>PRKT01000012.1:3984741-3998788 GCA_003671525.1 Saccostrea glomerata
ATCTCCTTTAGAAAATGGTTGATAAGGAAGATCTTTAAACTGATCAGGTATCGCACAAGGACCCCATCCATTGGGGTTGTCTTGTATTAGAGGGGGGTTGAAATGTGCCATGCCTTCTCTGTTCTCAATCAACGTGCCACAACCAAGATGGCGGAACCGGCTTTCCACTGAAGAGGTGAATACCGATCCCGATTCTTATTTTCTGGAATGGATAGAAGTCATAAGGTTTTTTTATGCCCCCGTAAACGAAGTTTCGGGGGTATAGAGTTTTTGTCGTGTCCGTCCGTCTGTCTATCTGTCTCTCCACAAAAACTGTAACCTTGCCCATAACTTTTGATTTAGTAGAGCTACGACATTCATATTTCACATGTGTATTCCTTGTGACAAGACCTCTCTTTAAGTACCACCAAATTTGACCTTTTGACCATGACCTTGGAGTTTGACCTACTTTTACACAAAAAATTTTAACTTCTACTTAGGCCATATCTTTTGAACAGCAGATGCAAGGACATTTATACTTGATATAAGCATTTTTTGTACAAAGACCTTTCATTGGATACCAATAACCTTGACATTTTGACCTTGACCTTATAGATTTCTATACTTATGAAAAAAATTAACCTTGGCTATATCTTTTAACGGTAACTGTTAGGGCTTTCAAACTTCACATTTGTAATTATTGTGAAAAGACACTTTATTGGGTACCAAAAACCTTGCTATAATTTTTGAAGGGTTAGGACTAGGTCTTTCATACTTCACAAATTTAATCCTTGTGACATGACCTCCTATTGATATCAGAAACCTTGACCCTTTGACCTTGACCTTGGAATCTGACCCACTTTTACCCCAAAATTACTAATTTTTACTTTGGCCCTAATTTTTAAACAGTAGATACTAGGAATTTCATATTTCAAATATAAATTCTTTTTGGCAAGACCTTTCATTTGAAACCAACAATTTTGACCTTGATCTTGGAGATTTCCATACTTACGAAAACACTTTAACCTTGGTAATAACTTTTGAACAGTGAGGGCTAGGGCTTTCATATTTCAAATATGTAATTTTTGTGAGAAGACATTTCATTGGATATCAAGAACCTTGACCCTTTGACCTTGGAGTTTGACCTACTTTTTACAAACTTTAACCTTGGCCATATTACTTTTGAACAGTAAGGGCTAGCGCTTTCATACTTCCCATATGTAATCTTTGAGACAAGGCCTTTCTGTAGAAACCAACAACCTTGACCCTTCTGACCTTGACCTAGGAGTTTGTCCTACCTTTAAAATGTTAACCTTGGTCATAACCCTTGAACAGGTGGTGCTAGGGTTTTTATGCCCCGCCATGAATATGGCCGGAGCATATAGTGTTTGTCATGTCCGTCTTCCCTCTTTCTGTCTTTCTGTCCTTACGTCTTTCTGTCCTTCCATCCTTCTGTCACACTTTGCTTTTAGCTCTGTTTAAAGCTAAGTTTCAAAGAAACTATCCAAGATATTTTCATCAAACTTCATATGCTTATAGATATTGATGAGAGCTATGCAACTGCATCAACATTTTTTGACCTTGACCTTTCCTTTGACCTTGACCTCACTTCTCTTAAATTAGTGTTTAGATCAGTTTTAAACATACCATTCAAGATGGTGTAATCAAACTTCACATGTTGATACAAACTTGCACGGATGATGTATCTCAGGATCTTGCTTCGGATGCTGGATCTGACCTACATTTTCCAGATGAGTGACCGGGTAAAAGTTTTTGGAGCAGGTCCATTCCTAAGGAACTATAAGTCCAACTTGGTCATAACTTGAATGGATGATGCATCTAGGGATGGACACTTCCAGACTTGCTTCGGATGCTGGATCTTACCGATATTTTCATTCCCAAGTAACTAATAATAAGCCCTACCTGAACCAAACTTGCATGGATGATGCATCTAGGGATGGACACTACCAGACTTGCTTCGGATGCTGGATCTGACCTATATTTTCATTCCCAAGTAACCATAAGTCCTACCTGAACCAAACTTGCATGGACCCGATGATGCATCTAGGGATGGACACTACCAGACTTGCTTCGGATGCTGGACCTGACCTATATTTTCATTCCCAAGTAACTATAACTCCTATCTGAACCAAACTTGCATGGATGATGCATCTAGGGATGGACATTACCAGACTTGCTTCGGATGCTGGACCTGACCTACATTTTTATTCCCAAGTAACTATAAGTCCTATCTGAACCAAACCTGCATGGATGATGCATCTAGGGATGGATACTACCAGACTTGCTTCAGATGCTGGATCTGACCTATATTTTCCAAACAAGCAATTCAGCTGCATCACTCTTCAAGATATTCTGATCAAATTTTATATACATACAAATTTTCATGTTGCTTTACTAATATTTCCTCGGCGGGGCATTCATGTCCTATGGACATATTTCTAGTATATTTTACGTTTGTATTTCTTGTGAAAAGGCCTTACTTTAGATACCAACATCATTGATCTGCATTTGAGAAAGCTTAATCTCAACCTTAGCTATCATCATGGAGTGTTTCACAAACACATCTCTTTTCTTTTTTTTTTAATAAAATGTTTTTCTATCCTAAAAATGCTTTAATTCCAGGAAGTATTTTCTCTAGTCTAATTTGAAAACTCCAGAAGTCTCTAAGAGACTGAAACTTGACTGGTTTGAAGACAAAAGTAGCACTTGCCACTTGGAACACAAGAGCCTGTGACTTTGAATATTGAAGCTATGCAGCATACTTAAACTGCAAGATGAGCAGTTTTTGCAAGAATTTACAGAATGATATTTCTATTTTTCTGCAGTCCAATCTGCAAATGTTCATTGGCCTTAAAAAATCATGTACATGTAGTTTAATTACTTGCAAGTTAGGTCATATTAAATTAATTCTGAACATGCTGAAGGAGGATTAGAGTTTTGACAGAAATATCTTATTTTAGTAACCATGGCAACAATATTCTCCAAAATCAAAAACAATTATGTATCTTATAGTGTGTAGTCTACTTTTGTAACAATAAATTATAGGAGAAGTAGAGTTTTCAAAGTAATTGACAGAAATTTCTATTTTTAGTAACCATGGCAACAACATTCATTGAAACCAATAAAAAGACAGATATATCTTAGTGTACTCTACTTATGTGCTAAGTACATTGAATTCAGACCTAAATCATCAGAGGATAGCATTTTGAAAATTGTTTACAGACAGGTAGACAGATGGACAGATCATCCCATAACCTCTTCTCCAACATTAGACTCACAGTACTTTGTAGTGAGTGTAGGCTTTCTTTTACCATTCTAATTAATTAGAACAGTGTTTTGCCCCTGGATGGAAAGTTCCCAGGGTATATTGTTTTTTTCTTGTCTGTCTGCTGTCAACTTTAACCTAGCTCATAACTATTGCACTGTCAAGGGGAAGTGTGTACAACATCAGTCTACGTCCCACTCCAGAATTGTGTTACCATCGGGACATAGTGTTTCACAAACACATCTTGTTATTTTGTAGGAGCCCCCTCCAATTCTAGCAATTCCTCTTAGTTCAAATACCTATGGTAAACTTTTTAAAAATTATTTGCCAGTAAGTTGTTAATAAGCAAGTAATTTAAGTACTTCTACTTTAAGGTCCATTAAGGGAATGTATTCTTTTTTTCTTATTTAACGTTGATCCCTCTCAAGAATTTTTTCTCATATGGAGATAGCACAAGTGGCAGGTGGAGAGCTGCTAACCCATTGGGTCAGTTAAATTAATACAGGTAGCTGGTGAAATCAATGAGATGAATGCAGGGGAAGAATGTCATAACCACTTTTGGCAAATAAAAATAAAGTAGAACTAAGTTTTCTTTTTTTTATTTGACTTGATATCTCTGTTAGTTTCCTGATCCTTTTTTCGTTTGGGTGTCCCCTCCAGTGTGTCTGTCAGTAGGGCTGGGGCTGTCTTCCTTATGTACTCAAATGTCCATAACGTCAATTCCACCTTGTGGGCAGTCCAGTCTTTGTCACCTACATAGAAATAAGGTAATTAATCTGAGAGAAAGAGAGAGAAGTGAGAGTTCATTCTAGAAAGACTACTTAATAGCTGTAACAGTTCTATAGTGAGGTAATTTTGAGTCTGATCATTACCTTTCTGAAGAATTTTCATCAGTTGTTTTATTTGATCCATATACTGTAAGTAGAAGCCTATAGTGTACTGTAGAGGCTGTAATCCTGGTAAAGCCTGCATGCTCTCGTCTGCCATAAAGGCCGCTTGTTCAGGGGCACCTGCTGTCAGCACAGCTGTAGAGGCACACAGTTGTAAAAAAAAAAATTTCAAGTATTTTCAAAGATATTATGGCAAAGAATAAAAACTGTTGAAATCTTCTGCCTTGTTTTCACAAGTAGAATTTCTTCATTTAGAAATTAATTAGTGCTACCAGTATTTCAGAATTGGTGTCAATTGTCTTCCAGAGATATCAATCAGATTCTGAGCAGTGGAGATACAGAACAGACACAATATAAAGCATATTTAGATAGATATACATACCAGAGGCCGTTGCTGGTCCCACTGCTTTTAAAACTGTGAGCTCTTCTATGGCCTTTTTTAAGTTTGGTAAATGCTTGAAAGCCTTTTCACTTGCTGACACAACTGTATCTTCAGGGTTTGATTCCACCATTTGCTGAAGTCGGGGGCGAAATTTTCCTCTCTGTTTATGAAAATATTCATTGCATAACATTCATGTACATTCTTTATCAATAAGGGTTTAAAAGCTTACACTACTTTATTCTAGTTTTTCAGGAAAATTAATTTTCTCTGTTTTTACAATCTTATTATAACATGTTCACATTATAAGTCATGAACAGTATCAAGTGAATATCAGACAATTTTGTTTGATTAATTCATACACTGAGTTTCCACTTCATCAGTTTACACAGCTCTGCTTTTGTGATGTGTTTATCTTTCCTGTCTTTAATGGCAGATGGCAATTCTTCCTGGAACCTAGAAATATTCACATCAATCAATACTTAAAGCAAGAATATAACAGTTTTGTATATCAAAATATAATTTCTTTGAGAACTAATAATTCATTATGCATAAGCTTATAACATTACAAACTTTTATTTTTATCAAAAGCCTCAACAATCTTCTATCTTAAACTAGTCACCTGCTTGGCGCAGTGGTTAGAGGGTCTGCTCTAGAGTCGCGAAGTAAGAATCAATCCTTATGTCACCTGTTTGAATCCCACTGTGAGACGTGGAGACCGGTCCTTCAAATGGGACCATATAAAGTACAACACTCTAGCTAGAGTAAACTCGTATGGAAGAAGAAGAAGAAGATAAACCGAGGTCCCATCTGAAAGTAGGTGCTGACATGAAAAAGATCCCTCATTGTTCAGTGGCCGTGAGTCAGAGTGCTGAGAATAAGACACAATTTGTAGCTCTTCACCGGCAAGTGGTGGCGTCTCCATATGAGTGAAAACTTCCCGAGAGGGACGTTAAACAATATACAATCCATCAATCCTAAGAGTAAGAATTTCAGACTGATCCCCTCCCCCCTTTTTCCTTACATTTCAGATCAAAGAAACTAATTACCATAAATCTAATTTCTCTAGTTCTTTTCCTTTGTCATTCTTCATTTTGTCTATCTTCAATTTCATTCCCTTTTGGTAAAGGCAATAAACTTTCTCCCATTTCGTACACTCCACATTTTGAATGAAGTTTTCCATTGGCATTTCCCGCTAAATTGATCCGTAGAAATAGATCTCTATTACAGAAGAGTTCGTATACATCTAAACCGGAAGTATTGAAATTTCAGATAATTCTGGGATACGCTTCCTTCTGCCACGTTGGAATGCAGACTGACGTGTAGATATACAAGTCTTTTATTAATACGTGTGCAGACAAATACTTTGTGTATATTATGCTACGGATGAATATTTAATCTCACAAATAACTTTGTAGAAGTAACCAAAAGTGAACAGAAACAGGTAATTATAGTTAGATAAAGTTGACCGGTGTCCTAAAATGGCCGTCTGTCAGACTGTCATTGTCAACATTGTTTGTTTAAATCAGGAATAGAGCTTCAAAGAAACCAATATTTCTAACATAAACATTGATATTTCTTCATGATAGACACTTTTGTAACATTGCTTACTCAAGAAAAGTGCAAATATTACGTCTATTTTGTTGAATGAATTACAGGATGATGAGAGAAGTTACTTTTATGTATGACAGTATTACAGAAGCTAATGTAATTATAGTGTATGTTCATGATATTGCAGAGTTGCACAAAAGCTTTGAGAGATGAGGGTTAAGGAGATTGAGCGGACAGCCAATGTGGCATGGTCCCCTGCTCAGCAATATCCGATTTACATGGTGGCTGGAACAGCAGCCCAGCAACTGGATGCCACATTCAGGTAAAAATGACAGAAAGCAGCATGCATTGAAATGTATGTAAACTCTGTGTCAAAAGAAAGTGAGCACAAGTTTTTCATGAAAGCAGTGTAATTCAAAGAAAGTTTCAGTATGTATCAATGTGGCGAAAACGATTACTTTTATTTTTAGCACATCTGCAGCTCTTGAGGTGTATCATCTGAATCTAGCAGATCCCTCTTTAGACATGCCAATGGTAGCATCAATACCATCTGAGTGCAGGTAAGATGGCATATTTAGTGCATACAGTTTTATTTAATTTTGAAAAATATTTAGCATGAAAAAAAAAAAATTATTTTATACAAATATTGACTGGATATGAGGACAAGATTGATTATGTATGCCCCCGAGAGATAAGGTATGCTTGACACAGAGTTGAGGGCAATATTTTCATCCAGAGGAGCAAACATAATCAATGACCATTGCCCTATATATAGACTTTGCAGGGTATTCTTCACTAAATATAACAATGTCCTTTACTTTCCAGGTTCCATAAAGTAGTCTGGGGTTCCCATGGCATGACCGATACTAATACGTCATCAGGCGTGGTGGTAGCAGGGGCTGACAATGGAAGTATGTACTACTATGATGCAGCTGGTATGATCAAAGGAGATGAAGACTGTCTGATGTTTAAGAAAAATAAGCATGTTGGAGCTGTCAAGGCTTTAGATTTTAACCCTTTTCAGGTAATACAGTGCTTTGAACAGTTATGAGAAAAAAATCATTCCAAAAAAAGATGTCATTACACTTGAACAGTTGTTCAACAATGAATAAGAAGTCCTTTATGAACTTTTATTTTGTTCCTATCTACAGACAAATTTACTTGCCTCTGGGGCTTCAGAATCAGAGATTTATATTTGGGATTTGAATAAACCAGATAATCCAATGACACCTGGAGCAAAATCTCAGGTAAGTAACTAAACTTTGGAGTTGTAAACTCATCATTTTTCACATCATAGAGAAGTCTGTACAAGTTTAAAATGAATCTGTATTTGATTTATAGCCCCCTGAAGAGGTTGCCTGTGTAGCATGGAACAAACAAGTTCAACATATCCTGGGCTCTACATTTGCTGCTAGATGTGTTGTGTGGGATTTAAGAAAGAATGAACCTATAATCAAGATCAGCGATAGCATGTCACGGGTAAGGGATTCATTTAATATATGCTTATTATTAAGAAAAAGGATCAGAAAGACTCACTCATGACACGTAAGTCCATTTATATCCATTCATTTGATTGATTTTTTTTTAAAATTCTAATAGATAAAAGCCAAAATAGTGAGCTGGCACCCTGATGTTGCCACCCAGTTGTGTTTGTCTTCAGAGGATGACCATACCCCTGTTATCCAGCTGTGGGATCTTCGTTATGCCACGTCACCTGTCAAACAGCTGGAGAATCACACCAGGTATCAATTATAAATCTACCCTAAAAAAAACTTCATGATCAGTAGTGTCTAAGACACATAAATTACCCATTCTTTGGAGTACAGAAATTAATATAAGTTGTAAAGGAGTTTTCCACTTACATATAGTAGTGCAGTCCCTTTTCTTTGCCCATATGTTACCTTTTTAATATTAGCGTAAGGTATTTTATTTGCTTTTGGTGTATACAAAAAAGTATTCGTTTATTCAAATGATTGAAAATGAATAATTTCACATAACAAAAAACACAAGTTAAATTTTCAAAAGAGAAAAATACAGAGCATTTGATAAGGCTTTGTAGCTGAAATTCCACCAAAATGAGGATTTAGATTATAAAAAGGATAAATAAAGTATGGTAACTTTTTCCATTTCCTGTTTTAGAGGTGTGCTAGATATAGCATGGTGTCCACAAGATCCAGACTTACTCCTGAGTTGTGGGAAAGATAACAGAATTCTGTGCTGGAACCCCAACAGTAATGTCCAGGGAGGAGAGGTAGGTGTTAAAGACATCAGAAAAATTACTTAAAACGCATTATAAAGGAGTATCAAGTGTTACAACTCACTTCTTCATGGCAGGACCACAATGAAAACTAGCTTTATGCTAATTGTGTTATTCTGGATAAATAAAGGTTATTATTATTATTATTATTATTATTATTATGGCTAATTTTAACAGGTTGTATATGAGCTCCCCACAAGCAATCAGTGGTGCTTTGATGTGAAGTGGTGTCCACGAAATCCGGCTGTTATTTCTAGTTCTTCTTTCGATGGCCATGTAACGGTATATTCTCTGATGGGAGGTGGACATCCAATTCACCACAGTGACAAGGTAAAGGCTTAATAAGAAGAAAATGACAACAGAAACTTTTTTTCAAGTATTAATTGCAATTTTTGTTACAGTGAATACTTGTTTATGAACAAATAGATTATTTTATTTCTTTGATACCAGGTTGCTGATGCATTTCAATCCAATGATCCATTTGCACAGACCAGTGCACCAACTCAGACCACACAAAATGTAATGCCTCTCCAAAAACCACCCAAGTGGTTAAGAAAACCTGTAGGAGCCAACTTTGGGGTAAGTAAGCATTGAGCAAGAGTGAATTTCTGCTATGTAAAAACAAGTGAAGTATATCTTCAGAAAACTTATTTTATTATTATTGAATTTTCTAGAATAAAGGAAAAAAATTAAATATTAAATTATTTCCTCTTCTTTCCTCAGTTTGGTGGTCGACTTGTTAGCTTTGACACAGAAAAATCTCAGAACCCACAGCAGCCCTCCCCTAAGATGGTGTACATCAGTCAGGTTGTCACGGAGACGGACCTATTACAGAGGTCTTTTCAGCTAGAGCAGGCCCTGGAGAACGGGCAGTATGTGGAATACTGTGCTATGAAGTCCGCTAACTGTACAGACCCTCTACAGGAAAATATATGGAATTTCCTCAGAGTTAACTTTGAGAAGGAGCCAAGAGAACATTTTATTCAGCTCTTAGGTTATGATAAGACAGATCTGGCTAAAAAGGTAAAATGTCTTCTATGAGAAAAAAACCATATGTATGTAATTGTAATAAGCAAAGACCAACTGTTGAAAATTTTTTCCAAGTCAGACTATAGATTTAATACAGATTAAGATTAATAAAGTTATATAAACCTCTTTGTATTCTTGCAGTATTTCTTGTGTTGTCTAACCAGTTTATTATTATTTGCCCAGGTGTCTGAACATGTAGGTGTGGGACAGGACAGTGGAGTGGATGCTAATATTCTGGCACAGAAAATGTCACAGCTTAGTCCTGAGGTACCATTTAGTGCACACAAATAATTACACCTAGTTTTTTTTAGCAGATTCGTTTAGAGAATTATATTGTAGGAGCAGATTTTGATTTAAAGATAAGAATGACTAATGAATTACTGTTCTCCTTCTTTTGCTACAGGACTTGCAGGATTCTGGACGCCAGGCCTCTGTCCAAGGTTCTCCAGTGGTGGGATCCAAGGTAGGGCGTAACAAACTTGTCTAACAAATTACTGGTGTATGGAGTATAAATATGGATCAGTGTCCCTAGAAAGTTTTAGAATTCTATTTATGTTGAAGTTCTGAGTATAAAGGTTATGCTTTCTTTCCTAACTTCAGACACCAGTGAGTCAAGATGAAGCTGCTTCCGCTTTTGATGACATTGGGTTGTCACAGAGTAGTAAATCCGAGGACCGAGAGTCACTAAAGCCTCTGCTTATACCCACAGACCAAGGTAAGCTGTTATACTGGGCAGAGCTGGGTTTTTTTTTCATTCAGCAATTCATAATTATATTCACAAAGACGTTTATCATACATGAGTTTGATATTATTTCTTTAAATATTACACCAGTATTCTTTACACACCCACAAGTTTCGGCTTAATATTGATTGATAACATGGATATTTACACTTTTTGAACAACATATTCTCATAGAAAATTGTTTTTATCTGTAATACTTAAGTACTATGAAAACTGCTGTTAAAATTGATAGTATTTACAGAAGTTGTCTTGGTAAAAACACAACACTTCATATCAAACATATTACTCTGTTTCGTTACCACTTTTTTTTTTAAAATCTTATATTCAAACATCCAGTTCGATTTATTTATCAGAGTATAAGAAATTGCTTGTTATGTCTTAAAGTTACTATTTTTGTCAAAGAGATCTTTCGTATACAAATTTTTGTTCTTATATTTTTGAGGCCAACAACAAAGAAAATGCTGCAATATTTTACAAATATGCGTGCTTTTGGAAGGGCTGCCTAGACAATGTTCTCAGAAACAAGAGCCATCAAACATGTAGGTGATGAGCTGGTCTGTCTGGCTTAGGCAATGATAAAATAAAAAGAATTACTGGACAATTATCTCTGTAATATCACTACCATTGCACGGATGCTTTATGTTCTCGATCATTCTGCTTTTTCCTGATTCTTACTGATAATAAAGTCTAATAAAGTCTTTTATATCTGCAACATGCATGTCATCTTATTGTTCAGCCAAAAGGTCACAGGAATATGCATGAGAGAAACACCCCAATTCTTCAGGTTGTGATATACTTAATTATTTAAGGAGCATATTGTGTTTGCAAGGCATAGGGTGGGGTCTTCGTAAATTGATTAATACTACATCTTTTTCTTTTGCTATCTAAAGAGGGCTTTAATTTATCCAGAAATTCATACATCCATGCTAAAACACTCATTGTATGTATGTATGTATGTATGTATTATTATTATTATGATATTTTCTTTTCCGGTATTAACCAGGATTCGGCAAAAAAATTTAAGCTACCTTAATTAACCTTTGAGATATGACGAAGCCTAGCAAAAACAACCCTTGATCGTTAACGTTGTAGTCTGGTTCTCTTGTTTGGCTTCAACTGGAGACATGTCACCGGAACAACTTAAATCCAAATCGTACAAACTTGTAATGTTCAGAGAAAATGATTTGCTCATTTTAAACATCAATTTCTTTTGCGTCTTAAGCAATTCAAGCGGAGCCCTTATCGTTCATGCCCTTTTTTGAAGAATTTTACTTTTGAATAATGGAATATGTCTACGTGCTCAGTGTATCATTGTGAGCTAATGGAACTTGCCAAATACATCATAAACATAAAATGCAAATGCTGATGAGAAAGATTTTCGTGGCTTGTATATCAAGTCTGTTGCTTCAATGTAACAACGTAGAAAAAAAACAATTAGTCGAAGGTCTGCAATGTAACGCTTTGTGTTCACTAGTCTGCCGAGCTTTACTGGTTAAGGTTTGTGAATGTTCAATTTATTGGATTCTATTCATTCGAATATAAAGATGAGTCAGTCAGATTGTCAATACTAAATACGACGACCCAGAAGTTATAACTGTGCTGCAACTGTAATTGGAAAATGAAGATGGAACTTATTTGGCGTGTTAACCTAGAGGGGTTCTGCAGGAATCATTCATAGTTTATCAATCAGACGATTTAGTAGGCTTATCTCGGAAGAACAAACTTCTTGAAAGTTAGGAAAATAAAATTCTTTTTAAATTTATGTGCTTTGTCAAAAAAATGTTTTATTCAATATAGTACATGTCTTTTATAATTAATAAAACAACTTAAATTATTAAGTATAGCTGAATACAAATATTTTACATTTTCAGAAGCTGGGATGAATTGCAAAATAGAGCTAAATAAAATCAAACTTATACATGTATATGACCTGATTGCTTGTGAATAAAATAGGTGCCCCATACTAGGATCCAATCAAATGAAATTATAGAATACTCTTCGTCATGGAGAGGTAAAATATATGTAGAGCCTGAATGATGAATGGTTTCCAATGGATTTCATTAAGAAATATAGATTACTTTGAATTTTAATAAATATCAGTAATTGGTATTGGATAATAAATATCAGTAAATGGTATCAGATTTAGACCTAGATCAGTCCAAACCAGAACCCACTATTTCCTATATCGATACAGGCTTCCGACAGATAAATTGAAGTTACAGGGTTTTCAACCGTTTCGTTTATTGTCAAAATTTTGCAGTATGATCGTTATATAGAAAAAATGTTTGCAAATACGACCAATCGAATTTTAAATGATATGTTTCCTAACATTGTCGATCATGTCATTGTTTTTATACCCTATCAACTAAATTGGATCAACGTAGAAAAACAATTAGTCAAAGGTCGGGGAAGTAAACACTGTGTTTATAAGTCTGTCGAGCTTTACTGATTTATTTCTGTTAATGTCGAAATTATCTTTGCTTTTGAATATAAAAGAAGAGTCAGGGTGTCAATACAAATATGAAAAAATCAATGGGAAAATAATTAGACTGCAACCATTGTTGTAAAAAATGAGATATTCAGACTCCACGGACTATCTTAACTGAAAAACGTATGAATAGATTTGCGGCAATAGTTCTGAATCTAAAGATGTAGAAATGAAAGATATAGATAAAACGAACATTATTCAAGCTCAAAAACCCAGTGCATTCAATTAATCATGGACTATTAAAACATCAGAGGTGGGAACAAGTACGACGAAGGAATAAGCATCCCCTGCCAACCGGTTACACCTGCCTCAGCGCCTTGTCATGATCGGCAAATAGCGGAAAATATCCGTCGTCAATTCAGTGTGTAGATAATGACCTAACAATCAGTATGAAAAACGGCCAGTCAGCATTTGACCTAACACTAGTCTGAATTTGTTGACAAGGTCATTATGGCGAACTAAATCTTGAGAACTGATAACCAGTTGATATTCTTGTTTCATGATCTGGCTTGTCAATAATTTACCTTCTTACAGAAACTTTTTGTAGACAGAGCATGTTCTTGCGTATCCAATCAACTGAGAGATATATAATTACACCCCATATGCAGGTGACCTTCAACTCAACAACTTCAACTGCTGCCTTCAACTCGATGTTTCGATATATCGATGACATATTTTTCAATTAACAATAGTTGCGTGTACCTGCATCCATATGTCAACGCGATATATCAAAGTGAGCTTGAAACAAAAGATACCACCGAGACTGACATATCATTTTCATATTTTGATATTTTACCAAGCTCTATGATAAACATGACGACTCTAACTTTTCTATCGTCAATTTCCCTTAGTTATGCAGCAATATACCTTCATCTCCTGCATACGGAGTTTACATATCTCAGTTGATTAGATACGCAAGAGCATGCTCTACGTATGAACAATTTCTACAACAAGGTAAATTATTGACAAACAAGCTGATGAAACAAAAATTTCAGCAGGCTCGTTTAAAGTCATCATTTCGTAAGTTCTATGGTCAATACAATGACTTTGTCAGAAAATACAATTTATCATTGAGTCAAATGCTGACTGACGCTTTTCATATACTAATTGTTAGTCCATTATTTATACAATGAATTGAGTCGAATTTTCCCGTTATTTCCCGATCATGACAAGGAGCACACGACAAAGGTGTTACGGGCTTCCTTTCTTTAATAAATGGTTTCATCATAACCATGATAACTGTTATCCATATTACGTATATAGAAAAAAAAAGGAAAAGTTGTTTTTACGAGTTATTAAGTACAAAAAATATGGTTTGGCCCACAGGATCACCGAAGCAATTAAAAGCAAGATATAAATCTTACTTTCATAACAAGTTTCCCCATCCTTTCTTTCTTTTTTTATCTTTTATTGCACAATTCTCACCAATACCCATTTACAATTGCC
>PRKT01000012.1:3999137-4016980 GCA_003671525.1 Saccostrea glomerata
ATTATATTCACAAAGACGTTTATCATACATGAGTTTGATATTATTTCTTTAAATATTACACCAGTATTCTTTACACACCCACAAGTTTCGGCTTAATATTGATTGATAACATGGATATTTACACTTTTTGAACAACATATTCTCATAGAAAATTGTTTTTATCTGTAATACTTAAGTACTATGAAAACTGCTGTTAAAATTGATAGTATTTACAGAAGTTGTCTTGGTAAAAACACAACACTTCATATCAAACATATTACTCTGTTTCGTTACCACTTTTTTTTTTAAAATCTTATATTCAAACATCCAGTTCGATTTATTTATCAGAGTATAAGAAATTGCTTGTTATGTCTTAAAGTTACTATTTTTGTCAAAGAGATCTTTCGTATACAAATTTTTGTTCTTATATTTTTGAGGCCAACAACAAAGAAAATGCTGCAATATTTTACAAATATGCGTGCTTTTGGAAGGGCTGCCTAGACAATGTTCTCAGAAACAAGAGCCATCAAACATGTAGGTGATGAGCTGGTCTGTCTGGCTTAGGCAATGATAAAATAAAAAGAATTACTGGACAATTATCTCTGTAATATCACTACCATTGCACGGATGCTTTATGTTCTCGATCATTCTGCTTTTTCCTGATTCTTACTGATAATAAAGTCTAATAAAGTCTTTTATATCTGCAACATGCATGTCATCTTATTGTTCAGCCAAAAGGTCACAGGAATATGCATGAGAGAAACACCCCAATTCTTCAGGTTGTGATATACTTAATTATTTAAGGAGCATATTGTGTTTGCAAGGCATAGGGTGGGGTCTTCGTAAATTGATTAATACTACATCTTTTTCTTTTGCTATCTAAAGAGGGCTTTAATTTATCCAGAAATTCATACATCCATGCTAAAACACTCATTGTATGTATGTATGTATGTATGTATTATTATTATTATGATATTTTCTTTTCCGGTATTAACCAGGATTCGGCAAAAAAATTTAAGCTACCTTAATTAACCTTTGAGATATGACGAAGCCTAGCAAAAACAACCCTTGATCGTTAACGTTGTAGTCTGGTTCTCTTGTTTGGCTTCAACTGGAGACATGTCACCGGAACAACTTAAATCCAAATCGTACAAACTTGTAATGTTCAGAGAAGATGATTTGCTCATTTTAAACATCAATTTCTTTTGCGTCTTAAGCAATTCAAGCGGAGCCCTTATCGTTCATGCCCTTTTTTGAAGAATTTTACTTTTGAAATTTTTTTTTCAATATTAAATCTTTTTTAAAATGCTAAATATGTTGGAAGAGCAGGTCTTCGAACAACTTGTTCCATTGCCATGGGTTCTACATGCACACCGCTATCAGCAGACTAATTCTTGTATTCACATGAAGCAGAATTGAATCACAAACTACTACATGAGTAGAAAAGACTTGCTCTGTCCTTCAACTCGACATTTAGATACTAGTATATCGGTAACTTATTTTTAATTGACATTAATTACTTTCATTCTTATGTTGAATCAATATATCCCAACGAATCTGAAATAAAGACACCAAAGCGTCTTAACACCTGTTTCTTATTTGAATAAAAGGAGACGTTAATGGTAATCTATTACAGAACTTAATGATAAACGCGATGACTTGAACTTTTCTATCCAATTTCTCTTACTTATGCAGCAATATACTAGTATCTGCATCACCTGTACATGGGATTTATGTCTCACAATTGATACGGTACACAAATTCTAACAATTTATCAATAAGTCAAAAGCTGCCCTACTTTTTCATACTAATCGTTCGGCCATTAATTATACACATTTTTCCAAACACCCAATCGCGGAGGGTGTGACCGGTCAATAGGAGATGCTTACTCCTCCATGACACCCGACTCTTCCAATGAAATTTTTGATTGTCCGTGTTTGCTCTGCTCCCGGGATGCATTGTTTCAATGGAATTTTAGGTTGATTACTACTTTTCATTATCTCCACGTTTCATATTCAATAATTAAAATGCAAGGAATAAAAGTTTTCATTTTTGTGTTTTAAGAAAAGTTCATACTGCCTACTACAAATTAATATTACATCAGTTTAAATTTCATATAAGCCAATTCAATTATCAGGTTTTGTTGATAAAATGACTGTTTTAAATTGTTGGATATTACATCAGTTTAAATTTCCTATAAGCCAATTCAATTAATAATATTTGTTAATGAAATGGACTGTTTTGTTGGATTTTCTGAAGGCCATCGGAATGACCTCTGTTCACACAACTGACTGAAAAACAAGAAGCTTGTTCATTTAATTTAACTGCCGAGGAAAACCATCAGCTGCTGGAAGAATGCTTCTAAATGCAATTGACAATCCATTTAGGTTTCCGAAATTTCCCTTTAATAATCAAGGATGAGAAAAACCTATTTCATTTTGTGTTTAGTGGTTTAAGATGCTGCTTAATTTTAGAGTAATGTATGACATTTTCCCCATTCTGAGAGTGAGATTGAACAAGCAATTGCATTCTACCGAGAAGAAACTTGTATTACTAAAATACCTGAATAAATGAAAGTTCTTCTTGCAAACATAAAAAAATATCTATATAAAAAAAATGCCATATACATGTACAAAGAGGAATGAAATATTTGGAGATATCAAACAATATTCAAGCTCAAAATTCCATTCAAACAAAACCATACAAATGAAATTAAAGCAGAGCTAACACAGACCTCTAAAACATCAGAGGTAGGATCAGGCGCAAGGAGGAGTGAGCTTCCCTTGCCTCTTGTTCCCCCTAAAATATCATACTTTTACAAGCATCAATGACTTTGAATTAATGATCTACATTTTAATTTCATGGTATAAACGCTCAGACTAGAATAATCGTTTATCAAAATGAGTTAATCATTGACGAGAAATCGATCTCTTTAGTGACTGTGGATTTATGTGAAATTAATCAAAAATGCTTCATTGTAACATTTCATTTAAAATATTCAGAATGACTCAAGTCAATGTAAACAAAATTAATATAAAATTTTAAAACGCTTCATAACATATCGCGTCAATCCATTGCTTCCTCCGAAAACTAGAATACTGATATACAAGTTTACATACATTTAAACACAGATTCAGATACACGTTAACACACATATAAACACAGATCCAGCTAGGTAAGGATTAAAATAAAAAGCTAATGAAGAAAAAAAATGTAAACATGAAATATATGGAGATGACGAACAGTACACTAAAGTTTAATAAACAATGCAAAATAGGAGCAGAGCAAATACGGACCTCCAAAATATCAGATGTTGGATCGGGTGCCATGCAGGGTTGAGCAACCTCTACGACTGGTCACACCCACCCTTCGCTCCTTGTCATGATTGGGAAATAACGGGAAAATCTCTCAACGATTCAGTGTGTAAAGAATGGACTAACAATAATTATGAAAAACTTCAGTCAGCATTTGACTCAATTATAAATTGTATTTGCTGACCAGGTCATTGTATCGACCAAAGAACTTACAAAATGATGATTTATAAGCGAGACTGCTGATATTCTTGTTTCATCAGTTTCTTTGTCAATAATTTACCTCGTTTAAGAATTTGTTCGTATGTAGAGCACTCTACTGCGTATAGATTCAACTGAGAGATATAACCCCCGTATGCAGGTGATGTAGGTATTTTGCTCGTTGTTAGATTACCATTAATGTCTTTTTAAAGTTAAATATCCAAATATGAAACATATTTGTCAGACCATGTTTAATCTTTTATACCAAGCTCACTGGGATATATGGAATCGACATAAAATGGAAATAATCATTGCTAACTGACAATATGTCGTCAATATATCTAAATGTCGAGTTAAAGGCCACAGCAAGAATGTTCTTCTTTTCAAGTATAAGATTTATTGTGTAGAAAATTTGACAATCCATAGAATTGTGCTAATTTTTACAATATAATCATATAACACCTAAAAAGAATGATTGCTTATACTATTACTTATAGGCTGTTAAAAGTTCCTTGTAGCCCCAGAGTTTGTTTTTCTTTTAAGCTATTTTTCTGACTACGCTGCTACGTGACTGTTAATGATTAACTCATTGCACTGGTTGGTTGATGACTTCATACTGGAGTGGGTTTACTTAAAGAATGGCATCATAGTGTACATGTACACCTGTAACACATGGAAGAGCTCAATTGGAAACAGATGACGCAATAACTTTAAACAATAAGGGGAATCAATAAGCAACTATAAGTTTCAAATAATTCCAGGTCTCAGCTTTATAATAACATGAAAAGCAAGAAACTAATAAAGAAATCAATGTAAGAAAATAAAGAAAAACACCACAAAACGGAGAGAGAGAGAGAGAGAGAGAGAGAGAGAGAGAGAGGGAACATTCTATCCCATTACTATCTTAAGGGGATTTTTCTGGAAAACCAACGCATCCTATTAGTTTAATGGTCCTTTCATGACTTCATTACCGACAACTCTATTTGTTCACATTTTAAGATGAGAACTCAAGAATCTTGTTCATTCAATTTTAACGTTGATGAAAATATCTCATTTGTTTAGAGAATACTTGACAAAAGCAATTTTTACGAGTAAAGGAGTAGAGTTTTGTGTCTTTCTCACGTTGTAAAATTTTGAAGCTGATATCATTCCATTCCATTCGAGCTCTATAATAAAAGTCACTGTTATTTCTCTGAATCATTTCAATGTTTTCAATGCACCAATTTGCACGACACTCTTTTGGTTATATCAAACCTAAAGCAGATTAAGGAAACGCAGAAGAAATAATGTTTTGTCTGCAGGGCATAAAGAAATTCATTTATATGTTTGAAATGTTCATATGAGCTTTTCGTAAAGGCTGTAAAAGCAAAAACATAAGTCATGCTAATTTACCTTCAGGTCTTTAGTATGTAGCCCATGCACGATATCAACTCATTACTCTGTGAAATGTATAATAAATGATTAATTATTCAGTAGATGATTTCCTCTAATCAGTGGAATATTCGAGAAGCAAGACAAACTAAAATTCACCCCATTGATGAAATTTTAAAGTCCTTAATACGAAATGGTAAAAATCTACCCTATGCTGTGATAGGCACCACGGTGCACATCTTGAAATGTCGCAGGTTGTATAAACACAAAATAAGTAAATCTTAAAACGTAGAAAGGTTAAGCTACAATATCTCTTGTATACATTTTCTTCAAAAATTCTCCCTATTACTCTTTATAAAACTTGAGTATGAGATGATGTTCTCTCACATTCTTTTACAATGTCTAGACAATGCCAAAAGTTTACGTAAAATCTTATGTAAAAGTTTATGCAATAAATTGAAAATTTACTTTTCTGTTGATAAACCGTAAAATTACAAGAAGTACTCAATTTAACATGTGGACAATAAAGAACTTAAATCAGTAATATGTTTCTTGCTTCACGTAAATTATTTACTAGGATTAGAGTTCCACACATTATCCTCGTCGACAGGAAGATGAACATTTTGGAACCTATGATTCTGGTAATTGTAATGAAGATTGACATTGTTTTAGAAATTACCCACGGAAGTCTCCAAGCGCACTTGCCAGAGTTTAAAAATCAAGTAGAACTTAGCGATTTTTCTTAATAAGTCTGAAACTTCAATGAGTTAAAAAGATAGCTTCGAGGTCACCTAAATGGATAACTTCGTTACATAAAAACAACTAAGCCATTACTTTCACACCAAATTGAGGTTTTCCCGTTTTACGCGATCATAACAAGGAACGTACAGCAGACATGATCGTTCCACGACAGTTTCGATTAACATGAGTTGATAAATCCTCCCGAGCCAACAACTATTTTCAGAGCTCAGTATGCCTTTCCAAATTTGTGATTTTAATACAAAATTAACATTATCTGCAATGCCTACTGGTATAAAAATATGCTTTTACCGCAACAATTAAAACAAAACAAAACACTGAAATAACTCTCTCACGACGTCACTGTGTTTGATTTTGTAAGCAATTTATGACGCTAAAGAATGACACATGACTCGTTTGTATATTCAAGACGTCCATGGATATTAAGCGAAAACTGTTGACAGGACATCAAAAGAAACATAGAAAATAATCTAAACATTACTTCTTTTTTTTTTTTTTACAAAAATAATTCATCTGCACCGATTTAAATTAATACTGCAATATGACAGTTTTAGATTAATTGAGCATTGAAAAAATAAACTTTGTAATTAATTTCTAAGCCAACTTAAATGATCAACTTTTTTTAGATTTCACAATTTGGTGACTTTGTACAAAAAATGCTTATACTTGGCTGAAAAAAATTCTAAGACAGAAATATTAAAAAAAATATGGAACAGATGTGATAATTCTGCGCTTTTCCAATAAATTCCCATAGGGTCCAATAGTAAGATTTGACAAATTTTGAGATAACTCCCTAAAATTCGGGATAGTAAACATTCGATTTTTTAAATATTAAAGCAATAAACATGACAGTAAAAATTAATTCAAGAACATTTATGAACATCTCTAAGATAGGAATAATTAGACTCGGCCTCGTTAAGTCAACGATAAAGATCCCTAATTGTACTACCGGGGGTATGACTTTCAGCGCAGAGTTAAGTCTTATGACTAAATATACGGCCATCCACCGGCAAGTAGTTGTATCTCAAAATGAATGAAAAATTCTCAGAGTGGACGTTAAACAAACAAACAAACAAACAAAGAAAATGTTGAATGACGTCTTTCATGAATACTTTTTAAGTTGTTATTTCCATGCGCACTACGTTTTTTCCATTTACTCAATCCTGAAAAGAAGCATAGGAAGGATATGATAGGACATTATGGGATGTTTCTTCCTCCAAGGCATCTTATCCCACCGCTGTTTTCAGAGGTTCGTAGTAACGCGTAATTTGTATTGTTAAGATGGGCTTTTGAGAATGATTAGTGCTAGGCTTCATTAAAATGTCCCTTACATAGATTTATTTTTACATGTAATGATGTATACAAGTAAAGTGGAAAATCAAGTACAGTTTTTGTCATTTTCATCAACGTAGCTTTTTAATAAGAAAAAAAATCTCCCGGAAAATATCTACCTGTTTACATATTTATGGAATATTAACATCTTTGCACTTTATTAAATAAGAGAGGGTTTTAATTCTCATGAAGTGATTCCTTGATATCATTGTTGCCAAATGTACTGTAAAATGAGCTTACCATAATGGCATCGTCTCAAGCTACTGTTCGCATATAGCTCTCATCTACAGTATGGGAGATGATCGTACATTTTGGCCGTGGTTTGCGACGATGGGCATATGGAGTGGTGTTAAGAACTACGAACTTCTTCTGCAAAGTTTTTAATTTCAAAGAATTCTTTTACTTTAGGACCAGTTCTTTTACTATAGTTTAAGGCGAGAAAACAAATCCAAAGCGTAATTTACTGATTAAGGCAAAGCAAGATTTCTAGCATCCATTATTTGACAATGAATATAAAAAATCATAATTGTTTTAATAAAGTCCCGTGTGATTCTAGGTTGAATAGGTAATATTTCGCAATTTTAAAGGCTTTCAGCTAATTCTGATAAAACAAAAGACCGTCATCCAAAATCAGATACTAAACCAATAATCAGGTTACCAGTAATGTATTATTAAGATAAGTTTCGAAGTCGTCTACAACAAATATTGAATACCTGAAAATTTAGCACAATGTTAAGCTCCTAATATATTACTTAGATAGTCATGACATGAATTCTGTTGTCTTACAGTATTTTCCTTCACAACTTCTCACTGAAATATTCAAAGCAGAAAGGGAGAATCTTCAGGAGTACGGTACAACTGTATGTTTAAAAATTTGTGTTAATTAGATGTGAATGAAACATATGGAGATAATGAACAGTATTTAAGATCAAAAATCCATAGAACAATACAAAATAAGAGCAGAGCAAACAGGGACCTCTAAACCATCAGAGGAGGGATTAGGTGCCATTGAGGAGTGAGCATTTTTTTTATTTAAGCATGTGAATACTTAAAACATCAAGGAACGTTTAGAAATTTGAAATCACAGAATAATACCAAAATTAATATCTATTTAAAGGTAAACCTTGTCAAGTCTTTATACAACAAATTCTCAGGATATATTAAAGTTAAGGCTTTCTGACATTATAGATGGTTGCTTTTTCAATAAAAATGGAACTCGTAAATGTGTTTTTCTTTTCATTGGTTATTTGCAATTTTTTTAAATACATTCGGATTGTACACAAGTACTATGAAGTTGTTATTAAAAAGTTACTGATTTCTATACAGTATGAAAAAATACGGTTGAAAAAATAACACACAAAACATTTTTTTAAGTTAAAATACGATAAAGAATATTTTCAAGATGAATATATTTTCCTATATGATACCATTTCCTAAATTCTGCTAGAAATAACAAAATAACCCCTTGGATTCTTAGCAATTAGGATGTTGAGCTTGTAAAAATATGTTATGAGGTTAACCAGAACAACTTTTTCGCCTTCTCTTCTGAAACTATTTCAATTTCCTGGATAACAAGATTAATACAAAAACTTTTAATTGAGGACAAGCTCCTTAATTCTGGTATTCTGTAACTTTGCAGAATTTAATTAAAAAGTTTAACCGACATAGGCAGAAAAACAGATTAAATAATTGAATGAAAGCAATCAGATTAAAGTCGTGTATCATCGAACTTGATTGGAAAGAAAAGCCAAACCCTTTTAAGGCTTTACACGAGCAATAGAGAAGAAAAAAGAAAATTACATGGAAGTTAACTACATTGAAGTTGATACAGTTAGTTATTGCAGAAAAGTATTGCTCTGCTCCTGTTTTGTATTAACTTTTGTTTTTTCTGAATTTATAAGTCGTTATTTATGTAATAAAGAGAGACATATGGAGATAATGAAGAGTATTCATGCTCAAAAGTCCATAAAACAATACAAAATAGGAGCAGGGCAAACATGGACCTCCAAAACTTTAGAGGTGGAATAAGTGGCCATGTAGGAGTGAGCATCCCCTTCCGACCGGTCACACCCGCCATGTGCTCCTCGTCATGATCGGGAAATAACGGAAAATCCGTCGTCAATTTAGTGTGTAAATAATGGACTAACAATTAGTATATATAAGAAGTAAAAATTAATATATATGTACTATTTTACTTATTGATGAAATAAATTAAGACAACCAACAGTATTCAAGCTCAAAAGTCCATTTAAACCATACAAATCGGGAGCTAAACCATACAAATCGGGAGCAGACCAAACAAATGCCTCTAAAACACCAGATATAGGATTAGATACCATAAGGGAGTGAAAATACCCTGCGCCATAGAGCTTACTAAATGGTGATTTTAAATGATACTGTTGATATTTTTGTTTCATCAACTAGTTTGTTGATAACTTATTTCGCTTCAGAAATTGTTCATACGTAGGACATGGCCTGGATACCGACTATCTGAAACATAATCCTCCTTCGTTTTCATGTTCTTCTTCGCCCTATAACTATAGTCCTGCACGACACGTTATTACAGGTGACGTAAATATAGTTCGTAATGAAGACCTTAGATCACTTATTTTAAAAGGCCCTAAATATAGGGAACCCCGATCCTTCAACTGGCGTCGGAATTTCATAAATATCATGGATTCTGTTGAAAATTACGCCAGACGATGGGGCAGATATGAAAAAGAAGACGTTGACACCTTGTCAGAATGGATTAAATGTATCAGATCCATGTTAAAGACACGTATTAAAAGATTGAGGGGCAATATGAAAACCATCTATCCTTCTGTGTTCAATAGACCAGAAGTGAAAAAAGAATTAGATAGATTACATGATCAGTACGTACTGGTTCCTGCCGACAAAGCAGGTAACAACATTGTCTTCGTTGTAAGGCTCATTATATAAATTGCATTCTAGAAGAACTTGGACTAAATTCTACAAGTGGTAATCCTACTTATACTCATACTTCCCTTTCTACGGAAGAGATTCATCAAAACCACCTGTCAGTTTTGAATACTTTTAATATTCCACAGAGCCAAAATGAATTTGAACTACCTTATATACCAGGTATATTAGATTCCGAAACTTCATAAGAATCCTTACAAACAAAGATACATTGCAGGTTCCAGTAAATGATCAACCAAGCCTCTTTCGTTACTCCTCACTAAGAAATTGACATTAGTGAAGGAAAAACTTCAAGAGTACTGTGCAACTATATATTCAAGAAGTGGTGTGAATCAGATGTGGATACTAAAAAATTCTAAAGAACTTTTGGACAATTTGAAATCACAAGACCTTACTAAAATCAACAGCTTAAATACTTACGACTTTTCAACTTTATACACAACAATTCCCCACGACAAATTAAAATCCAGGTTTTTTGATATCATTGACAGCTGCTTCTTCAATAAAAATGGAACTCGTAAATTTACTTACCTCGTCATTGGTCATTTGCAAAATAATTTTGTTAAAACAGATTCTGATTGCACACATAAGTACTCTGAAGTTGACATCAAGAAGATGCTTGAGTTTCTGATTGACAATATCTATGTGGTTTTTGGAGACCAGGTATTCCAACAATCTATTGGAATTCCCATGGGTACAAATTGCGCTCCGTTATTAGCAGACTTATTTTTATATTCATATGAAGCAGAATTTATGCAAAATCTTTTGCGTGAAAAGAAAAAAACACTTGCTGTGGCCTTCAACTCGACATTTAGATATATCGACGACGTATTGTCAATTAATAATGATAATTTCCATTCCTACGTCGACACGATATATCCTGGTGAGCTTGAGATAAAAGATACCACAGAGTCCAACACATCTGCTTCATACTTGGATATTTTACTTGAAAAAGACACAAATGGTAATCTAACAACCAAGCTATATGATAAACGTGATGACTTTAACTTTTCTATCGTCAACTTCCCTTACTTATGCAGCAATATACCTTCATCACCTGCATACGGAGTATTTATATCTCAGTTGATTCGATACGCAAGAGCATGCTCTACGTATGAACAATTTCTTAAACGAGGTAAATTATTGACAAGCAAGTTGATGAAACAAGAATATCAACAGTCTCGTTTAAAGTCATCATTTCGTAAATTCTATGGTCGATACAATGACCTTGTCAGCAAATACAATTTATCATTGAGTCAAATGCTGACTGACGTTTTTCATACCAATTGTTAGTCCATTATTTATACACTGAATTGACGACGGATTTTTCCGTTATTTCCCGATCATGACAAGGAGCACACGGCGGGTGTGACCGGTCGGCAGGGGATGCTCCCTCCTCCATGGCACCTGATCCCACCTCTGATGTTTCGGGGGTCCGTGTTTGCTCTGCTCTTATTTTGTATTGTTTTATGGATTTGAAATTGAATACTGTTCGTTATATCCAGATCTTTCTTTGATATAATAGTTATTTTCAAGGTTATTTTTTGGCATGGCCTGGAATTTTGTTATATTAGAATTCATGTCAGATCGCCATTGAAAAAAAGATTATTATGAATTTTTCAAATTTAATAAACAATTATATCATTTGTCAAATTTTGTAATTGTTAAAGCGAAGAGAAAAATAATAACCTGGCTTCAAGACCATAAACTGAGAGCAGACTGAAGTCAAAATTTTCATTTTTGGATTTTGTTTAATGTATTTCCTTAAATTATAACAATGTTGTATTACATTTAAATTCAAACATTTAATGAAAATTTTGTTTAATTTTCAAAATTATTTCATAAGTTATATTGGTTTGAAAGTGTCTTGGAGCCAGGAATCAGCAAATCGGGATAAAACACGTACGAACCCCCTCCTCCTACAAAAAAATCCACCGGTGGGATTAGTTGCCTAGGTTGCATAAGCATTCCTAAGAGAATCGTTTCACTCGCCCTGAGCCCTATATATCAATCATGTTGACGGAATATTCCATATTCAACCTCAGTTTAGAAGACAAAGTCTAAACATTTATTATTAAATATGCGAGTACAAGAAATACAAAACAAACAAACAAACAAACAAACTATTCATTTAGTCCACTTTAATACCGTTATATCCTGTAACATTGTATGTATTTTCTTTGTTTTTTATGTACTGTAAGAACGAACTGGAACACAGGGCTTGACATCACCAACTAATCTGTATCCTATCTTTAATGTCACAACAGTCGGCTACATTCTATTGTCTGGACTTCTGTGCTTATTCGCCTTCATTTTGCAAACATAATTTCCGAAATAGCTAGAATTATTCCCCTATCAGAAACATGTATTTGTTATAATTTTCTTCATGATCATGAAGATAATCGGTGAGAAATTCGTAGAAACGTCAAATACGTTAAGACTTGATTACACCTGATAAAAAAAAACTTAGACCCTTAATCACTTCCCTATTCACATAGATTAAACTGTTAGTTGGGCAACTTTTAACTGAAGAAGGTTGAAAAAATCATGACAGGAAATTGAAAAACAATCATTGTTCGTCAAATATTGTTCGTATCAATTCTATTGATTCTTTTATTTTCTCTGCATAAGGTCATAAAATCCCGTAAGTCAATTAATTATTTTTAATAATCACTCAGGCAATAAAATCCACATTCAAGAAAGCCCTATTTAATCAAGAAAATAAGACTTCAGATATTTTTTTAAAAAGATACGAAGTTGAACTGAAAACTGAATTCACCCAAGCCTGAATCATCTGTGAAAGGGACACGTAGGACCCCAAAAGGTTATGGAATGGTCAAGAATTTACATTTTTCATCACCGTGAGGTTGATCTTGTCCACTAATATAAAAATAGTCAGTTATTTGACAAACAGTGCCAGAATGACATTTATCAACCAAACCAGACTTCGGTAGTAAATATATCCTATCACTGGGTCATTTTTTTAGCGGAAATGTTTCATATTTAAATTAAGGCATTTCTTTTTTAGTTAGTGTGAACACAGAATGTCCCATGTGCTCGATCAATGCATCGGGCTCAAGTAGTTACACGGGTCAACAGGGGATGCTTACTCCTTCTATGCACCTGATCCCATCTCCGTAATTTCCGGAGTTCTGAGTTTATGTTATGATCACAGGTTTGTTATTTGTAGATTTTATGAGATTGATTGCTGTTCGTTATCGCCGTCTTTTTCTTTAAAGAAAGTCGTTTGCATTAACGTTTGCCATGTAGTATGAGTGACAAGGTAGCTTTGAATTTCCCGACTACATGTCTATTATCTTGCACTTATAGATAAGTGTTGGCAAAAATTACACTGAATTTACGAAGAAATTGCTACGAAATAACTCAGAATTTAGCAGCGAACAGTTGTATATCACACCCTGTAATCAGAAGTTGATTGTGACTTAATTGATTGATTGTATGAAAATGGCAATGACATTTTGATTCTGTGAATTACTAGTATTTACTACGTAGAAACATTTGATAATAGCAAACAGAAAAAAATGTAATATGTTGAACCAGTTTCCATATGAGGCACACTATCTGAAACGTTAGTATAAAAAGATAAATTTTGCTAGAGATTCATTTCATCAACGAATAATCAAACATTTTTAAAATTCTGGGTTACTGAATGATTATTTCATAATTGCTAATTATCTTTGCTTTTTTACGTTGATGAATTATTAATAGCCACATAACGTGTATCGAAGTTTTTGCTTCGTCGGCTCAAGTTTCATGATACATTCAACTATTCATAACAAATGATGTAAAACCTCTCTCAGCACGCTAGCTATTGTGAATAAATATGAAAAATTTAAAGAAAAAAATATTTATAGTAAAAAAATTTATTATCAGCTATAAATAATGCATATAAAAGTATTTAAACGTTCTTAGAAGTCCTCTCAGTTTTTTTTTTATTAATTGTTAAAAAATTCCGGTATATTCAGCAGAATTTTCAATGTAATATACTTTTTATCTATTCATCTAAGATTTATTTAATAAAATACACGTACAAGACAATCACTATTTTAAGATTTTAACCAAAAATAATGAGATAATGTATATTTTAAAAAGTCCTGGTTGTTTGCTACACTGTTTCCTATTTTTACCTTTTCATTTGAATCATTTAATGTTCATAACCTTCTTTTTTTGTCCCTTAAAACCCTTTTTAATTTGTTTTCTGGTTTGTTGCTTTGGGGAGTAATTATGATATTGCATGATATTGCATATCTGTCGATATTCTACTTTGTCTATTTAGGCATAATATGTTCAGAGCATACATATCATATCATGATTGATACCTTGCTCAATAGAAAGTTTGGTTAACACTTAGGTATATTTTAACATGCTTTTTGAGTGAAATGCCCCTGTGTTCATTATTTGCAATAAGCAGGTTTACAAGTGTAGGCCTAAGGATGCATTCTGTGTTTTCATTTTAAATAAGCTTAAACTTTTGGTTTGCTTTGTATTTTTTTTTACGAAGAATTGACTTCAAGATTTTCGCTCTCAGCTTGCCGAGAAAACGTCAATAGTGGCGAAGAAATTCGCAAGGGAAACAACTAGGAATCTATGCTTTGTTGTCATGAATATTTTGTAACGATTTGCAGAGTAAGAGATGAAATTCAGGATCCTATTAAAGCAATAATTGTTAAAGGCATTGCATTTTTATTTAGAGTTGTGCATCTAATTTTATTTTTGACTTCAACATACAATATATTTCACAAATTCCATACCTAAATGAATGAATTAAAAGATCAATGTTCACTTAGGGCCATTTCGGTCCTGTGAATTTCTGAAAATCGAAACTGCTCAGTTTTGTTTGACAATAAATTAATTTCAGTTGAACAATTGGTGACAGCATAACAATTGGAAGTGACCTGATTTTCTCTCTTGTCTATGTATAATGACTTAATGAATCGCGACGTTTTCCTCAAATCTTGAAATTTTCCTTAAAAATGGCCAAAAATGTAAGCTTTTTGAAAAAAATTTTAAAGCCCTACTTCTGATCTAAAACATTTGATTATAAAATTAAGAAAATATTTCAAAGGATTCTTAGCCATACAATGTTTTTCGAATGAAGGGTGGGCTCATATTTTATTCATCAGAAATAGATACTCAAATTCACTCATTTAATTCAAGAATTAAGATCATTTCAGTTTCAAAAAGCCTGTTTTTCTATACTTTGACTCTCAGAGGATTTTTTAGGTAATGAAAGCACCATTTTGTTATTAGTAGTTTGACCAGTCGGCAGGATATACTTACTCCTTCATGGGACCTGATCTTTGGAGCTTAATTACTGTTTGTTCATTGCCATAAACTTAAAGCTATTAGTCAAACTAGTTAATATTCCTTATGTGGTTTTTCGGTGACCAGATCTTCCAATAATCTATTGGAATGTAAATGGGTAAAAGTTGCGTCCCTGTACTGACAGACCAGTTTTTGCATTCATATGAAGACGACTACGACGAATTGTCAACGAACAATATAAACATGATGAGTTTAACTTTTCAATCATTAAGTTCCCTCAGTAATACAGCATATACCTTCATCACTGGCATACATGGTTTATATATCTGAGTTGATTTGATAATCAAGAGAAATGCTCTACGTATGAACAACGTTCTATCGTCGATACAATGACCTTGTCTGCAAATACAACTTATCATTAAGTCAAATGCTGACTGACGTTTTATATAAAATATAACATATAAATTACTAGGTCATTATTTACACACTGAATTGACAACGGATTTTACCGATATTTGCCGATCATGGCAAGGAGGACACGGCGGGTGTGACCGGTGTCGCATAATATTTGGTCCGCCTCGTTTAAAGGTCCGGCCGGACCAAATACGATAACATATTTGGTCCGCCTTTTATAAGAAATGGTCCGGCCCGTATAAGGAATGGTCCGCCTACGTTTTATGGTCCGGGTGGTGAAAAAACGTTTTAATTTTGACTTAAACATATGAAATTAAAGCGATTTTGTTTAATCTATATAATGAAAGAAGGGTTTACCCTGTTGTGTTTTATATTTTGTACAGCATATCTCTAGGACAAGAATTTACTCCTCGTTCAGTTTGCTTTAAGCATTGCTGTTTATCTGATACCATGATTAAAAATAAAATAATGGCACAATTATTGTGCAAGTGTTTGTTTTTCTCTAGAATATGCCTTGTGTAAATTAGTTCGATTAAAGGTGTGAAATCTGTCGGTGTGTATAGCTAATAATCTCAGCGAGATTGGTAGAGACTGAATATTTGGTCTGACGTCTACTACCAACCTCAGACAGGTGCCATACAACGTGATTCGGGGTTTTTTGCTCCGACTTCGGCAGCTCGTTTCAATAAATACAGGCTGAAATAAATTATCTGCCCGCCTCAACTTTTTCCTTTGAACATCCCTAAAAGTGTCTATCACTATAAAACTTTCCTTTCTTACCTTTAAAAGGTTTAAATCCAGTAAAATATAAAGTTGTTTATTTTTCCTGACAGCATAATGGCTGTTTGCCATTCATTTAAACCTTCGATTTTGAAGAGTTCCACAATAATCTGTTTCAAATAATTCGTACTATAGATCATTCTTATAAAAATAGTAGTAGTACGAATTATTTGAAACAGATTATTGTGGAACTCTTCAAAATCGAAGGTTTAAATGAATGGCAAACAGCCATTATGCTGTCAGGAAAAATAAACAACTTTATATTTTACTGGATTTAAACCTTTTAAAGGTAAGAAAGGAAAGTTTTATAGTGATAGACACTTTTAGGGATGTTCAAAGGAAAAAGTTGAGGCGGGCAGATAATTTATTTCAGCCTGTATTTATTGAAACGAGCTGCCGAAGTCGGAGCAAAAAACCCCGAATCACGTTGTATGGCACCTGTCTGAGATTGGTAGTAGACGTCAGACCAAATATTCAGTCTCTACCAATCTCGCTGAGATTATATAGCTAATAAAAACAATGGGGTGTGACGTATTTGTTTACCTGACAGGTACCTGCAGGTAGAGCCCGCGGCAGATGGCGCTGTAATTGAATGGTTTGAGAACTTAATAGTCATGACTTACCTTGACATATCAATAAGTTTGGATTTTTTTTATATTCATAAATAATGTCAAGGAAATATTCATGCGTACACTTCAAACCTGTGATATTTATAATAATTATAATTATTTATTGTCTTTTTTTGAATATTCAAAGCTAATTAGATGTGGCGTATCTGAGCTAAAAAAAAAAATACGAAATGAATGAGCGTATATTTACATGAGATTTGATATTTAAGTTCAAAATAGAATTTCAATTCGATTATGAACTTAAATATCCCCTTGTTTCTATAGTTAAATTGACTTTTAACTGTGTCTGATATTTACATGTAAATACTGAGTCTATAAAAATCATTTTCTATCTTTCAGTTCCGACATTTCAAAGTTTTCATCTCCGACATTTTTCAGGAAGTGCTTTTCGGTAATTAAAAATTTTAAAGAATAAATTACACTCTGTATAGTATATGAAATGTCTTGGACATAAGTTAGATGCAGTCTTTGACATTTAATTTAGTGAACATTAAATATGATGAAAAAATTACATGCTCTTTGAACTCTTTTAACTAGATTTAGTGCTACATGTTCAATTGTATAAATACACAGATTTTGTAATTCCCCATTTTAAAAAGTGAGTTATCTCCCCTCGAAATCGGAACTCTTCTACACCAGCATAACTTCCGCGGACTACGAAAAGAATATTTTCCGTATTAACGAGAAATACGCTCGGAAATTATCATTGTATCAATGTATTTCGTGTTTCTGCTTCAATTCTCTGATCTAAAACAAAATAAGTGTATTTTACTCGGGAATATACATATGCTTAGATCCTACACTAAAACTTTGATCAAATGCAGCTCAGATTTTAAACGAC
>PRKT01000012.1:4025586-4060124 GCA_003671525.1 Saccostrea glomerata
GGGGGGGGGGGGGCAACCAGACTTTCAATTTACATTTCCTTTAGTATAAGTAAGGTTGGGAAAAAGGGGGGGGGGGGGCAGGCCCCCCTGTTGCTACGCCCCTGTACAAAGCAAGCACCTAATAAAAAGGGTTATTAGCGACAGGAAATATTAACGTTACTATTCAATTTATCCAGTTTTCAAAAAATGTATACCTTTTTATGCTCTGCAATTAGAATATTTCTTCATATGTATATAATGTTATTAATAAATCTAGCTAAAGTCAATACATGCCTTTACACTTAGGAAGAACGATCATATATATATAGAATTATATGAAGAGCAAACTTTAAAGAATTGTTCATTTCGGTAGAAGGCATATATCTCCAATCTGTTCTGCTTATGCAACGGTTCATTTAAAGAATATATTTGCATTGTTTTGCAAAATCATCTTTCATGCACATTTCAGTCAGGCAAACCTTATCTTATAATCTACCATCGATTATTTTGCTGAAATACACTTCTGCTTAAAACATCAAAGGTATCTTGGGGGTGAAACTTAATTGCTCATTCTTTAACTGTCTAAGATTTCCAGTTATCCGACTTCTAATGTTAATGACTGCAATATAAAGATTTGATCTTTTCTTTTTTTTTTTAAATACCAGTATTACAGATTGCATAATTAAACGCTAAATGACTCTTTTTCCTCTAATTCCTAAGAAAATAAGCTTTAAAAAGTATTCTAATTATGGCTTATTCTTCAATAACAAAGGAAAAAAACCTGTAGTCGGTAACGCCCCGCGACAAGAAGTTCCGTTTTGGGAGATCCATGATTACTCATTATCCGTTTTCTCCAGCTTAACATTTACGTGTATTGCCGACGTCAATTTATCAATAATTATTTCTATTCATAAGTTGTGTAGACTTATCCCAGTAAAAAAAATAAAGACATCAGAAAGTCTGCGACAGCACTGAGTCATATTTGCTTGGTTTACGAACTATAGAGGACGACGACCAACGAACAGCTAAACGGAAACTGAAAGGAAAAGAAAGTTATTGAAACTGTCCATCGTCACTTCCCTATTTTTTCAAATACTTTACTATTACTTGCACAAGTATATTGTGTTCATGTTTCCAGTCAAGGAATGAAGGAAATGCTATGATTAATAATTCAGGCTACTGATAAATAAATTGAACATCATCTGCATACGGAGTTAATATCTCTAAGTTGATTCGATATACAAGAACATGCTCTACGAAGTATTTATTGATAAACAAGAATTAAGTTAATAAACCAAGAATATCAGGAGTTTCGTTTAAAGTTATTACGAAATGATGGTCGATACAATGACTTTGTCAGCATTATCATTGATTGAGTCAAATGCTGACTGACGTTTTTCAAACTAATTGTTAATCCATTATTTATACACTGAATTGACGATGGAGTTTTTCGTTATTTCCCGATCATGACAAGGAGCACACGGCAGGTGTGACCGGTCGGCAGGGGATGATCACTCCTCCATGGCACCTGAATCCGCCTCTGATGTTTTGGAGGTCCGTGTTTTCTCTGCTCCAATTTTGTATTGTTTTATGGACTTTTGTTCTTGAATACTGTCCGTTATTTCCATATGTTTCATGATTAGAAAGAACAAAAATAAAAATATCTGGCTAAAATTAAGGCTCGTTGCGGGCATGGCCAGTAAACAGGGATGTTTACAGCCCCTTAGCATCTGATCCCACCCCTGGACTTTTCAGAATAACAACACCTTGCTCACAGATTTATAGTTTTTGAATATTTTATGACATCGATCACTGTTGTTATCTTCATTTATAATGATTTTCTTTTAACCACTATACACTGATATCCCTTGAAATGTATTACACTAAGGTGACTGTTAAGGCCATTGAGCCTCTTGTTTAAATTATAGAGAACATTTTTGTAACCTCAATTCATTGCTAACAGTTTTCGACGAGTAGACGCGTAAAATGGCAATTAGAAAATTGCACAATGTGACTGATTGCAATATCGATATGCAATTAATCCATGTGTTTGTAATGAGTAAAACGCCTCGCCTCAGTTTTGATATTCTGGCAAATAAAAGAATTTCTCTATTTCTAATGGCCTGAACAAATGCAAAACGTAATCAGCAAAATGCATAAAAAAGGTCAAATAATTATCCTTTTTTTTTCCAGATTGGAGCCATGTATGAGAACTATTCTCAGTGAAACATTTCTCGTAACATCGAAAAAACTTTTTATATACAGGGAAAATTTCACTTTGATACAAATGAAAAAGAATTTAAATGCGATTTATATAGTGTGTTCTCTGTTCAGGTTTCTTTATGCTTCAGAGAAAAAAAATCAAAGTAAATAGGAATTATAGATTAAAAAATATGAGGTATTGGGCTTATCAATAGAAGGCTCAATATCATATTAGTTATGCAATCAGAAATTCAATCTGTTTAAGTTGTAAGGAAATTAGATACGACCCCTCAGGAAAATTTAGCATGATTATTTTATGAACTTCTTTGCAGAAAATATTCAACATTTTTGTCTGATGCAAGCTCCAACGACAAAATTTGCAATTATGTAAAATCACACAGACCTATCATTTATTTCGAATACATGAAATACCGAAATTTAAAGAAGACAAATAAATTCAAATTTACTCGAACCGCCAGTACCAGCAGGATAATTTTCCTAAAGCTCTTAAAAAATACAATACAGGTCAGTTTATAAAAGTACACAAATTTCCAAGGGAAGACCTAATGTATTATAACTGTATAAATACCGGATTTTTAAAAATCCATTTCAGAGCACTTAATCATAGCGTCAAAATAATGATACGAACAATTGCTAAAATGAGGTAAGTTATTGACAAACAAGTTGATAAAATAAGAATATCAAGAGTCTCGTTTTAAGCCATCATTTCGTAAGTTTTATGGTCGAAGCAATGACCTTGTCAGCATATACCTTTCATTACGTCAAATGTGGATAGACGTTTTTTCATACTGTTAAGCTATTATTTACAAAACTCAATTGTCAACAGATTTTTCCGTTATTTCCCGATCATTTCTTGGAACACATTTGGCAGATGTGACCGGTCGACAGGGGATGTGCGTGCTTGATCCCATCTCTGATGTTTTAGAGGTCCGACTTTGCTCTGCTCCTTATTTGTATTGTTTGAAGGGACTTTTGAGTTTGAGTGATGTTCGTTTTCTCTATATACCGGGGGTGGGGTGGGGGTGGGGGTGTTATTTTATTCTGGTGTAAAAGTAAGTAAATAAAATTATTCTAAAAATAGATCTATCATTAACTGGTAAGCATTTGTTCAATGGAAATTCCAACATATTGTTGGAAGGTTTGAACTCCAATTATTACCTGGGGTCTAGATATAGTGAATAAGAAAATGATCTGTTATCATCAACTTCAGAGTACTTTTATGTACAATCAGAATGTTATTAACAACATATTTTTTCAAAGACCATTGATAAGGTAAATAAGTTTCATTTTCTTAAAAAAAGAATCTGTTAGTGAAAATGTCAGAATATGTTTAATTAAATTTATTGATAGGAGAGGAGTTGAAAAGCTGAATTTTTTAAATAAATCTTTTTAGATCCTTGGAGTTTGCTCTAGAGTCGCGAAGGAATTGATCCTTACGTCGTGGGTTCGAATCCCAATGTGAGATGTGGAGACTGGTCCTTCAGATGAGACACTGCGAAACTGAGGTCCCGTTTCGCAGTAGGTGTTGGCAAGAAAAAGATCCCTCACTGCTCAATTGTGCTGAGTACCGAGCATAGGACAAAATTTGCATATGAGTGAAAAATTCTCGAAAGGGACGATAAACAAAAAACAAAGATAATATCTATATATGATTTACTTCATGTCATGAATATATTATTTTTCAACACTTCCGAATTTTTTCCTTCTCTGTTGATAATTTAAATTTTTTCTTTGTAATTTTCAGCATATCTCAAACATTCTCTTTTTGCAAATTAAGCAAAAGAGCAAAAGAGTGAAGATAAACAAAACAAAAGATATACGCCCCCTTCTTTAATATACAATAAAGGATAAACAAACTCAATAGGGTGTCTTCTGTCTTTCCTCTCCTTATATATGGAGACTAGAAGTCTGCAGAAATAGAATCGTTCATTAATTGAAGAAACAACTGACAATAAATAGGCATCAGAAAATTATTTCCATGGCAATCTGCTGTTGAGGATGATAATTCTTGGCATTCTCCTCATATTTTTCATCTAAACTGTCAACATTGACAGATTTGATCGTATACAGACCGCCATCTTTTAATGATAAAAGACTAAGGGAGTTTTCAAGGGATTTTTCTGATCTAAAAACAATTGTTTTATCACTCGTTAAGGATTCTGTTTAATAATTACATTCACTAAAATATGCAGGAACTGGTTTATAAGATGAGATGATAGAAACATTGTAGAAATTTTTGGAGATTTTATATTTGTGAAAGAATTTTAAATGCTCTCTGGAAGTTCGTGCCTTAATTCAGCTTTGTGATAACAGCTTTTAACATCAAATGAAACTTATTAATGTTTAATATTATGATAAGCCAAAAATGAATGAAGAGTCAAAAATAATTGTTCGCTTTTTCCTCGCTTTAGTACTAGCGGTGTTAACGAGATTAAGTAGCTCAGCTGTTTCGCTGGAATTTCTTTGAGCCTACAAGACTTTATAAATAAGGATGGTCGATCGACAAAGTCAGTGAAACCTGATAGCAGACTTCCTATGTAATGACAAGTTGAGGAGTCTACCACGACAGCGCTAGCTAGTGTTCGCAAAACTGTTAGAAACATTTTCATGGTGATATCTCATTTGATTTAATTTAACTTTGAAAAATGTATTTGGTGAATAACACTACTCAGAGCGAGTGTACAGACGTTTTCTCTAATGAAGCCTTGAACACAGTTTTCGTTCTGATTTACATACTGATTGGAGTTTGCGGCTTGTTTGGGAACATTTTGGTTATTTACGTTATCCTGAATTCACCGAAGATGAAAACGGTAACTAATTTATACATTTTTAATTTGGCTCTCTCAGATCTGATATTTTTACTACATATTGCCATGATCACAACTACTACTATTGTCAAGCACTGGGTTTTTGGAGAAGCCGTGTGTAAGATATTCTTTATGACGGCATCTGTCACGACGTTTTCCAGCGTTTTAACATTAACAAGTCTAAGCGTGGATCGCTATATAGCCGTTTGTAAGCCAGTTATATCTCAGAAACATCGACAACGACTGAAAGCTATTTTTGTCATCGTTTTTATATGGCTTCTCTCATTATTACTCTCAATGCCTATAATTCTATATTCAAAAAGAACATTACATCCTTATTTGGAAGGAAAATATTCCTGCCAAGTAGATTGGCCTGATGTAAAGGTCGTTCCTGCATATATCATTTACACCTTCATTCTGGGATTTGGAATTCCTCTTTGTTTCATTTCAACATTTTACACCTGTGTAATTATTCATATGAAGAGTTCTGGACCAGTCAACAGACAAAGATCAACAGAACAACGGAGAAATCACAGGAAAGTCACGTACCTTGTTTTTGCCATCATTTTGACGTACGTCATTTGCTGGCTTCCCTATTGGGTTCTACAAATCGTTCTTGTAGTGTTGAGTCTGTACAACAGAGCCATAGATACAATAGCAGTAGCGTTACATATATGTACAGTTTTAACCTTTGCTAACAGTATGATCAATCCAATCTTGTATGCTTTCATCAGTGAAAACTTTAGACAGAGATTCAAGGAAGTATTTACGTGTCGGTGCATTTTTAAAGAACGGATTCGCTACATCTTAACTCAAGGTTATACCAATACAACTCAGCAAGATGAACATGAATTGGTGCGGAGACATGCTAGTAATCCAACCGAGACCGAGACTGCTCCAGATCAACAGGACAAGAAGGACAATGGAGGGGTTTACACAGGGCTATGAAATTAACAGTCTTTTAGCATCGTGATATTCAGATTTATCACCCTATTCTATCACACCTGAGACTTGTATACTGGTGTATAATGTGCTGATTCGTCTCTCGCGGTTTACTTGAACTGAAACAGTTCTAAATCAGACTAAATCAAAACCGAAGATACCAAATTCTGGTAAATTTTGATAAGTATTTACCTTCTATTTGGAAAAACAATCTCATTTGCAAAGATCGTCTTATTAATTTATGTGGGAATAAAGAATTTGGCAGTTTTAAAAAGGAATTATGCGATGCCTATTTCTTGAGATTAATCTGATATAAAATGTAAGCACTTAATCATTTTCATTTTTTGATAATAAGATATTTATCGATGTTACATTTTGTGCTAAAAATAGAAAGCATATTTAAAAAATTAAAGAATATACAAAACCTTAATAAAATATAATTATTTTGAAAATATATCAGAAAATCTAGCAAACAGGATTTTTATATTTACTTTTCGATAAAGCTGTTCTTCGGAAGTTTTTATGGGAATTCGTATGCATTATAAACACAACATGAATTGACCATTTTCTAATGAGAAGAAGAATATGAAGATAACGAACAGTATTCAATCTCAAAGTCCATAAAACAATACAAAATAGAAGCAGAGCAAACACGGACCTCCGAAACATCAGAGGTGGGATCAGGTGCCACGGAGGTGTGAGCATCCCCTGCCGACCGGTCACACCCGCCGTGTGCTCCTTGTCATGATCAGGAAATAACGGAAAAAATCCGTCGTCAATTCAGTGTATAAATAATGGACTAACAATTGGTATGAAAAACGTCAGTCAGCATTTGACTCTATGATAAATTGTATTTGCTGACAAGGTCATTGTATCGACCATAGAACTTACGAAATGATGACTTTTAATGAGACTGCTGATATTCTTGTTTCATCAACTTGCTTGTCAATAATTTACCTCGTTTAAGAAATTGTTCATACGTAGAGCATGCTCTTGCGTATCGAATTAACATATACTCCGTATGCAGGCGAAGAAGGTATATTGCTGCATAAGTAAGGGAAGTTGACGATAGAAAGTTAAAGTCATCACGTTTATCATATAGCTTGGTTGTTAGATTACCATTAGTGTCTTTTTCAAGTAAAATATCCAAATATAAATAAAAGTTTATTGCTTAAGAGATTTCATCGAATACGTAAGTACTGTGAAAAACAATTTGACCTACTCTTCGATCCCCTATTATCTTCCCAAATGGATGATTAGAAATAAAGAGTGAAACAAAACGAACAGAAACTTCTGCAGAGTACGAATGCCACAATGTCACTTTTTTGTTTTTTGTACATTTGATCCCACAAAAATTACAACTAAGTCTGCAAAAATAACAATTAACACTTCAATTTGTAGACAATATACATCCTATGCCCAACGGTGACGAACGTCAGTCAGTTAATGGAAAGAACTAATATAGGCCGTTGGCCTGCTGTTCAATCCATATTCACTGTATACTTTTCTGTATGTTTTGAATAAAATACTTCTTAAACTAACGGTGACGTCAGTCAGCATTTTACTTCATGATAGATATATTTGCTGAAAGTGTCATTGTTTCGACCAAAGAACTTGCGAAATGATTACTTCAAATAAGACTGCTGATATTCTTATTTCATCATGTTTGTATCAACTTGCTTGTCACCAGCTTACCTTGTGTTAGAAATTGTCCATACGTAGAGCAAACTCTTGCGAATGGAATCAACTGGAAGATACCCCGTGTGCAGGTGACGATGCATAAGTAAGGGGAGTTAACGATTGAAAAGTTTGTTTATACTGTGGAAATTTATCCACATAATGATCTTCAAAAATCCACAAAGAATTCAAATATGTAAATAGAGTATAAACATGGATCCCTTGGAATTTCACAAGTAGGATCGGGTGCTTGGCAGGAGTAGGCATTCCCAGCTGACCGGTTGCACCTGCCGTTTGCCTTGTATTGATCAGACCTTTCAATTGTCTATTTAGATGGTCTATTTTGTATAAATTAAAGGCCTAACAGTTGGCATAGAAAAAAACCCCGTCAAAATGTGACCAAATGATAGGTTATATTTCCTTATTAGGTTGTTATACCTATCATAGAATTATCTTAATGTTGACGGTAAACGAGGTTAAACGATAACTTTTCTGTAAATAATCATTGTATAAGTTAGAAGATATATGTCAACATGGATGGAAAAGTTGAAATTATCTCTTTTTTTGTTAGTTGGTCCTTACTATCTATAGTCAATAAAACACAAAATATAAATTCGTGGTATCTTGAATTTGATGGAAGCTGGGGTATATCGAATCGACATTTAAATGAAAGTAAATATATTGTTATTTCAAAATACATCTTAGGTGTTTCTAAAAGTCGAGTTGAGAGCAAAAACAAGTGTTTTTTCTTCTCATTTAGACGATTTTGAGTGATTCTGCTTCATATAATAATAAAAAACTGTCACAGTTATTGCCCATCGGGACTCCAACAGTTTTATTATTATTGATTTTTTTTTGGAAAAATTGAAGACTACAGAAATTTTATTCATCAGGAACTTCATCATTTTTTTAAATAATCAACTTTATAGTACTTGAATGTAAAATCAGAAAGATCATCTAATATTCATCAAATATTCATCAAATATTTTTTTTTAATGATCAATTACATTTTAAGATTATTCTTAGTATATCGCGTTTACTTTGCAAACGTATTGCCAAGCTTTGGCAATTAAGTTAAGGAAGCTCTAATTCTAAGTCATTTTTGTGGTATACCCTAAAGTATAACGTATTCGTAATGTTTGCAATATTAGAGAAAAGTCCTCTTATTTGGATTGTCTGAAGTTTCCAAAGTACCTTTTATCAGATACAAATGGTTATATCTATATTCGACTTGAAAAAAAAACAAAAAATATATACAAACATGTTAAGAGAACTAGCATATTCCAAATCTTATCAGTTTCATCGAGCGTTTAGTAATATATTTCACAAATGTCATTTTAAAAAATTACAATGATCGATATCGTGACCCATTTAAAAGCACATTGCCCCAGCTAATTGAAATTTCCTACCTCCAAAGCAAGGGATTTCCCTTAAGTTAAGTGATCTCGATATCGAGTTTTTCCGATTTCCATTTTTAATGAAGAACCAGTTGTCTATATCTATATCAAAAGCCTTACCCTTGTTTTTAACTTATCGTGAGGAATGGTTGAATAAAGTTTAGACACGTCGTACGTTTCGATTTTACTGACATTGAAAAAAATTTTCTTGAATAAAAAAAAAATCTTTAGAGTTTTTATGAATTCCCATCCGAGTTACACCACTCTAGAATATGCCGTAGAGTAGTCTGCCTGATCTGCAAAACCGAAAAAAAAATTCTAAGAAGTAAAACTTGGAGCTTTGCAGAGCATTTTTTTCTTCTGCAAAAGTTCTCTGTTTTAAAAGATTTTTAGGAATGAACTATATGGAGAATACAAATAGTATTCAAGCTCAAAAGTCCATAAAACATTACAAAATAGAAGAGTAAACACGGATCTCCAAAACATCAGAGGTGGGATCAGGTGCCATGGAGGAGTGAACATCCCCTACCATACGGTCACACTCGTCTTATGCTCCTTGACAAGACTGGGAAATAACGGGAAAATCTTTCGACCATTCAGTGCGTAAAGTATAGCTATCAATAAGTATGAAAAGTTGGTCAGCTTTTGACTTAATGATAAAATTAAACATATTTGCTGACAATATCATTTTATCAACCATAGAACTTACGAAATGATGACATTAAACGACACTGCTGATATTCTTGTTTCAGCAACTTGTTTGTCAATAACTTACCGCGTTTTAAAAATTGTTCATACGTAGAGGAAAATCTTGTATATTGAATCAACTAAGATATATAACTCCGTGTGCAGGTGATAAAGGTATATATTGCTGCATAAATAAGGGAAGTTGACGATTGTAAAGTTGAAGTCATAACGTTTATCATAGAGTTTGGTTATTAGATAACCATTAATGTCTTTCAAGTAAAATATCCAAATATGTGTCAGACCCTGTTATCGTTTATCTTAAGCTCATCGGGATATATTGTATGGTATCGACATAAGAATGGAAATTACCATTGTTAATTGACAATTAAGTCGTCAATATATCTAAATGTCGAGTTGAAGGACACAGCAGGTTTTTTCTTCTTTTCACGTACAGGATTTTGGACAAATTCTGCTTTATATGAATGCAAAAATAGGTTTGCTAATAACGGGGCGCAATTGGTATCTTTGGGAATCCAAATAGATTGCTTGAAGACTTCAGAGGAGTTTTAGATGCTGAAATGTGACCTTGAAGAATTTGATCGAAAAATAAATTCACCTGCATAAAAACGAAAAACAAAATGAGTTTACTTGGAAAAAAAAGTTTCTGAATGATGTCTTCTGAATGACATCCTTCATGAGTAATGTTCATTTCTAGATATTGCACAACATTCCAAAACTAAAAGCTACTGCGCAAATATTTTTTGTTATATTTAGTCATTGGGAATCATTGGAAATATATAAGATACATAAAAGATTTAGCTTTTGATAAAGTTAGAGTTAAGCCTACGTTTGATAATTATAGCTTAGAAATGAGGATAACTAGCCCTTTTTATTGATCTATTTCCACTGAAATGCAATCTTAAGCAAAAATTTGATGTTGGTTTTTTGGGGGGTAAACTTAAAAATTCAATGTTTTAAGTGGAATATTTGTTGCTGATAATTGTTTTCATGTCAATATTAAATGAGACATTAGAAATACGCATAAGCACGTGTTTTTGGTGGTAACTAAAAGTATGCTATATTTCGAAACATCTTTTAAATCATAGACAACAATATCAACAGATGAAATAATGACATTTTTTCTTTTCTCTCTCTCCTTTTCTTTGAATGAATACATTCTATACAGATTATTTGAAGAAGCATACACTTCTTTTTATAAAAAAAGTCTTATGTTGCAATCAAAGTTAATGCATCCTGTTCAAGTCCTGAGTTCGTCCTTTCTGTGAAAAGATGTCAGTCTGACTAAAAAAGTTTCCTTTCGCCCTGCTGTAATTAAAGAGAATTTATTGTATAAAAATCTAAATGCCACGGTAATGTGTTAAAAAGAAGATTTCTGATCATTACTGTAGCAACCTAATTTCAAAGGATCGTTGTGGTAATAAAATAAAGAACGATTCTAAAAATTTCTGGAAAACACAATGCCTAATTTTTATTGCATTACTTATAAACACACGAATGCAATCAATAGAAGAATTTATTGTATAAAAGTCTAACTGACACGTTTATGTGTTAAGTGGAAGATTAGGGATCATCAGAGAAGCAAAACAATTACAAGGGAGAAATTGTGTAGATAAAATAGACGAGTCTAAAGATTGATAGAAAAGCTAAAGCTCACTGCATAATATTTCTAATCACACGGACGCACTTAGTAAGGTGCAACGAGAATCAAAACAAAGATGTTTTTGACATATTTGTATTTATTTTTTTAATATAAATCCATAGAATATATTGGATTTCATTCATTACCACACAGTGAATGTTTGTATGAAATATACTGAAAGGAAAAAGAAACGCAGAATAAATTTTGAATCGATTTAATGCTATTTGTTCGAATGAAACATATGGAGATAACGAACAGCTAGTATTCAAGATCAAAAGTCCATAAAAAAATACAAAACAGGAGCAGAGCAAACACAGACCCTCAAAATACCGTAAGTAATTTTCAGTATTTTTATCTTACAAATAAAACCATCCTTAATCAACAATTTACAAAATATTATTTGATTGTGACTTAAAATTCCCGAGTCATTAGAATTCACATGGCTGTACCCCCCAAAAAAATGGAAATAAATATATTATTATCTCCCTCGCGCGTCTATCAAAACATATGATTCTCCTCTGCATCGACTTCTTCAATGCAATTATCTTTCTCATAGGGTATTAATTCAACCCTTCCAACAGGTTAGCCCCTGGATGGTCTAGATTAACAGAACTATTTTGACGCGTTGAAACCCTAACATCCAATTAGTCCCACGCACACATTTTCGATTGGAAAAAGAAAGAATTTGCCGAGGCAACTTGCTTTGTTGAATGTGTATATGTACGAAAGAGTCCTGGCAAATTTTTACATCATTTTCCCGAAGGTAAACATGCTGAAAATAAAGCTTACGACGCATACGTACGCGCATGAAATTATCACAGACGTAAAGTTTACGAGCTGACGGAATAAAATAGAGCAATGGATTTCTTTTACAGTAAATATGCAATGCTCTTGATGCTTATATATTTACATCTCATAAATATTTTCTCCTTTATTTCTTAAGAAAACCCATTGCGTTAATCACTGCATGAACTACATTAGGCATGTCACCTGTACAGATTTCTTGATCAGTGGCTGTTTCATCAATGAAACGCACGAAGACGTTTGCATCATTAATACAATAATTACTCTTTTTAATCCTACTTTTAATGATTATTTAAACAGATAAAAATATAAACAATAAAATGTCTTTCTTTGTTTGTTATTACTGGAATTAACGGTCGCAGCTATAGCAGAAAAAATTATATAACCGCCTACGCGGGTTATGTATTTTTTCTGCAACAGCTGCTTCCATTAATTCCAGTAATAACAACCAAAGAAAGCATTTTATTATTTAAAACCATGGCGATTAAAAAGGTGACCAAAAGGTGACCAAACTCTGTCTTCAAATGAACTTGTTACGTGCCAACGTCACCATCACGGTTAGTTGGAAACTGTTCCTGTTTCTCTCTGACAAAAGACAAAATGTTTTGTGGTGGAAATTAAACGATAAAATGCACACAAACAATTTGTTGCCCTTTTCATCATGAAGTCATTTCAAATTCTAGATCCTACTGAACTTCTGTTAGCCGTACCATGCTTACTACAAATTCATATCGACTGTAAATATAAACAGAAGCGCAGAGCAAACATGACCTTCAAAACATCAAAGGTGCCGTGGAAGGATGAACATCCATTGCTGATCGGTCACACCCGTCGTGTGCTCCTTTTTATGATCGGGAAATAACAGAAAAATCCGTCGTCAATTCAGTGTGCAAATAATGACCTAACAATTAGTTACAATCGGTTCAATTTAGAGATTTAAAAACCCTGTTTGCAGTAGAGTATGCCTGGGCATCAACGATAGTTGGAAACATGGGATAATTTGCATAACGGGCGAAATGATTCCTTTAATTTCCATTTCATAGTAGACTAATAGATATAAATTACACGAGGCCCAAATGTCAATTTCAATAACCCCCGCCCATTGACGTTTAACACAAAGACAGCCGTACGAGATTAATATGCATATTAGGCCTCCTTAGCGTCAGACAAAAAGACACGCATAAGATTTTTAATGCACATTAGGCCTCCTTTACTCCAGAATTATCGCTTGGCAAAATTTAAATGCCGGTAGAATGATCAAGAATTCAAATCAACTAACTTTCAAAGACAAAACAAATAGAAATGAATATATTGTTGCATAGATAAAGAAAGTTGACGATCATAAAGCTTGGTTGTTAGATAATCATAAATGACTTTTCAAGTAAAATATCCAAATGTGAAACAGATGTGTCAGACTCTGTAGTAACTATTATTCAAAGCTTACCGGGATATTTCTGTCGATATAAGAATGGAAATAACCATTTTTAATTGACATACAGTAGACCAGGTATATGGAGATTTAAAAAAAATGTTATTCAAGCTCTATTTAACAATAATAAATTGGAGCAGAGCAAACACAGACCTCCAAAATATAACAGGTGGATCAGGTGCAAACTGAGAGTAGAATCATGTTAAAGCGAGAAAAAGACATTAAACAAGATAAAGGTTTATAATTTTTCATCGGATAATCATCAATAGTTGTCAATAATAATTTGCTTCCTAATTTCTACGTTAAGGCTTTATGCCAACTTATTGTTGATATACATCTATCAGGATAAAATAGAATTTCCCAGTGGAATTTCAGGCGTGAACAAAGAATTATTTTTTACGATATTTTGAACCCAGAGCAACATTCTCATCCGAAAAAATTTTGTGCATCCTGTAAACGTTTTTTTTTAATCTTCGCCAACAAACATTATTCAAATCAATAAATCAGTGTACATGTGCAGCAAATAATTATTTCAAAATACCGTGATCATAAAGAAGTAGGTAAGGTTTCAATACAAAGCTTGCTCTGTGATTTTCTTTAAAATGACACTGATGTATATAAAAAAAAAAACTCATGCTTAACTTGTCATGAACGGGAAACATGGAAAATCCGTCTATAATTCAGTGTGTATATAATTACCTAACAATCAGTATGAAAATAAATGTCCGTCAGCATTTGACTTAATGAGAAACTGTGTGCTGACATATTTATTGTATCGACCGTAGAACTTACAAAATGAGGACTTTAAACGAGACTGCTGATATTCTTGTTTCAGCAACTTGTTTGTCAAAACTTTAATTCATTTTAGAAAAGACAATTTAATTTGACAAGAAACAATCGTTCTAATTAATAAAAATAACTATTTGCAGAACTAGAAACCCTTTTAATTGTAAGAATAAACAAACTTAATGCAATATGTAAGCTAAAATTCTTGAAATTCAAGTATCAATTTATTCCTTCATATCTTTCACTAATATGTCATATAATCTTTACAGGTATCTTTTAAGTAGAGAAAAAACAATATTCAATTTCTTTTAAGCAGACACACATAAAAATCACTTGTTTTTAAATATAAATCATTATTTCTACTTGTTTTCTTATTATTCATTTCTTATTTCTTATTTCAAAGGTTTTAATGGCTGTTGAATTACACTTAGAAATTGGATTTTTCTTCTACAATTTTAAAGAAAACAAAGCTTGTTTATGCTAATGAAATTTTATTTTCTGCATATTAAAATTTTGAAAACATTTGCTTTTTATATCCTTTACCGTAATAATCCTTATGTTTTAATTTTAAATCGAGTGTTATTGAGAACTGCGAACGATAGTATTGTTCTCCCGCCTACCTCCAAGTCAATTTTCGAAAGTTAACATATTCGATGAAATTTCAATATTTTTTTATAGATAGTTATATGGATTTTCATTAAACATTACTTATTTGGGAAAACAAAGGGAGATAACTTTAAAATTTTGGTAAACTTGTGTTTTTCACTATAGAAATCAACGGAAAACGGAAAATATTTTAAAAACATCTAACAATTTCAAAGCGATTTACAGCTGAAACATTATACTTTATTGATATGTTTATGTTTTATTTATTTGACTAAAACATAAGAAAAGATAAAAGGTACATTTAATCATATCAAAGACTATTTCAAAATATGGTGATGCTTGCAACTCCGATTTCAATGGAAAATATCGTCTAGACCCCCCCCCCCCCCCCTCTTTCTTTCAAGAGCTGGAATTATGGATAATTTACTCTTTAGCGCTAATATCAAGACAATTCATCAATTACCATTGAACTGTTCTTTGTATTAAACAAAGATTATATGGCCAAATTGCTATTTATATTGAATTAAATGGTCCCAAAATGTAGGCGGGAATCGAGAGTTAGCGTGCGTATTTCTTTTACGAGGTTTGATCCAAAATTTTAGTCACAACTTCTATAAAATCTGAAATAATCAAAAGTTATAAAAAGTTATAAAAAAAAATTCCACATCTTTTAATTGGTCGTCAACAAAATTACTTTAAAAACATACTAATTCTAAGCATAAATAATCTTAAATTGATAAAGGATGCTGGAATTTCTCAATATGTAGTCTTTGGATCCGAGATATTTCAACAAAAAATGTAAGAATTAGATTATGCTCTAAAGTGGCAGTCACATTAGTCAGACATAGGGAATATGATGGGCAACCGATGCAATTTTTGATAAAAATGGCGTGGTTGCCGACCGGACGCCCATAGTAATCGGACGGTGACCGAGGGTAGGGCGAATCGGTGGGGATCTTTGGCAGAAAAGAACTTGTAGTTAAAAATCACACAACTGAGTGACTTTATTCTCTCTAACTATATATGTTTTGAGGGGATAATAAAAGTCTGGCGCATCTGGTTCATAATTGAATGAATAACGACAGGAAATACAGTTGTATAATGTATCAAAAACGATGTTACTTCAACTTTTCTATCATCAACTTTCCTTATTTATGTAGTATATATCTTGCTATCATCTGCGAATGTTCCCAAGAGCAGGTTTCGATAAAGATCAAAATTAAAGGAAGGCATTCTACTGAAAAATAATTTGAAGTTGCAAAGATTTCAAGATCTTCGTTTAAAGTCCGCAATTTTCGTAAATTCTGTAGTCGTCATACTTACAGTACTTACATTGTTAGCAAATATAAACTATCATTGGGTCTAATTTGGTTGATTTGTTTTATACTAATTGTTAATTTTTAAACTGAATTGGACTACGGTTTTTTCCGTGTATTTGATTCATATACATAGGCAAACAACAAGTCTGACCGATCAACTGTGGATGCTTACTCCTCCTTGGCAGCTGATCCACCTCTAAAATTTCCAAGGGTTTGTCTTTAAGTCCCAGTCACAGACTTATATTGCTGTTACTCTTACGATAGATATCAATGTGTTACATTTACTTTTTTCATTCATCCCAGTGAATCAGAATGAAAATTGTCTTCAACATGTTCAAGGAGTACAATAACGTTATGTTAATTATAGAAAACTAAATAAATGACTCTGATATCCCTTTTACTTACTTGCCTCACGTAAAAGCTAAAAGATATTTGGAAAAGATGAGACGTTAAATATATATGATAAAAATTAATTCAGTGTATTATAAACAAATTGGTCGAAAAATAAACTCTTAAATTTGGCTTCGTAGAGTTTTTGTGGTTGTATGTAATTGCCTTCTCTTTAAAACAATATTTAAGTTTCCTTACCTTTTTAATATTTTGTTCGCTTGTGTGGAAAAAGTACGTAATCTTCAAACGAAACCACCAGCGAAAAGTCACTTTAGTTATAACAATTAACCATAAAACTAGCAGTAAAAAACTATAAGGATTTTCTTCCTAACGTTTATGTCGTTGATTAAATATTGCTATTTCTGTAAAGTATTATTAAATGTATTTCCAACGGTCTATAAATCAGTTTGTCATCTTTCCTCATTCTCCAAATGTTAGATTGATCTTGGGCACGTTATGTTTAGCTTGAATGTACAGAAGACTGGCACTGCACCCATAAGTTCGTTATTAATATTTAAAGATACAGCTGTCATGAAGCTCATAAAAACGGCTTTATATAAGATTCGTTGTTAAGAAGAAAAACTCTCGTCGGGCTTTATAAGCTGAATTGCAAAGGCATGTAAACTAGCAATTAAACATTTACTAAACATAGTTTTCATTTTACATCTCCTTTATAAATTGGGCTTTTAATCAAGTAGAAACATGTATTTAAGTCTCCGATTGACAATATTCATGTTGTTTTTGGAGATTGTCTTCCATTCTTCTACGATTATTGGCTACTTCAAAGAAAAGCCGCGGACATTATTCTCCAATAAATCACGAACGTCATCAAAAAATTATCAGATCAGAAACACGTATAAAACCTGTGCAGTTGAAATGTACTTTTGACTTAAAATGAAATACGTATTTAAACCACATTGATGTGTCGTTTTTTGCAATTTAAACACTGTATATTGCAGAAAGTATCTGATGAATGTAGGTTTCTAAAGCCAACTGGGGCTGTTTCCCGAACCTCCCTCCGCCATATTTAAACTCCGTGATCTTGGTAATAAAGTGGTAAAATAGGATACTGATTTTTTTATTGTATATTCAAAAAGATTTATCTTTTTGAGGTACAAACAATAAAAGGCTAGTAATTTTAATGCAGCGAAAGCTCAAATTGTCTGCACTTTATTCACAGATATTCAAACAAATTTACACTCTGGTGTTAAATGGAACAGCGTTAACGCAGCATGATGACCTAATTCGTCTCTCCAAAGAGAAACGATCAGTCGTATTTTAGGGCTGCTAGTACATGTAGCAGAAAAGAAATAAAGTTCTTGTTTTCGTGAATGATGCAGAATAACCTCCTCGGTCTCGAAATGTTGTTTGAAATATAAAAGCCTCGGCTAACGCCTCGGCTTTTATCTTTTACGTAAACGCGGACTTTATTTCTTAAATAGCCCTATGGAATTATCATTGGTGGTAATTAAGTACGCACTATTATTTGCAGAAATTCTTTTGAATCTATATAAGAAAAGAAGTCTCTTACTCTGGCCTTCAATTCAACATTACAATCTAATATTATCATTTTACTTGTCTAAAGCCAACAACCCTTATATCGTATAAAGCAAATACAATTATTACTTGCATATATTGTTACTGTCTCCAAATTGCTTTGAAGAGCTTGCTATAGACCTTTCTTAAATGAGGAAAGTTATTGACAAACAAGATGTAAACAATCTCGTTTTAAGTCATAACCACAAATTCTTCTGAAGATAGAATGTTGGCAACTTAATTTTATCTTTCATTAAGTCATTTTCCCCTGGTCCTATCTATGATGAACATTATCAAAAATTCAAGTCCATAAATCAATACAAAATAGCAGATTAAACACGGACCTCCATGTCATCAGATGTGGAATCAGGAGCAATGGAGGAGTGAGCATCCCCTGCTGACCGGTCACACCCGCCATATGCTCCTTGTCATAAATCCGTCATAAATTCAGTGTTTGAATAATGGACTAACAATAAATATGAAAACGTCAGTCAGCATTTATTGTATTTGCTGACAACATACAAAATTATGACTTTGAACGAGACTGCTGAAATTCTTGTTTCATCAATTTGTTCGTCAGTAATTTACCTCGTTTTAGAAATTGTTCATACGTAGAGCATGCTCTTGCATATCGAATCAACTGAGAGATATAAACCCTGTATGCAGATGATGATGGTATATTGTTGCATAAGTAAGGGAAGTTGACGATAGAAAACTTTAAGTCATCACGTTTATCATAGAGCTTGGTTGTAAAATTACCATTAACGTCTTTTCAAGTAAGATATCAAAATATGAAACAGATGTGTCAGACTCTGTAGTATCTTTTATCTCAAGTTAACCAGCATTTATCGTATCGACATAAGAATGGAAATTACCATTGTTAATTGATAATACGTCGTCGATATATCTAAATGTTGAGTTGATGGCCACAGCAAGTGTTTTCTTCTATTCACGCATCAGATTTTGCAAAAATCTGCTTCTTATGAATACAACGGTCAACTTGGGGAAATTGGTAACCATGGGAATTCCAATAGATTGTTTGAAGAACCGGTCTTCAAAAACAACATGGATAATATCAATCAGAAACTCAATCATCTTTTTGATGTCAACTTCAGAGTACTTCTGTGTACAATAAGAATGCTTTTTCTTAAAATGATTTTGCAAATGACAAGGCAGGTAAATTAACGCGTTCCAGTTTTATCGAAAAAACAGCTGTCAATGATATCAAAAAGCCTGGACTTTAATTTATCGTGGGGAATGGTTGTGTATAAAGTTGAAAAGTCGTAAGTTTTCAAGATGTTTATTTTCGTAAAATCCTGTGAATTCAATTGTTCAAAAGTTCCTTGGAAGTTTTAAGAATCCACAATATTTTGTTGCACAGTACTCTTGATGTTTCTCCTTCACTACTCTTAATATCTTATTTAGGAGTAAAGAAAAGGGCTTCGTTAAACATTTACTGAAACCCGGTATGTATCATTGTTTGTAAAGATTTTTATGAAGTTTCGGATTCCAATATATATATGGTAGTTCAAATTCATTATGGTTCTTTGGGATATTAAAAATATTCAAAACTGACATATGATTTTGAAGAATGTCTTCCTTAGAAAGGGAACTATGAGTATAGGTTGAATAACCACTTGTAGAAGGTAATCCAAGTTCTTCTAAAATTCTATATATACAATGAGCCTTACAAACGAAGACAGTGTTGTAACCTGCTTTGTCAGCAGAGACCAGTATGACTGATAATGTTATCTACTACAGTACCTAAGCTTTAGATATCCGCGCTAACTCTTCTCTCAATTTGTTTAAATTTGATGGACTTTTGACTTTGATAATTGTTCGTTATATGCTTATTCCATTGCTATTTTATTGTCTAACAGGACTCTCCAATATATCTAAAGCAATTATCTAAATATGTATTTAAAACAATTAATTCATTCTGACATTGTGTTTAGTTTCCCATAATTTACTACCCTTTATCTTAACTTTATACCAGGTATTTAGTTTTATAGATAAAATTCATCTATTTTTGTTTTCTGTTAATGTTACAAAAAGATAGAAAAAACCTATTTCCCCAAAGACTTTACGACTCGTTTTGTAATATTATAGAATTAAAACAGCTATCAAATTTTGTTGTTTTTTTATTTTTCCAATTCGGTTTTTTTTTTATCGAAAAGTAACACCCATATTTGGAAATTCAAGTGTCAGTTAGACTTTGGGAAGCATTAAACATAAAATAAATTTTAACCTATTATCTTGATATGTATGTCTTTCTGTTATTATTTCCCCGTATTTGCTCATATTTCTAATTTTAGATTTTTTCCAACTGCTCAAGTGCGATGTTAGAAAAAATTAATGCAAACTCATAATGAAATTTCTCAATTGATATTGTCCACAAAGCAGCATCATTTTTAAACTATTAAAATACCGTTATATGTTTGTGGGGGTTTGTATCGTCTTTGTAAGATTGATTTCATGCAAAAGTTCAGCAAATGTAGAAATTAACTATGTCTCTCTAGATTCCAGTGGGGAAATGTACACCCTCAGAGTTATTTTCACATATATTTAGCAAAATTAATGTTTTGCCATCTCTGGCAATCCAAGTTTCATTACTCAATGTTTCCGTGTCTTTTCATTACTTTTTTGTTCATAATGTTTTACCACTTCGCAAATAGCGAGATTCTGAGCATTCAAGTAAAATAAATGTTCTGTGTGCTGACAAATGCAGAAGTTGACACCGAACTTTTTAAAATGACAATTTAAAGCTTGAATTGGAGAACTTGGTGCCAGTGCTATCTCTTCGATTTTATTGATTTAATTTAGCAGATGATATGCACTAGTACCGAGAAACACCCGAGAGCTTGCTTAAAAGTAATTGTTTCATCAATAATTTGGTAAAATATGAAAAAAGTAAGAAAATAATGTGGGTTTGATAGATGTTATCAATCCCCCTAGAAACATGTCTTTTGAAACGTTACCTATTGCTTTTAATCATGAACTAAAATTGCTCCAACTCTACCTTTTTTAAAGTCTATATAATAAATAATAAAATAGTGTATCCCCCATCTTTTTTTTTTTTATATGTGTAGTTGAATCAATTTTGTTTTATAAATTACAAGACGACTTGGAGGGTTCCTTTCCATCTTCGAATCTAATTTTCACAGAATTAATCATTAAATAGTTAATTTTTTTCTTGGTAATGTTTATTGATTCAGTACAAGACCTTTTTCCAGTTCCGAAATAAAGAATTAAGTAACAGCTTATATTTTAGGATTTTGAACCAATACCAATTTTTTCCCAACTTAATGTCTTAGTTTTGCTTGACAAGACGGCATGCCAAAGGAACATTAAGAAAAAAAATTTTCTGTGAGGGAGTAGTCGTGCTATTGAACACATAAAAAAATATAGCTAATCCTAAATTATTTTGCCACGTGTTGCAATCAAGAAGTGAATTTTTTATGTACCTTAAGACAAACTCTCATGATAACTTTTTTAAAACAAACAATGAGTTATTAGATTCATACTTAAAAATATCTTTTTTTATGAAATTCCTTTCGATAAAATTGGATTAAGTTACAATAGTTTGAACTTTAAAGGTAATTGTGAGATCAATGATACGACGCCTCAATCTTTTTTTAAAACGCGTCAGTGTTTTTCTATGCCACACAGTCAGACAGTCTTATATATGTTTCATTTAACCCATGAACGTTTCATGAACAAAGTAATGGAATGATTAATAGACTTTCTACTTTTTAAAATTAATAATCAAAGGTTTTTTTACCGGAACAAAAACATTTGATTGGAATTATTCATCCTATCAGAGAAGTTCTGTACCGAATAGACACAACTGTTGAATCTTCAATGGACCGATACCATATATATTTTTTTTAAAAAATGTTCTCACTGAACTAGTCAGTTTTTTCTGTCAAACCAGAAAAATATTTATCACATTAAAAAATTCTGTACATTTTTATCATTATTTATTATAAATAGTTAAACTAATATATAAAACCTTCAATATTAAACATTGTAAAGAACAAGAATTTTTCGAAATTATGGCGCGTGCAAACATATTGCGCCCCTCTAGGTATAACTATGCAAACGGATAAAAATGTGCAATCGCATAGTTTTTAACCAAAATTTTGTTCATGTATACTTATTAAATTTTAAAACAAACTGCCTATCTCTTTAAATTCCATTAAGGTATTCAATGTATAACGACCATATTTTGTACCTAATAAATGAACGGTCCAATATTTTTAATCATGATAGCAATTTGAAGATATTATCAAATGAAAATGCTCCACCAAAGGAATTTACAAAATTTTGATTATTGTCCAATTAATATCACTTTGAATTTTACATTGACGTCTATGGGCAGTGCATGTTTTTATAAGATATTGTAAAAAGTAATTTGAATTTCAAAGAAATCTCTTGGTGAAAATATGCATAAACTCCCTCTTTATTAAAATATAAAATAAAAAAAATTATTTACCGCAGAAATTTTGTGAAATCAAAAATTTTCTTCTTTTCATCAAGGGCAGATAACTCTTCAAAAACTGTAAATGTGCAAAATGACCGTCTCCTTACATGTTATAAGTCTTGTGAATTTGGTTTATTTCACTTTTATTGTTTTCTAGCTGTGTGCTTTTAACTAGTTTAAAATTATTTAAAATCAGTCAAAATCCCTTCGTTATACATTGAATACCTTAATGCGGTGAAATGAAATGTTTTATATTGCATAAATGCATGAAACGATAACAATGGAATTATTCACTGCATGAAAATGAAACGGTTTGTACTGAGAAAAGACATTGTTTAAAGTGAAAATGATGATTTTATTTTCTATCAACATAGTGTACTTTCCTCTCACCCCAGTTAAACATCATTGATGTAAACCACTGTTGGTTGATTCATTGTAATGAAACCCATTAAAATTATGTTAGTTTATCATTACGTAAATTATTGTCAATTATTCTAAATTAATTAACTATAAGTATTGCAATTTATCATATGGAATTAAAAGGTTAAAAAGTCTATTCAGAAATTTAAAAGGACATATGCGAACTATATAACCTTTTGCTTTTACTAAATCAGAGGTGACAAAAGATTTGGAAAGTACAGGTTTTCAATCAATCTTTTGGGAATTCCAATGGGCACAAAATGTGGTCCATTATCAACTGACTGTTTTCATATTCGAATGAAGCAGAATTTATTCAAAATTCTCTACAAGAGAAGAAGAAAAAATATTTGCAATGATCTTCAAGTTCACATTTTGATATATCGATGTATCATAAATTAACAATAGTTACTTTTATTCATATATCGACTCGATATATATCCCAACTTGAAATAAAACACACCAGAGTCTGGTCCGTCTACCTGATCAATGTATAAGACTCACGGCGGATGTGATCAGTCGACAGGACAGGGAATGCTTACTTTTCCTTGGCACATGATCCCCACTTCTGGAATTTCCAGGTTAATCTTTTTTTAAAGTGTGTTAGAATTAAGTATTTTATCTCCTCAAATTTTGGTTTTTTAATACGTTCTCGTTATATATACAGACGTGTTCTGCTGCAATCTAACACATTTATTGGTCAGGGAAGTTCTTACCACAGAAAACAATTCCGTCAAATCCATTAATGGATCTAATAAGTTACAAATCCATTAATGGATCTAACAAGTAACATATATAACAACTGCATCGAGGGTGAAGAACAACATCATTCACAGGCGTGAGGTGATTTCTATTCTCGGACTGATGATACATTTTTACTTTGTTTATAATCAATGGTACAAAAAGAAAATGCTTTGATTCTCACTTGTTGTGTTTTCCTTGCAGACTATATATCACTGAATATGTTATTGACTGTGGAATGAAGACAAGTTTTAACAGAGTTTGCCGTGTGGAGATATACCCACTGTAGAGACAGCTTAGGTGAATAGTCACGCAGACAGGATTATGACTGCTTTGCGTAAAATCACATCTGACATTAATTAGTGTGCAAGAGAAAGAACATTACTTTCGCTTTTGTGAATAAACCTTTAGTTCTCTGGGCAATATTGAATTGGTATGTCCGTGGAGAATGTTTTTCATCAGATCCTATGAATAATATATATATAGTATATAAACAGGAAACAGCTTCGAGGGATTCAGTCTACCCACCTTAAATGGGTGACTTGGTCTAAAAAGCTGAATCTTGTTCGTCTTAAGATACACATTGTGTTTAGAGGGTGGGGCTTGTGCCAATTTTAAGAGTCTGTTGATACGTCATTTCATTAATATTATACGAACACATTTGAGACTCAGAGACTTTTTCAACAGCAAAAAACATTTATTCGCACACATTTTGAAAAATTCGTTTAGAACAATAAAAAAATCTAGTCTGTTACATACAACTTTGATTTGAAGACTTTTAAATCATACCAGAGGGTTGACACAAGAATGTTTCTGACATTATTAACATTGAATAGGGTTTATAGTGTTTCTAATATTTCTCGCATGTTTCCATGAGTGATATAAGAACGTCCCATACTTATGAAAACTAATTGAAATGAAAGGTCAAATCAGCTTGTGTACACTGACGACTCTCCCGAGGGGTCCAGAGTCAGCAATTTACCTCATTCCAAAGTAAAAACAAATACATAACGGATTTATATAGAACAAACAAATGGTATTTATTTCGTATGTCGACCCGGTAAATCCCAGCAAAGGTAAAGTAAAAAACAATACAGATTCTACAACGTCACCATCATATTTGGATGTTCTATTCATATTTTTTTGTTACTGTTTCTGAACAAGAAATTATGCGACAATCGAGCGACGCGTACTACTTTCCGACCATCAACCTCCCTTATTTATAGATGACAATCTACTGTTACCTGCACTTGATGTTTATGTGTCCAAACTGATTCGGTACGTAAATACTTGATCTAATAATACTTTAAAATTTTTAAACCTAGAAAAGCTACTGACAAATAAATTGATAAAACAGCATTTTCTTTTTTCTTGTTCCGTGTCAGCATTTCGCAAACTTAAAGGTGTTACAAAGGCCTCGTTTGCTTAAACAATATTTCATTCGGTGGATTGTAATCTTACAGACGGAGTTACTATCTTAAGGCTATGCTGTATAATACTTAAAAATTTGACGAGTGAAAACTTTGACGATATTAATTTACTGTGCAAAATAAAAAGTTATTCTTTAATTCATTTAACCTTTACCAATTTCTGCATACGTCACAGTACGAACTAAGTCTGTAGCTACTAATGAACGTATGTAAAATTACTAATAAAGGGTTGTTTATAAAGTTAATTTTTTTTACCAGTAATCATGTTACGCTGGCTAAAAAAATTTCATTGCGGAACCAGCTAAAATGGTGAATTTTTTTCATGAAATTGTCAGAACAATAATTATCTCATCTAGACCTGTACAAGCTAGCGATGTGTTATAAGGTGGTAATAATTAAATAAGTAAATGGATAAAAGGAAGTTTTTGTTTGTAAAACATTTAACTGCCAGGTAATACTGCCAGAGGCAAGAAACCTGCTGATCGGCAGGGCTTGGTAGTAATTACATTTCAATGTACCGTATAATTGTGTTGTTTAAATGGTTTATTCCCCGAATGGCTACTGGAATAAAACAACAAGTAATTATCACACTCAATTAAGAGGCCTTCTAAGAGGTACAGGTAGACTTACCGGTATGAATAATCTACCATAATTGAAACAAAATAAAATGGAAATTCATCTATTTTATTTTAATTTGAGCACTATATAAATATTTTGTATACATATTTTTCAAATAAATAATTTAACAAGCACAAATCATATTAAAAACTATAAATTATCTTGAAGTTCTATTGATTAATTAGCAGCACTGATTTTCACATTATATATGAGATAACACTGTTTCACTTTCATATAACACATATTTACAATTTATTTAATTAGTCCATCTCCGTATATTTCTTTGCAACTAAAGGATTGCTATGAAAGGTGAAGAAGTTCATAAACTTCATCTGTATTTTATGATTATTTAATAGAATGTTTTGATAATTCAAAATGATAGATAAATAAAATAAATTTAACAAAACTTTATAGAAACACTTTATTTATCATACATATATATCTACCAGTATATTATTTAAAAAAAACCACTTGTGTTAATTTATCTAAAAGAGTTTAAAAATGTAGCACAAAAAGGGATAATAATTTTTAAGTTCTCAATCAATACTATTAATAATTTGGGGAAAAATTAAATTAAAGGTGCAATGAAAAATTCACTTTTCTTAAATCTTAATTTTATCTACTTATATTTATATATATTTTTATTCAGTACATTTCGGAAAATAGAAAACCCTCTGAATTAAAATATAATTGAATGAATATATCTGATTTACAAAATATTGCTTATCCAGGTAAACACAGGTAAGTCTACCTGTACCCCTTAGAGGGCCCCTTAATTGAGTGTGATAATTACTTGTTGTTTTATTCCAGTAGCCATTCGGGGAACACACCGTTTAAATATGTGTTTGATTAATTTATCAAGTAATTCAATTGCTAGCAGATATCTTATCTATTATTTTTTACTTTTTGAAAAAAAGTTTATATTTCATGTAAATGCAAATGCTGTATACAACATTCTATATATAGAGGTCGCGTCATCAAGCTAACACTAACAATGAAATTAACTTTTCGGGATCGGCATTCTCAAGATATAAAGTAGACGATCCTAAAGAACGTACACCGGGAAACGCCAATGAATACAAGAGTGCTCTTTTCTCTTACAGTTTTTTGCATTGATAATAAGCCGCAATTTGAAAATAAGCCGGTCTTGAAAATAAGCCCCCACTTTCTTACCAAAACTTAAAATACGCCGCGGCTTATTTTCAAGATTTTAGGGTATGAGAAAGAAACAACAAAGCAATTTTTGATTGATAGCAAAAGATGTATTATAGGGCTGTACAAGCTTTTGCATTTGTACAGCCAATTTGTGCCAATATTCACCAATAGAAGGTCAATACAGCAAAACTCGGTCATAACGAAGTCGCTGGGACCTATGAAATTTCTTCGCTATATTTGTAAATCGTTATAAACATATAAGATATTCATTAAATTTTTACAGCTGGAGATTCAACATGACTCCGCTATATACGCTATATCAGTGTTCGTACTCAACGAGTTTTACTATCACTCCTTTTATTCCATGGCTAAATCATTTCCTCATCATGTTTAACAATTATTTCAAGAAGGAGGATATGGAGATAATGAACATTATTCAATATCAAAGTCCATAAAACAATACAAAAATAGGAGCAGGGCAAACACAGACCTCCAAAACATCAGAGGTGGGATCAGATGCCATGGAGGAATGAACATCCCCTGCCGACCAGTCACATCCGCCGTGTGCCCCTTGTCATGATTGGGAAATAAAAGAAAAATCCGTCGTCAATTCAGTGTATGAATAATGGACTAAAATTTGTATGAAAAACGTCAGTCAACATTTCATATTACGTTATTGGTACCCTCAGTCCTGCTTGGCATCTGATCCCACCTCTGATGTTTAAGAAATCCATGTTCGCTCTGCTCCAAAATTTGTATTGTTTAAGGGATTTTTGAGCTCGAATTCTGTTTGATATCTCCATATTAGAGAAGTTACGATAGAAAAGTTAAAGTCATCACGTTTATCATAAAGCTTGGTTGTTAGATTACCATTAACGTCTTTTTCAAGTAAAATATCCAAGTATGAAACAGATGTGTCAGATCCTGTGGTATCTTTTATCTCAAGCTCACCAGGATGTATCGTATCGACGTAGGAATGGAAATTACCATTGTTAATTGACAATACGTCGTCGATATATCTAAATGTCTAGTTGAAGGCCACAGCAAGTGTTTTCTTCTTTTTACGCAACAGATTTTGCACAAATTCTGCTTCATATGAATACAGAAATAGGTCTGCTGATAACGGAGAGCGGTTTGTACCCATAAAAATTCTAATAGATTGTTGGAAGACCTGGTCTCCAAAAGCCACATAGATATTGTCAATCAGAAACTCAAGCATCTTTGTGATGTCAACTTCAGAGTACATATACTTGTGTGTGCAATCAGAATGTGTTTTGACAAAATAATTTTGCAAATGACAAATGATCAGGTAAGTAAATTGACTAGTTTATTGCTTATAAAAAGTCTCTTATAAAAAACTAGTAAAAATCTAGAGAATTTTAGCCATCAATATTTTGGTGTTTTATTGTTTCTTAGTTTGTCTTACGGATATGAGTATGCCCAAAACATTCCGAGTATGTGCGTTCAATATATGAAATCTTATTTATTAAAAATTTGGTATCTATTAGTTCCACTAAAAACCTAAATAAGCAAATAATAACTCTCGGAAGGGTAATTGAAATGCTGCGACATTGAACACTTATAGGACAGGACAAGCGTTAATTGGGGGTACCCATACTAAAAAATAATACGATTTAGTTTTTATTATGTACTGGTCCCTGCCGACAAAGCCGGTGACAACATTGTCTTCGGTTGTAAGGCTCATTATATAATTTGTATTTTAGAAGAACTTGGATTTAATTCTACGAGTGATAATCCTACTTATACTCATACTTTCTGTTTGGTAGTCAAACAACCAAGCTCTATGATAAACGTGATGACTTTAAGTTTTCTATCGTCAACCTTCCTTAATTATGCAGCAATATACTTACATCACCTGCATATGAAGTTTATATATCTCAGTTGATTCGATACGCAAGAGCAGGCTCTACGTATGAACAATTTCTAAAATGAGGTAAATTATTGACAAACAAGTTGATGAAACAAGAATATCAGCAGTCTCGTTTAAAGTCATCATTTCCTAAGTCCTATGGTCGATACAATGACCTTGTTAGCAAACACAATTTATCATTGAGTCATATGCTGACTGACGTTATTCATACTGATTGTTAGGGCATTATTTACAAACTGAAATTGTTGAGGGATTTTCCCGTTGACCGGGTATTTCCCGATCATGACAAGGAGCAGACGGCAGATGTGACCGGTTGGCAGGGGATGCTCACTACTCCATAGCATCTGATCCCACCTCTTATGTTTTGGGGGTCTGCTATGCTCCTATTTTGCGCCTATTATGTACTGTTTTATGGACTTTGATATTGAATAATGTTCGTTACCTTCATATCCTTCATCTATATAATAATTAACTTTTTTTAGGGTTTTGTTGTTCGTCATGAGAACCTAAAATAAAACATTAGTAATGTTCTTGATGACGAATACATTCTTCTAAATCTTCTTTAAAAATATTGATTAAGAACCTAAAATATAACATTAGTAATGATCTTGATCAAGAATACATTCTTCTAAATCTTCTTTATATTGATTAATCATTTTAAAGATTTTCACATTTTGTTTCACTAAATGCAAACACTTCTGAAAGGCAATTAGTAAATTATATATTGAAAAAGAAAACCAGATGGAAATTGATTAAGATTCAATATTTTATAGATCTGCCATAAAATATGGAGATAACGATCAGTCTACAAGCTCAAAAGTCCATTTCATAATACAAAAGAAGAGCAGGGCAGACACACACCCCCGAAACATCAGAGGTAGGATCAAGTGCCATGGAAGAGAGCATTGGAGCAGGTGCGATGGATGAGTAAGCAATCAATTCGTCACACTCTCCATTAGCCATTTATGTTGATCGTATAAAGGATAAATATTTAGTTAATTTAGTACTAAAAAGTTACCTAACAATACGTGACTAAAACCTCAGTCACCATCTGTCCGAATAAAGACCTGTTTTTGCAAAAAATCCATGGTTTTTATCTATTAAAGAATTTTAAAAATCTTTAAACGGGATTGTCATACTCTTTGAAATAATTATTTATTTGTCAGTTGCCTAACTCGATAAAGAATTTGCTCTTGCGTATCGAATCAACTAAAAACCAATTCATACTTAAATATCTTATAAAACAAATGCTTTCAAGAGTCTTTGTGGTGTCTTCTATTTCTAGAGCTATTGGCTGTATTGAAACAGCATTCGAAGATAAATAAATTGATTGATCGTATGTCATTGGTATAAACAATATCAACTGAAGGCAACTACAAAGCACTTCTAACTTTTTCATTTTATGCGATGCTTTTGAATAAGTTCTGCTGCGTAAGATACGATAACAAGTCTACATACAAAGGGAATATGAAATAAATGTCAGCATTTCGTAAGTTCTATGGTCGATACAATGACTTTGTCAGCAAATACAATTTATCAGTGAGTCAAATGCTGACTGACATTTTTCCTACTAACTGCTAGGCCATTATTTTCACACTGAATTGACAACGGATTTTTCCGTAATTGGCCGATGACTATAAGGAGCAGACGGCAGATGTGACCGGTCGGCAAGGGTTACTTACTCCTCCATGCCACCTGATCCCACGTCAGATGTTTTGGAGGTCCGTGTTTGCTCTTCTTTTATTTTGTATTGCTTTATGGACTTTTGAGCTTGCATACTGTTTGTTATTTCTAAATATTTCATGGAGATAACAACAGTATTCAAGCTCAAAAAAGTCCATTAAATATGGCAAAATTGAAACATGTCGGAGAACAAATGGGAAGCTCCGAAAAATCAGTGGTTGGATAAGATGCCATAGAGGAAGTAGCATCCCCTGTTGTCCGGTCACATCTCCCATGTGCTCCTTGTCATGACCGGGAAATTACGGGAAAATTCGTCGGCAATTCGGTGTGTAAATAATGGCCTCACAATAAGCATGAAATACGACAGTCAGCATTTGACATGATGAAAGATTGTATTTGCTGATAAGACCATTGTACCGAAAGAAGATGTTTCGAATTTATTACTTTAACTGAGACTTCTGATACTTTTGTTATATTAACTTGTTTGTTTGTTTAGCTTACGTCGTTTTAGAAAATGTTCATATGTAGATCATTCTCCGGCATATCGAATTAACTGATAGATATAAACCCCGCATACAAGACTGTGATAAGGTATATTGCTGCATAAGTAAGAGTTGATAATATACAATAAGACCGGTTTTTTAAGATGATTATTTTCATGTAATTGCTTAAGTTGCTGTTAATATTTTTAGAACATTGTCAACGGTATGAATCTTTGTAAGAATTCTGATTTGTTTAGGGTGAATCAATATCAATTTGCTTCTTCAGAATATCTAAAATTCGTTCGAATTGACGTAGTATTTGAATATATATTCTTAAGTCAATCGTAGTCGTGATTCGAACAAACGACCTTTCGATTACGGAGCAAGTGCTCATTGAAAGTTATTAATCATGGCAGCAGGAACGGGGGGCACCGGGGGGGGGGGTTATGTTGTTTAGTAAAGAAAACATAGATATTAAAGACTTGTGCCAATTGAATAAAAAAAAAACGACTAATGACTTTTTATTTTAGATATATGGCTGCCCCTCCCAAAACTGAAATCGTTTCCTACGGGCGTGTTAATACTCATACAATGATAAATGATAACCAAGTTTGTCGAAAACAAATTTGATGAAGAATATTGCAAAGAATTTCTTAATGTTGTACTAAAATGCATGCAGCAATATTTCCTAATCTTTTTGGACTCGTAAATTACGACATATACACAGCAGTATAAATTCCATATAAAATTGAGAATAATACATTATCACTACTGTCTGCAATATTAATCATACTAATGTGTTCTTTCAAAGGTCTATGTGCATTATTGTTATAATCAGATGCTCTACAAATCCGACATTTATTTGAAACCTGACAATCTGCTACATGTGATAATATTGGTTCACTAAATGCCACCATTGTATCTTTTGAACAGAAGGTCTTGTGGTCATGGTAATGTTTACACTAATTAGAATATTTGGAGAAGAAGTGCTTTGTAAAAAGAAACTTTATAAAATGCATTAAATCTTAAAAAGCAGATTTTTCTACCTTATCTGAAGCTCTACACGCAGAGAATAATATTCTTTGTAATTTTTTTCTAAAGCTCATAAGAAATACGTTTGCCGAATTTATCAGTACACTATCAACTTTTAAGAATAATTGTAAAAAAAAAAAAAAAAGTCTTATAAAACTAATTTTCAAAATTACTTTTAAGTCGGAATTTTTAATGCATTCCAGTCATGGAATATAACAAAGAAATACATACTTATGTTCGAATACCATTTTTCTTTCCAGTAATTCTATAAGCATGGAATGACAAATATCTTGAAGTGCCATTGGTCGCTTACAGAGATCAAGAAGGGTGGATCAAACAATTTTTTTACTCATTGTTTGCACTGACAAACTAACAAACATTAAAAAAGTGATAATGAAAAGTTTGAAACATCAAAACATTTAAACACGTCGTAAGTAATGCCGTAAATATAGTCAATAATGAAGACCTTAAATCGCTTATTTTAAAAGGATCAAATTTAGTTAACCCCGATCTTTAAACTTATTTCATATTTTCAAAAATATTATAACCTGATCCCAACACTGATTTTTGAGGTCCGTGTTTGCCCTGCTTCTATTTTGTATTGTTTTATGGACTTTTGATCTTGAATACTGTTCGTTATCTCCATACGTTATATTCATATAAAATAATCACGCAAAGCAATGGGCAAAATATAAAAAGTACCTTGACCCGTTTCCTGAAAAGAATAAATGTATCAGATGTAATGTACCGGTAATGTATCAGATAAAGTAAACTTCTGACTGACTTTTTTCATACTTCTCATTGGGCTATTATTTACACACTGGGTTATCCACGGATTTTTTCTTTATTTCCCGATGATAACAAGGAATACACGGCGGGTGTGACCGGTTGGCAGGAAATGCTTCCTCCTCCATGGCATCTTATCCCACTCCTGATGTTTTGGAGGCCTGTGATTTCTCTGCTCCTTTTTCTGATATTTATGGACTATTGAGCTTGAAAATTGATCGTTATCTCCATATATTTCACATACAGTTTTTCTTGATCATGACAAGAAGCACACGGCGGGTGTGACCAGTCAGCAGGGGATGTTCACTCCTCTATGAAACCCGATCTCACCTCTGATATTATAGAGTTCCGCATTTGCTCTGCTCTTTATTTGTTTGTTTGAATGGACTTGAATACTTTTCGTTGACTCCATATTTCGTTAATGATGCACAAACCGCAAAGGCAGCAAAGACTATTTTTATGACATTGCTTGATTTTTTTTACGTAATTTCACCCATAAATCATTTAATTTTTGTAAAATACTTGATTCTGATTGGATAAAAAATTCTTTTGATAACTGCATCAATAAAATCTAGAGTTCGCTTGCACTAAGCAGCCGGAACTACTTTGGCAGTCGTTACATGATATTCCCGCTTCCAGATTACTTGTCGAAGGAATAATTAAATACTTTCGCTTTATTAAATATTTTCCTGAATTTCGGGGCCTGTCCGTTACGTTCCTGACTTATTTTCTACTTTCGTTTCATTTTGAATTATCGCCCTTTGCTAAACAAATCAAATCGTCTGCATGACGACAATACAGTTTTGGGAAGAAAGGCAAGAAATCGTTTAATCGGCATACTTTTCTTAAATCTTTGACTTTGAGATATCTGGTATGAAGCAATAGAACTCTGAAAAAATGTTTTATTTTGCTACCAAAGCGGGGAAAACCGTATATTTTGTTAAATCATGGGAAACGAATATGATCGAGAAAAACGACACTGCATGAATGAGGAAGGAATTCTTTTAATCTTGAACTGTAGACAGCAGACTCTTTCAGGCTTTACAGCATTGACCATGTTGACAGGCTGTGATACGTTTTTATATATTCGGTTTGAAATTCAGATGAAAAGGAGCGCAAATGAAATCCAAATTAAATTTCTGTGACCTAGAACTGTTAGGATATTTGAGTAGCTTCCCTTTTCATTTACGAACTTAGATTACTTACCTGGGTAAATATACCCAGAGGGATAACACAACAGGTAAGTTTTTTTTTTTTAAAGAACTGTAAATTATCTCAGGTCGAGAATCATGTTGGTAGAGCCATTTTGAATTTTCAGCAACGTTAACGTCATATGGTGATGTATTCGTGCGCACTGTATTTGATACAAAAATTTAGTAGAAAGGTGAAAAAAACTTTCATTTTATTAATTTAAAATCATAATTAAATGATAAGAAATGAATGTAATATTTTTTTCTTTGATCGATGTATCAAAGAAAAATTTGGACGGAAAACTTTTTCATCAATGCGCTACGCGCATTGATGAAGTTTTCCGTCCAAATTTTTCTTTGATACATCGATCAAAGGAAAAAATATTAC
>PRKT01000012.1:4061107-4150118 GCA_003671525.1 Saccostrea glomerata
TGTTTTTCCTCAATATCATTACAAGCATGTCTTTGCAATGAATCAAGTTCCATTGAATTGCCATTGTCCTTCGTAGAGGTAGAACCGCCACATTTCTTCACAAGGCACCGTGACTGAAACACCTCTCTAAATCTATGTCGAAAGTCTTTGTTGATAAATGCATACAAAAAAGGATTGACCATACTGTTAGAGTACATTAAGACTGTACATATATGTAAAATCACTATTGTTTTTGCAGTTTTGAATATAGAACACACGACAAAAACTATCTGGAAAATCCAATAAGGTAACCAGCAAATGATATACGACAAGATGATGGCCAAAACAAGGTACGTGATTTTTCTATGAAATCTAAGTTGTTCCTTTGATCTCTGTCGTTTTGCAGGTCCGGCGCTTTTCATATGAATAATTACACAGGTATAAAATGTGGATATAAAACATAGCGGAATCGCAAACCCGAGAACAAAGATATAAATGGTATATATTGGAACTTCTCTCACGTCCTGCCAATCCACCAGACAAGAATCTTTTCCTTTCATGTGAGGATTAGGTATTCTTTTCGAATACAAAATTATAGGCATTGAGAGTAAAAGTGAAAAGATCCAAATAGAAATAATCACAAACACCGATTTAAGTGGTTGTCTGTATTTATAAGCAACATCAGGTTTACATACTGCAATATAGCGGTCCACACTTAAAGTGGTTAAGGTTAGAACGCTAGAAAAAGTGGTTATAGCTTGTGTTGTAAAGAAAATCCTACACATGATTTCACCAAACACCCAGTACTCGGTTATGGTTGTCGTCGTTACCATCGCAATATGAGATAAAAATATCAAATCTGACAAAGCCAAATTCAAAAGGTACATATTCGTTACAGTTCTCATCTTTGGTGATTTCAGTATAACATAAATAACTAAAGCATTTCCAAAAAGGCCGCATAATCCGATTAAAATATAAATCACAACAAGAATGGTGACATTAATTCCGTCTGTGTCAATTCTGCCTAAACCGTCGTGAGTTGTGTTATTGACATCATACATCTTGCACAATCTCTATTTTCCTAAGATTATGTGAAGTTGAACAGGATACAGATAATTGAATTTTTATCAATACAGACACCTAACACCCTGACAGCACAGACTGCAGCTGAAACTCGGTAACTGATACAGCTGTAATGATTGTAGAGTACCGACGATCTGCTCCTATATACTTGCATGGGTCAATAGAAATTGAGATAAAATGGCAGAGTTACAAAGTTTTAGATGTTCGCCCAATATAAACTGAAATTTTATGCCATTGGTTGAATAATAAGTTTTATATCTTATTTCGATCTTCATTTTTTAATTTTGTCATTTATTGACTGCTTCGTATTTACTTAACTATCTCTAAATCTATCTCTTTACTATAAAAAACCATTGTCTTATTTAGTGCTGTTTTGTTTCTCCTTCTGCTACATCACCAGAAGATAATTGTGCTTGTTAATGAAATTGTAAAAATTGTTAATGAAATTGTAAAAGTCATTTGATATACTTTTAAGTTTAATTAAGCCCATTTAATGCGCCCTTTTATACTATGACAAATATTGTCAAATTATATTTACTAGAATGAAAGCACAAAAGACCTTTAATTAAACAATACAAAAATATGAGCAGAGCAATCACGGACCTCTAAAACAACATGGGTGGGATCAGGCGCCAGGAAGGAGTAAGCATCCCCTGCCGAATGCTCCCAGCCGCTATGTGCTCCTTAATTGTCATGATCTGGATATAACGGGAAAATTTTAGTGTGTAAATAATAGCCTAACAATTACATGGAAAACGTCAGTCAGCACTTGACTTAATAATGGATCCCACATCTGATGTTTTGGGGGTTCGTGTTTGCTCTACTCCTATGTTTTATTGTTTAATGGACCTTTGAGAAAACTGATCGTCATTTCCATATTTATATATTCCATAAGCTGACAAGATCATTGTTTCGCCAATAGATATATGATTTCAAACAAAATTGATGATAGCCTTGTTTGATCAACTTGTTTGTCAATAATTAACCTCGATTTAGAAATTGATCAGGTAAGAAGTTGAACGTCACAGCAAGTGTTATGCAGGTGATGAAGGTATATTGCTGCATATAAGGGAAGTTGACGATTGAAAAGTTAAAATCATTTTGTTTATCATTGGTCGTTAGATTTCCATAAAGTTCTTTTTTATGCAACTTTTAATGTCTTTTTAGTACTTGTGTGTACAGTCAGATTGTTTTAACAAAATAATTTTGCAAATGACCAGTGACAAAGTAAATTAATTTACCAGTTCCATTTTTATTCAAAAAGTCAGCTAACAATGATATCAAAAAGCCTGAACTTTAATTTATCATGGGAAATGGTTGTGTACAAAGTTGAAAAGTCATAAATTTTTAGGCTGTTGATTTTGTAAAAAATCTTGTGATTTCAAATTGTCCAAAAGTTCCTTGAAATTTTTACGTATCCACATCTAATTTACACTACTTCTTGAATATATTGTTGCACAGTACTCTTTGAATTTCTCCTTAATTACTGTCAATATCTTAATGAGGTATAAACAAAGAGGTTTGGCTGAACATTTACTTGAACCCGCTATGTATCTTTGTTTGTAAGGATATTATGTTTCAGAATCCAATATATATGGTAGTTCAAATTTATTATGGTTCTTTGGGATATTAAAAATATTCAAAACTGACATATGATTTTGAGGATATATTCATCTTTAAAACCAAGTTCAGTGTTTGTATGTAAAATCAAAATCATCCAAGTTAACAACGATATATAGTAGATGACTAATATATAGAAATTTCCTAGTTTATTTTTTATTATGGAAACATTGTTAATGATGTCAAAAAGCTTTCTCTTGATAACTGATAAATGGTATTAAAAAATTAAAATATCATATGTGTTTTGATAATATTGATGCTTAAAAAATTATTAATTTGAAAACAAAAATTAAAAAATTTCTGAAGACCTTTTCAAACCAGATTTAATTCATATAATTTATTGAATCTTGAATCAAATGTTTGTCTGCATTTTACTTACGTGTAAATTTCTTAGATTCTTTGGGGTTTTTTTGTTTTAAATTACGCACATCTATTCAATCCTGTTATGGTGACGTTTTCATATGATGACTTTGAGTAAAATATTTTTGTTTTTTAAGAACTTGATAACTTTGGAAACTTTAGGCATGTGTATTTAAAATAAATATCGACTTACTTTATTTCAGTCATAAAACTGAACTATTTTATCTTAGAAAAGTCGATTAAAATTCCACAAGGTGGATGATAGATTTAAATTTATTTGCAAAAAGAATGCATTGAGTCTCGCTGACATGTAAAACATGATGATTTTTATTGCTCCCAAATTCTGGGAAACGTCTACCCTGACGTAATGATCTTTAGGCGAGTTTTTAACGAGAGATAAGGTTTTACTATTTCAAAACAAACATCTCCACTAGTGAACAAGACTCCCATGACCCACGTAAAGCCACTATATACGCAACTAAAACAGACCTATTCCTCAATTTCAGTCCTTGTCATATTTTGATTGTCAACCTCACTACGCTTGCAGTGCGCATTGTCATTTCTATCTCGCAAGAAAGATACACCTCACAATTTTTACAACTGACATATTTTCTTAATAATATACAGGTCATAAACAAGCCTTTTCAATCAATAAAAAAGAAATGGATTCGTTTTTTGTGTGACATATAATTATGCTTAACAATACTTTCAACTGTCTATACAGAGATTAAATTAATACTGATATACATGATTTGTGTTGTGTTGTTTATATTATCACTTGAATGTAATTTTAAAGAAAGTTTTATTTTGGTTCTCAAGTATTTATATTTCCCCTTTTTATCAATAAATACTTGATGATGTATTATTTGACATAATTTGGCTTTCTTCACTTTTATATTGGCATAAAATTTAAATGAAACTGATTTCAGAAAAAAAATTCAGGAAGAGCGGAGAAGAAAATATAAATATCAATAGATGGTAGGTAATCTATATTGAATTGACAGCTATCTCAATGAAGCAGCTGAATCTGCGCCTTAGGGTCAGCTTATTCTACAGTATGACATATGACACGAATCCTTTACCTTAAGTACTTGAAATTTACTGTTTTGTGGCACAGCCTTTAAGTCCTCATTAACAGATCGAGAAGCACACCTGATGAAGCTTTCAATCTTTGAAGTGCTAACTGACGTGCAGACGTCCTATATCTGATTAATGCACTGAAATTTTTTTATGTTTGTCAAAGGGTTTATTTTGAGGTCTGAAAAGCATGTACATTTTTTATCAAAAAAAATTCGAAAATCTTAGCATAGGATGTGTCATGGTATTCAAATAAATATATTGTGTATATGCATAAAGATTTCAATTTATTCATAACCTGTTGTGGATTATTTGGGTTGTTTGTGACTTTTAGCGTTTACATTTTTTTACAAATGTATCACGAGTTGTGAAATCTACCAATTTATTTTTTATTCCTAGCTTTGTGATGCTTTATATAGCAGATGGCTTTTTATCATACTTTTTTCTATCTCAGCACAACCTTATCACAACTGTGCATTTTAACTACTTGATTTTTACCAGAGTTGTGACACTTTAATGGATTTCTCTCTGCAGATTCACAAAAGCAACTTGTATCTTAGTGTAAATTATATCCATAACAATGATGTTGCAGAATAATAGAGTAATTTATGAAATTAAAAAAGACCTAAGTGCATTCTTAAAGATGTTTAACGCTTTTTAAAAATAAAGATAATATATAGAATAAAATATTTACAGTATGTTATTGGGCAATAGTATAAAATATGCAGATCCGGATTGAAAACTTTCAAACATGCATTTACTTAGCATTTTATTTTGACTAAAAAATAATTGTTGTAATCCTTGAGTCATATACTGACTGACGTTTTTCATACTCATTGTTAGACCATTTACACACTTAACTGTCGACGGATTTTTTTTCTTTATTTCCCGATCATTACAAGGAGCACACAGAGGGTGTGAAGGGTCGGCAGGGGATTTTTACTTCTCTATGACACCACATTTCACCTCTAATGTTTTAGAGGTCCATGTTTACTCTGCTATAAAATATTGTTTAATGGACTCTTGAGCTTTAATACTGTTTGCTTCTTGTGAAATTTTGTATTTAATCTAATTTTTCAATCACAAAATAATTCAAGCTTTTGACTTTCAATTAATTTGTTTTGTAACCGCTTCAACTGACACTATGTCATTTGATGGAAACTAAATATGACCTTGTAAAGGGGATGTATATTTAACAAATTCGATGAAATATAGTACAATACGAAAAATAATCAATTAAAAAAAAAACATCAAACACATCTACTTCTTGTCAGTTTCCTTTGAGGTGGACTGTGAGACTGGTATTTTACACTCTCCATCAGATCTATCATCTGTGTGTAAATTTTATAAAACAAATTAAAGATGATAATTCTCACTAATATTAATTTTGCATTGGGATTACAAGAGGTAAGATACTTTATTTTCGTAACAAATGATATTTCTTTCAATGGTAAGACTCAAGTGAGAACAATGACACCGAAATTATACCACTGGACTGCAATTGTCATTGGGCTTATACGGGATCAGAGTTACCAACAAATTAAGTCTCGAAAGATTTTAGGTTCATCATTACATCCCGTCTTTGTCAAATCCCTGCATTGGTTCATCTCTTAAAGACCTTAGAAATGTGTATTAGACAACTAATAAAATCTATTGTTCAGTCTTTGTTGATTCCACCTATCGTAGTTCATAGTTTCTATACCATGCGAGTAAGAATTCCGTAATATTATACTTTCATGTAAATTAGTTGAATCTGATTGGCCGAGAAAACTTTGTTAAAAAACGCTATTACCCGCTGAATAATGAAGCAAGGCCCTCCAGCGTAGCAACAGTCAGCAGTGCTTGACGGGTGATATTCCAAAAATTAGCGACTGCGCAGAATTTATGCGCGCACGGTTCAATGTTAATTGTATTTGTTTAAAACATTCAGTATAATATAATAAATATTGCATGAAGTTGAGTGTAACATTGAAAATTTTCAGCCTCCGTTGACAATGGTTTTCTTGGGGTGAAAATTTTCAATGTTACATTCAACTACAAGCAATATTTATATAATGTTAACCTAATTTAAAATACTAATACAAAAAACTCTTTTCTTGGTAGGAGGTATTCTTACTTCTCCTAGGCACATGAGACCAGTTTTAGTGCTCCCAGGGTATGTGAATTAGATCTGTTCAAAGTTCGTATTCTTCCGTTATTTCTTAATATCAATCATCACTTATTTTTGTCTATACATTGACATCATTTTGAAACTCGTTGGGCTTCCTCAATTCAATATTGCTCAATTTTCAAATATATTGGGAGATTTTTATTTTTAGCTGTATTTTAGAGGATAAATGTTTTCTTCTATGTAAAAGTTTATCTCAGTAAGATCGGATTACATGTTTATTGCCTGTTTTCAAGTCGTTGTTCAATTTAGTCGCTAAAATATGTCATTTTAATTAAATCAAATTGTTTCACTGAGATAACGTTCACTAAATATAAATATTACTGAAAGACTCATTAATTCTTGATAGTTGCTAAGAACATTTATTTTTCCATATTTTCTCCTACATGATTCTTCTATAATGTTTGATAAGACGATAAAAAGTAATTTTCCTAGCTTTCAGTACGCGCTTTTGCTTTATCATAGACGTAATATTTATCTTATATCGGTATCCAAATTTCTTACCATTTTTCTCTGAATTGATGGAAAGCATATAAGACATCACACCTAAGAAATCTTTATATATTGATAATACCATTGCTCTCTTTCGTCATAAACTACGTTCGGTCATTTGCTCTTTCTGATATAGCACTGATTAATGAACCAACTATGACAGACAATGCAATTTCATGTTTCATAAGTGGCGACTGAGTTGTTCCTATGATTTATCTGTCAGACACAGAATCGGATCAACATTCAAGGATATGAGTATAGACATTTTCACATAAGCAATGGTATGAAATGGCATTTTTGCGCTTGAAATCAACGGTTACTCACTAGCGTGCTATATTTTAATGCATTTAATAACATTTTAAATATAAACACAAAGGAAAAATTACCTATGCAATTCAGCCACATTTACAATAGCTATATCAATTTCACCGTTTAGTACAGATCTTGCGAAATTGAATAAACTCCAACAGGGCTGACCGGGAAATAGAATTGAAAAGATAGTCCTCAGTTGGATATAAAATCGACATGACCGTCAGAGCCCAATAGGACTGGCCCGAAAGCAAATTAAGAACATCAGAGGTCGGATCATATGCCATGGAGAAGTGAGCATCCCCTGTTGAATAACGAAAAATTCTTCGTCAATTCAAGTATGTAAATAATAGACTAACAATTAGTATGAAAAAACGTCAGTCAGCATTTGACCCAATTGAAAAATTGTATATGCTGACAAGGTCCTTGTATCGACTAGGGAACTTACGAAAAGATGAAATTAATCGAGACTGCTGATATACATGTTTCATCAACTTTTTGTCAGTTATTTAGAAAATTGTTCATACGTAGAGCATGTTCTTGCGCATCGAATCAGGTGATGGAGACTTTTTTCAGAGACTGGAATTATTTCGCATTTAATTAGTAAACTATGGATAAGTTGGTTTACACTTTAAACCATATTGATAACTCAACTTTAATACTTCTCATTGTCACTTATTTTTACAGTTGAATTTAGCAATGAATCATTATTAGTTTTTAAAAGATATAGTCTCATAGCTGCAACGGTGTGTGCAAACAAATTGAATAACGCGCGTTATAGATAGTTATCTATATGTAAATAAAAATAGTGTAATAATTTGACTTGTCATATACGCCATTAGCTCTATGTATTGCTAAGATGGCCGTAACATTCTGTACTCAAATTCAGTATAACTACAAGGAATAACGATTGTGAAATAATATGGACAAGGCAGCCAAATTACATCCAATTTGAAAGATTCTTTTCGCTAACATGGTCATTATATGGACCGTAGAATTTACAAAATGCTAATTTTAAACGAGACTGTTGAAATTCTGGTTACATAAATTATCTGTGAAAAGCCTGCCCCTGTTTCAGAATTGATCTTACTCGGAGTATGCTCAAAATTAGCAAATTAGGTGGGCGATATGAAAGCCATTTGCAGGTGACATTTGGATACTTCGAAATAATGAAAGAGAGTTGATGATAGAAAAGCTAAATAATCTCGCTGGACATCCAAATAAAATATAACAGTTTATTGGAAGACCTCAATCTGTAAAGTCTACATGTCAGCAACGAACCCCAGCATCCTTTCAATATGGCCCTGAGCGTACTGGTATTTAGAATAAGAATGATTTTCAACCTGCAACATGGACTTTTATTTGTCACAGGGAATTGTTGTATGATGATATAGTTAAATAAGTCGTACGTTTTAATTTTATTGATTTTTATTGATTTTGGAAGATATAATTTCATATTTTCCAAAAAAACTTCTTTGGAATTTTTAAGAAGCCACAAATCATTTACTAGTGCACCACGTCTCGAATATATGGTTGAAAAGAACAGTGCTCTTGAACTTTCTTCTTCATTACTCTAAATGTTTAGTGAGGGGTAAAGAAAGGCTTGGTAGGATGGTATGTACTGGAACTCGCTTTGTATCTTTATTTGTGAGGTAATTTACAGCTAGGGTTTAGGAATCTAATAAAGATATGGTAATAAAAAATAATTTTGATTGTTGGGAATATAAAATATGATATAATATGATTTTGAGGAATGTCCTCCATAGATAGGGAGCATTGGATATAAGTCTGATAATCACTTGTAGAAATAAATCCCAGTTCCTTTGAAAAACAACTAAAATATTGACTGATTTTAAAACTATAAAACTATAACTATACATCAAACTATATGGCGTCGAATCTTTGATAATTTGGCATCAAAAAGGTTTGTATAGGCAGTATCTAGTCAAAGTTTATTTGAAAGGAATACAAGGTGTGGGATTTATTTTGAAAAGGTGTGGTTACAAGACTGTACCTATCTGTGAAAAAGTATATTACCCTTAATAACCGCGTCAATTCCTTTGTTGGCAAATTGAAGTTTAAGGAAAAAAGATTTGATTGGGTAATGTTCCTTTCCGTAAAACGTGACGGTTTAAAAGCCTATGATTTGCAGTATCCATGATCACAGCTCTGAACCTATGTTCTAGTGTCAAAGAATCCAAATACAGACTTTCTTGACTTCAAATACTAGTAGATCATTAACGCTTTTTAAAAGTGGCAGAGTAAAGTTAAGTGCTAAAAGATCAAGACTCTTCCGACATTGTTAACAGTACTTCAAGTCTGTGGGTTTTTTTAAATTGAGAAAATTAGATTAAAATTTCACAAGATTGATGGTCACATTTAGATAATCTAATGGCTGAGAATTTCTTTTTGATGTCTTCGTGATGGATTAAATGTAATGTTTTTAAGCTAAAAAACTCTGTTTTAAATATTCCCCGACGTGTGGCCTCCATGTAATTCTGCAAATCTTTGATTTTGATGAGGAGTACGTTTCAATTTTTGTCTGATCAAGTGTTTCGGAACCTAACTATCATGTTTTTACAATGATGTGTAATAAAATAAACTCGTTTGTTTAAGAAATTGTTTAAAGGCCTGATTAGTATAACCTGGGTATTTAAGAATGTACACAAAACATGACACTTAATTTTACCAAAATTTATAAGTGTGACCAAATATGTGGTTTCATCCAAAAAGAAATGAAATACATGTAGAAAATATATCCGCAGGGCAAACTTTCCCGTGCATTCTACCTGTGCTAGATTTCTAAGTCTTAGATGAAGCATTTCTTGTACCTAAATGTTAAATTTATTTGACTTGAAAGATAAAATGATGAATGAATTGTATGAAGAAAACAGTTTTCAATTTCAAAAGTCCATTAGACAATAAAAATTACGGAGCAAAGCAAACACGGACCTCTAAAACCTTAGAGTGGGACCAGAGCTTGACGCGAAAAACGCTTTAAACACATGTTCCAATTTGATGCCATTATAGCAACGTATACTGAAAATACAAAAATAATACCCTGTAGACTTTTATATTTGAAGTTGAAAGTTTAAGCAAAAACACATACTCCTTGCCAACAGCTATTTTATTTTTTTGCCTTGGTATTTTGATTTTTGGCAATTTGATGTTCTAAATTGGAACTATGAGAAAAGTTGAAATTTCACTGTAAAAGTTTTGAATGTGAGTTTCCCATGTGTATTGAAACCAAATGAATGACTTCATATGAAAACGTTTTACAATAATATTGGATTTACAAACTTTCTTCAGAGAACTTAGAGTCTACGAAGATTGAAAAAGATTGGCACGTGCTAAAGGAATTCATTATTTGTGTTACTTGTCATTGCTGACATAATGATGTATAGCAAGTTTGTTTGAAATGTAAATTTTTACCTGATTATTGGAAAAATAGTAAATATTGATTTACTTAAAAATTGATATAAATTGACCCTGAGCTCGAGTACTGTTTTTTATCTCCATATATTGCATTGATAATTATTCAATAAATTATACATGAGAAGAAGAATACACTTTCTATTGGCTTCAACTCGACAATAAGATACCGGTATATAGATGAACAAGGATTAGCTCCATTCTTATGGCGACACAATATATCCTGGTGAGTTCGAAATAAAAGAAACCACAGAGTCTAAACACAATGGTTAAAACGTGGATGTTTTGCTAGAAAAAGACGATATTGGTAACCTAACAACAAAGTTTTATGATACTTTGATGACTTTACTTTACCGATTGTCAACTTCTCTTAATTATGAAGCAATATACCCATATTATCAGCATATAAGGTTTATATATCTCAGTTTATATGATCTACATGGGCGTGCTCTACGCAATAATACTTTCTATAACAAGACAAACATAAATCGATAAAACAGGAATATTTATTGTTTCATTTAATGTCATTATTTCACATGTTCTATGGGTGACACAACAATCTTTGCATAAGCAAATGTCACATGTTCTATGGGTAACACAACAATCTGGTAAGCAAATGCAATCTAACATTAAGACAAGTGTTAATAAACAATTTTCTAACATATATAAGAAATGTCTATTTTTTTGTTTCATGATGTAATCAATCGAATGGCTAAATGGTGTTTATGCATAGAATTATCACGCAAGCCAATCGATTGATCGTGGTCATGAAACCAAAAAAATAACAGTTATTCCTTACATTTAGATTCTCTTGATTCGGCAAATTCACGCGCTACAAGTCTATTAATGAACCAAAAGATTTATGTAGAAATAATGTATTTTTTACTATTTGTTCTTTTATTTCGGACAAAGACATTGGAAATGTAAATATTATTTTTATAATATATTTTAGAGGTCTGTGTTGGTCTGCTCTATTTTGTTTTAAGAATCGACTTTTGAGCTGGAATACTGTTCGTTTCTCTATATATTTCATCCACATTTTATTTTATGACACTGCAGATCAGGTTAGATTTATTGCTTTTGTTAAAATGAGGCGAGAGATGTCATGTGGGAGAGGTGTCTAAGTTTTTGAATCTGTTAAATAAATTTACGTGATACGGTGTTCGACTTTCTTGTTTAAAGGCTTTTTTTTGTGCAAATTCTGTGTTTGTTTTGGTGACATTGTTCGCATCTCTGTGGATTCCAAGTCTCCGTGTTTAAACACTGTATAAGATTTGCATTACCTACTAGCAAGTTATGACTCTTCATGTTTTTCACTTTTTTCAAGATGCAGAAAATTGCTTTAAAAGTTAAAAATCTGAGCTTAAAGTTTTTATGTTATAACAAATTATTATAACCATTTTATTGCATTTTGTAACTGCAGCAGAGGTTAGTTCTTTGAAAAGTGAAATGATTCGTTCAATCGTGTTTTGGGGTTCGTGTTGGGATACCTTATTACGCTTCAAAAAAAAGGAGCTTATCGAAATATTTACATAGCTTGATACCTTTGTTTATTTTTACTTTGAAAAAAAAAAATGGCAGAACCTAATTGAAACATCCAAGTATAGATTAACAACATAATCAACAGTTCACATTGATAATGAATAAAATTTCATGTCAGCATATTGGATATCAAATGATATGATACTAAAAAGTTTATATTAACCCAATTTTTTTAAACCTTTAGCAATTTTTTATGCAACTAAAAACGTGACGATAAAAAATAACATCAAGTGAAGCTTTCAATCTGTGAAGTGCTTAATGGCGTGTTTTAATAGTGAGGTCGTCTGTTTGTTTTGTTTGTCAAAGGATCAGAGCATTTTATAGGATTAACAGCTTGGAAGACAGTGATGATTTTGATGATGTTTTTTTTTTAAATAATAAAACAATGTTTTTGTTATATGAGTAAAGTGCCATTTTTTCATAACAAATCATTTCTGTGTGTGGTTTTCAGCATTAACATCTTAATTTTTATCCTGATATTATGAGTTGTTAAATCAATCTTATATATTTTTTCACTGGCGTAAACAGATGGCAGTTTGAGTCATGTTTATTTTTTTATTTCTGGCTCCCTTTAAACATGTTGTACATTTATGTAATAACATTGCTTTCAAATAACTAGTATTTGCTTTTAATATGATAATGTTATATCGTATAAGTGGAAATTTTAGCTAGACGCAAATTTAGCGATTTGTCCTTAAAAACTGGTAATTTATTTTTAGCGATTTTAAAATGCATATTAAAGAAGCTATTACAAATAAAACGCAATTAATTTTTTAGTGATATTCAATTTTAGCGATCTCGACACACTCGCTCATAATGCCAAAATTAAATCCTCGCTAAAAATTCTACTTATACGGTATAATTTATGACCTGCACAATCATAAATGCACCCTGTATTTTGAATAGCAAAGTATCCATGAAAGATATATCAAAACTTGTTTTTATGTTAAGACGATAATCTAATAACCAAGCTCTATGATAAACGTGATGAGTTTAAATTTTCCCATCGTCAACCCCCCTTACTTATGCAGCAATATTCCTTCATAACCTGCATACGGAGTTTATGTATCTCAGTTGATTCGATATCCAAGAGCGCGCACTACGTTTGAACAATTTCTAAATCGAGGTAAATTTTTGACAAACAAGTTGATGAAACAAGAATATCACCAGTCTCGTTTCTATGGCCGATACAATGATCTTGTCAGCAAATACAATTTATCATTGAGTCAAATACTGGCTGACGTTTTTCATACTAATTGCTAGTCCATTATTTATACACTGAATTGACGACGGTTTTTTCTATTATTCCTCGCGCATGGCGGGACGCTCACTTCGTCATGGTACCTGATCCCACCTCTGATGTTTTGGAGCCTGTTTGCTCTGCTCCTATTTTGTATTGTTTTATGGCCTTTTGATTTTTAATACTGTTCTCCTTATGTTTCATGATAAATATTTCTACTCTTTATAAAGCTAATAGGGTCAGGTCAAAGTCATTACCTTTTTCCTCGACATTAATAATAAAGAATTATTGTTGCCAATTTTCGATCCCTTTTTGCATTTCAAAATATTAAATGTTTTTGTTTTTGCATCAAAAGATACTTCCATAAATAAAGGGCCTATAACATGATAAAACCAAATTGACATAAATAATTTAACTAAAATGGATATATTGGCTAATCCGAATTTTCTTTACTTTTCTTGATTTTTTAGGATATATTAGTTATTTTTATATGCTTCCTATATTTTAATTTTTCTCATTTTCACATATGATAAAGTTGTCACATAAAGATACAAAATAATATAAAAACAAAAAGTTTTGAATGTTTACTAAAAGAGAAAAAAAAATGCTTTTTACTGATTTTTGGCTCAAATCTGTACTCAGATTGGAAGCTTAATATAAAAGTTTCGTAGTTCAAGTTTGTTTGAAAAATCGTATTTATTTGATATATTAAGGGAACTTTAGTCCCTTATTATAAATTGAACTTACATTTGAAAATTTCTTCAAGTCTTTGATTGTGTAAAAATTATAACTAAATCCATTGTTCTATAATGATTTTGAGAGGCAGAAAAGAAGATTTTCATACGCCTCCATTCCGCCAAAAATAAGTGGTATCTTACGATCCTGAGTAAGAAGTATATAGGTTTTTTTTATGTCTCCCCAGTGAGGTATAGCATACGTTCGTCTACACCGGTAACGAATGATCACACTGAATTCGTATTGTGAATACGATTAAAAATGGCCGACATATTCCTTTTACAGTTCGTGTTCAGCTTTCAGAAATTATGGTCAAAATATTGTCGAAATTGAAGTTATTTAAAGTAGGACAAACTCTTAGGTCGAGAGTTTAAAATTGTTTGTACTCGTTGAAAGGTGCACATGCAAGATATAAAGGCCTTAGCTTTCACCATGCCAAAGTCATATCCCACGTCAAAGTGCCAGTATTATTTAAAAAATGTCAAACTCCTGGGTCAATATCTAAAATATTTGTACTCAGGTGAAAGTCTCATAAAAACATGCATGAAATATTTGGAGATACGAACAGTAATCAAGCTCCATAAGCATAGTTAACAATGGCCTCCAAAACATCATCGGTGGAATTAGATTCCATGGAGGAGTGAGCATCCCCAGTCCACTGGTCGCAGCGTCCGTGTGTTCCTTGTCATGATCGAAAAATAGCAGAAATATCTGTCGAAAATTCAGTTTTGAATAATAGCCTGACAATTTGACTGAAAAACGTTACTTAGTATTTGACTTAATGATAGTTTGTATTTGCTGACATGGTCACTTATCGGCCGCGGCCATAAAACTTACGAAATGATAACTTTAAACGAGGCAATATTGATATTCTTGTTTCATCAACTTATTTGTTGAAAAGCTACCTTGTTTTAGAAAGTGCTCATATGTAGCTTAATACTCTCGCGTATCGAATAAACTTAGAGATAAAAAGCCTACATGCATGTGATGAAGGTATATGCTAAATAAGTATATGAAGTTGACGATGGAAAAGTTAAAACCATCACGTTTACCATAGGGCTTAGTTGCTATATTACTATTTATGTTTTTTTTATAAGGTATTTGAATATGAAATACAGTAGATGTTTCAGACTCATGGATTTCTTTAATTTCAAGCTTACCGATCGACGAAAAAATTAAATAAATACTGTTAATTAAAAGTACGTCGTCGATATATTTATATATGGGGTTGAAGACCACTGCAAGTATTTTCTTGTTTTCACGTATAAGATTTTGAACAAATTTGAATACAAAAAATATATCTGCTTACACATGTTAATATATATAACGAGTCGCAATCGATACCCATGGGATTTCCAATAGACTGTTTGATTGATTGATTGATTGTATATTGTTTAACGTCCCTCTCAAGAATTTTTCACTCATATTGCCGGTGGAGAGCTGCAAATTTTGTCCTTTACTCGGCACTCAGGGCCATTGAGCAGGGAGGGATCTTTTTCGTGCCAGCACCTACTGCGACACGGGACCTCGGTTTATACGGTCTCATCCGAAGGACCGGTCTCCACGTCCCGCAGTGGGATTCGAACCCGCGACGTAAGGATTGACTCCTTAATTCGCGACTCTAGAGCAGACGCTCTAACCACTGCGCCACGCGGGCGACTAGACTGTTTGAAGACATGGTCTTTAAATACCCACAGGTTTGACAACCAGAAATTCAGTATCTTTTTAATCATCTTCATAGTACTTGTGTGTACAATCAGAACGTGTTTTTCTCCAAACTGGAGTATATGTCATTTCAATAATATCAAAAAGCCTAAACTTAAATTTATCTCGTGAAATGGTTGTATACTAGTATATATAGTTGAAAGTCATGCGTTTTGATAATGTATTTTGGTGATTCTTTTATTTCAAATTTTCCAAAAGTTCCTTGGAATTTTTAAGTATCCAAATTTCATTTATACCCCACTTCTCGAATATAATGTTGCACGATATTCCTTGAGTTTCACTACTTTTGATATCTTAGTGAGGAGTTAAAAAAGAGGCTTGATAGAACATTTACTGGAACCCGCTATGTATTTTTGTTTGCAAGGTTGAAATAAATGTCTTATGTCATGATTTTTTTAATTTGGAAAAATGCTGAAAAGATTATTATGTGCGCAGAAATCCTACACATAAAAATTGCTCTCTCAACAGTATAGATCTGTCTCTTATTAATTATCAGGTTCAAAAAGATGATAACATTTTTTTGACAATGGTATCAACTTTTTGTCTTCAATTTATAAACCCTTTATCAGCCGACACTGAAGTAGAAATTAAATCTTTGACACACATTCCCTTTGATCTCCTTGGTAACAGGAAACCAAGGTGGTGATTGGTTTCTTATCAGAAAGTCTGTAATATCGCACAATGGTGCATGGAATTAAGTGGGTGTATAATAAAAAGAATAAAAAACCAAAGATTCCTGGCCTCCGAAGATAATACGAAAGTTATCGATATTTTACACAATATATGCAAATTCAAATTATCTTCAAAAATAATTGGAAAATTTCGAGACTCTGTGCCATTAAAGATGGTGATATCCCTAATTCATTTTAACATTCTATTTCATTCTGATCTATGATAAGCAATATCAAGACACTTGACACTTGATTTTTCATTTACTGGGATCTAAAGGTGTAGTGTTATTTGATATGAGAAATCAGGCGGGAGGCTGGGAGAGGTCTAGCATTCCCTGTTGACCGGTGATTATCGCCGTGAGCCCTAGGTGTTGATCTGGTAGGCGAAACTATCTAGTCAGTATAAAAGCAAAGGCTTACTGGGGTATGAAACAATCAGCCAAAATATGACTCAGTGATAAAATATATTCAACTACAATGTGTTTATAACGATACGATTTACGATACGCTAAATTTAAATGAGGCCGTTGAAGTTCCTGTAACATTGACTTGTCCGTGATAAGCTTAATTGTCTTTGCTCTAAAACTCTTTTTTACCCAGAGCAAGCTCTTTAAGGGGACCAAGAAAAAAAAGGAAAGTTGACATAATTGCGTATATATATTTTTTACAATATGTAAACTAAAATCACAGAGCTTACAGGAAAGAACACAATGATATACACTATACAAAACATCAATCATTTACGTGTATAGACATTTCTCTGTTTTACATTTTTGACCAACCCCCTGTAGATGTCCTCATGGACCGGTGTAAATTCCTTCACTGTCTTTATTGTCAATTAAAAGTTTATCATGTCGCACCGAGTTGATTTCCTCCTCAGTCGGGTTACTAGCATGTCTCCTCAAGGAATCAAGGGCAACTGTGCTAGCCTTACTCCCTTGTTCTGAAGAAGTGCACTGGAACTTGAAGATCTCCTTAAATCTGTATCGGAAGTCATTACTGATAAACGCATACAGAAACGGATTAATCATACTGTTAACAAATGTTAAGACTGTACATATATGGAGTATTACTATCGTTACAATGTTATACAAACTCATTACCACAAGTACTATCTGAAAAATCCAGTAAGGTAACCAGCAGATCACATAGGACAGAATAATGGCAAACACCAGGAAGGTCACTTTTCTGTGATTTTTGCGTTGTTCCTTTGATTTCTTTCGATTGGCTGGTCCAGCACGTTTCACGTGAACAATAATACATGTGTAAAATGTGGAAATAAAACAGAGCGGAACTGCAAATCCTAAAACAAAAATATAAATGACATAAATTGGAACAGCTTTTACATCCCAATCTACATAGCAGGAAAACTTTCCTTCCAAGAATGGATGAGGCGTTCTTCTTGAAAACAAAATGATGGGCATGGAGAGAAGTAACGACAGGGTCCAGATCACGACAATCAACAACACGGCTTTCAATGGCTGACGGTGTTTCTGAGACAAGTCCGGTTTACATACAGCAATATAACGGTCCACACTTAAACTCGTCAACGTCAAAACGCTGGAAAATGACGTTATAGCAAGTGTGGTGAAGAAAACCTTACACAAAACTTCTCCAAACACCCAATGTTTAACAATTGTGGTGACGGTGATCATGGCAATATGCAATAGAAATATTAAATCCGAGATTGCCAAGTTGAAGATGTACATATTAGTCACTGTTCTCATCTTCGGTGATTTTAAAATTACGTAGATAACCAAGATGTTTCCAAGCAATCCACATAAACCAATTAAAATATATATAACAACCAAGACATGGCTTTCTGTTTCATTGGTGTCACCGGTAAACTCGTTTTGCGTTGTGTTGTTCAAAAAAGCCATGATTTTACAAAAAATCAGAAATAGTTCCTCTGAGAAAAGTTTAAAATTAAAAGTCCAAGTATAATTATGACTGAAAACCAAAATTATTTCTGAAACTTCCTTTTTAACTTAATTAAAGAGCAAAGATTTAGACCAGAACTAGCGTTAGTCGATCGACTCTCTGTATTTATACAGCCTTACAATTGCAGGCCGTCAGGAGTTCCATTGAATTCGCTCTATTCTCGATATCACTACAGCAACATATTGCTTTAATGAGAACAGAACATCTTGTTTCAGAAGTTTTAACGTTTTTAATAGACTTGGGTTTTTTGTTTGTTTAAAAGTCTTTGAAATTGATGTCGCAAAACATGCACGAAACAGATATCATGTTAAATGCTTCGTTTTTCAGCGTGTCATAAATTCCAATGTAATGCAGCTTATTCTGTTGTTTTTATGTTTAGCAGCGACTCTGACATATAGGAAAACACGGAAGAATTTAATTCCAGCTCTGCCCATTTTTATCATCACGTTGAAACAATTACAGTATCTTAATTACACTTGTGCAATTGTAAAAAAAAAAATAATAAAAAGTAAACACAAATGCTTCTTCGGGAAAAATTAGCTTAAGTTTTAATTTGTTACTATGTTGAATACTTTATTGCTTTGTGTATAATTATTGATTTTTTTTATAAGTAAAAATTTTCTTTGACACGTTTTAAGGAACAGGAGGAATTAAATGTTTATGCTTTTAGTGGCGTTAGCACAAAAATATGCATGTAAGGGAACAAATCAAAATAAATGCAATATTTGTAAAAGGTGAGTACAGAACATTGATCGATCTCAAAGACTCCTTCACGAAAAGGGCATGAAACAGGAACCTCTGGAAAATCCATGAAATGTCATCAAGGTTGAGATGCTTGGGTTATTTCAAATTAAATTAAAAAATTCTCTTCGCTCTTCAAAATTTTCTTTATATATAGCAGAGTTTTCCGCGTTCAGAAACTTACACAAGAGGAAAATAGGCTGATCAATTCTTATGTCCTGAGAAGTTTGAGTATGCATGTATTCAATATTTTGTAATGTTTAAAAGAACAAACCGTGTCCCATGATTGATCGCTGGAGAAATCAGATTCTAGTTATTTTGGGGGGGCTGCATCCGTCTCTATGATTTAATCAGTTTACTAAAATATGTTTCCTTGTTACAAAATGTTCTATGTGTCGACAGAAACTTCTTAATCAATGGCTCGCGCAATTTTCCCCATATAATATTAAAAGATAAAGAAATGCCAGAACGTTGAAGAACTAGTAATTATCAACATTTAAAAAATGGGCATTGGTCTTTGTTTCTACTGAGTACCAATCCTTTATCATTATAGGACACATTTTAAAGAAAATATGGCTACTCTATATATGAATGTAATTATTTCCTACAAATTATGTTTTTAATGTTATATTTTTTTCCTGGCTTTAATCAATTCTTTGAATACTTAATCATAGGGAAACTCGAAACTTATCATCAGTCTAATTTTTTTCCATCTTACAATAACATTTAACCCATGATCTAATTTTTTTGCTGTATGCCAAAAAATTCAAATCAACCGATTAAGGTGATCTGTAGAGACGAATATAATGTAAAGGGTTTGGAGGTATATAAAATATACAGGTTGGTTAAAAGTGTATCCTGAATTTGGAAATGAATGGAAGTTGATTGACCAATGATGGAAAGAGGAGAAATTCTACCCAACAATAGGCAGAAAATATTTCGCCTTAAATTGCACCTTATTTACATTATATTTACGGAATCTGTAACTTTATGGTCAAAGACTCATATATAAAACCATATCGCTACAGTTCTGTGGCTAAGGTTTTACATGTATTTGCTACCAAGGTGTTTTGGAGGTTCGTGTTTGCTCTGCTCTTATTCTCTTGTATTGTTTAATGGACTTTTGAGCTTGAATACTTTTTCGTTATCTCAATATATTTCATATACCAATTAATTAATAGGGATTAGGACCGGAGAAGAGCTACAGCCATTAAGAGTAACATTCTTTGCATGTTTCGCTGTTCGTGATTGTTAATTGTTCTCTCACATGTCATTCATCAATACATATTTTTCGAATGCCATTCCTGATGTAAGCCGACAATTAAAGGACGATGACTGTCGATACTTTTTTAATTGTAGCTACTCTTTATTCTAATAATAATTTTTAACTTGCAAGAAATGTCATCCCTTTCAATAGGAAATTCAGTAACATGATCTCTCCATAACTTTGATTCTTATTTTTGTTTTTACAAAGAGTACTTTGTATTCATCGTTTTCTTGCATAAAATGAAGTTATTCCTACAAGCAATTAAAGGAAACAAAACAAATATTTCAAAGAGATGCAAATATTATGTTTACTCTTTTTAACGCATAAAAGTATACTTAAATGGCTTGAAGATTCAATACAACTTCGACAAAATTCATTTGATATAGATTTTTTTCTTAATGTTATATCAATTTACAGGAGAAAATCATCATTGTGTGTTAAGATACATGTACATTATTGCATGTTTGAAATCTCCTCTTGCAGGAATTCCGTCTTGTAATCAAATTACGGCCGAAAAATAAATGCTACTCTTACACTGTTTGGAAATTATTTGTCGGATTAATATGATAATGTTCACTCTGAAAATGTGAGTAAAATTAATATCGAGTCCTTATGATAAATGTCTCAATGATACAGTCTGTCCCATCTTTGTCAGGTCCATGTGATAAATGCCTCCCTGGTAGTGACTGTCCCATCTGATACAATTTGTCTTTATTCTTCATGTCAATATAATAAATGTCTGACTGATTCTGCCTGTCTCATCCCTGTTGGGTTAACTGTCTCTCTGAAACTTTTTTTAACATTCTTGTCAAAACTAAAGAATAATCTGTCCCTGATACTGCCTTTCCAATCATTTTCAGGTCTGTATGATACATTTCTCTATGATACAGATTTATCTAATGGACCTGACAGGGATGGGACAGACTGCAGTCTGTCTGTTCCCTGTCAGGTTTATTTGATAAATGTCTTTCTGTTCTATTAACAACTTGTTAAACAAGACGAGCAATTGACGATCACGTTGATGACACAAGGATATCACAGTTTCGTTTGAAATAATTATTTTTGCAAGTCCTTTGATCGATACATCAACCTTGACAGAAAACACAAAGTATCTCTCTGATGTTGAGCATACTAGTCCATTATTTACACACTGAATAGTTGACCTTTTTTTCGTTTTTCAGATCGTGACAAGCAGCACAAGGCGACTGTGACCAGTCGGCAGGGATGATTGCTGTTCCATGGTACCCGATCCCAGAGCTCCGTTTTTGCTCTTCTCCTTATTTGTATTCTTTGAATTGACTATTGAGCTTGAAAACTGTTCGTTGTCTCCATATATTTTAATTACCCGTTGCTTTTCTTCAAAAACGATTTTTGTTTTTTACCTCCCTTGCGAGAAATTTTCACTCACCGGTCAAATCTTAATTCGGCAGAGTAAACCATGGATGATTGAGGAATTTCTCATATTTTTGTCCAAATGCCAACTTTGACATGGGACGTTGCTTTTAATTAAAGGCCTGTGACTTTCAGTTCCAAAGAATGGAGGCGTACAAGGAAAGGACAATCCCCCGCTCTAAGAAAAAGCATTTCTCAATTCTAAAAGTTGTATTTTTCACTATTATATTGTTTATATCATCTTTAACACAATAAATTCTGCATTTCATTGTTTTAGTATTTATACCCGCACTTTCGAAAGAAAGTTCGGGTATATTGTTGTTACTCATGTCCGTCCGTCCGTCCGTCCGTCCGTCCGTCCGTCATCAAAATTCATTTTTTTTTATAGCTCTCATAAACCCATTTTCCACTAAATATGCTTAACTGTCCACTTTGAAAAAGATTATCAAATAAGTCTTTCAGTAAAATAAAATGATAAGATGTTTTGAAGATGACATATTACCGAGAACATGATTTTAGAAAAATAAAATTTTTCTGTGAATTTTTAAAATTGAGAAACATTTTGGTCAGAGCGGGGTTTTGCCCACGCCTTATATGCCCTCTTTCTAAACGTCTTAGGTTTGACGCCGTAGAGGAATTAATTGACTAGAATCAAATCCAGCACTACCCGATCAGGAAGCAAATGTTATGATGTAGTACACATTTGGAATCAATTATAAGGTCAGACGAATTATCTCTGGAAATACCATCAACTCTCTCATGCGCTTGGCAGCAACTGGAGAGATTTACATTGCTTATTTCCATAGATTTTATATCCGTGCCATTCTGCTTTGTTTTAAGTTAAAATTTGTTGGAAAATTATACAAAATTGATATGGAATGTTTTTGATAAGTTCAAATTACCAAAATTTCAAATACCTTTCTATTTGTTTTATTATTTTAAAGTTTAAAGTCAACTTAACTTTAGAAACCTGGGGTTATTTAAGTTCAAATTATGTTAATATTTTAATTTGAACATAATAAAATACACGTATATCATATACGTATTACCATTTTCTTTGTTCAGATGCGCCATTTATAGCTTTAATTTTAATAAATATTCGTAAAAATATGCCATTTTATATTACGAGAATATTAGGAACATGTCGTCAAAGCATTAAATCCTCTCTAATTTGTAAATTAATTACCGTGTATCCTTACTATAATCCGACGATAGCAGCCCTATCGATTTCGAGTTTGTTTTAATGCATTTGGGGATCAAAAACTAACAAACGGTTGTTATAAGCCATACTTATATTTCGCAAACTAATTAAAGCCTTCCTGTTAAACTTGCTGATCATAAAATGTGAATACAAAGCATAAACCCTCCGGTCACATGGGACATATGCCAGACTGATCTGTAAAATGATTATACCTTGAGGATTATAGCAGTAAATTCTGACAAAAACTTAGCTTTTCAGCCTCGACCCGAAACGCGCTTATTGCTACTGGAGATGATTTTTAACCAACGAATATGTACCTTTTGAATTTGGCTTTGTCAGATTTGATATTTTTATCTCATATTGCGATGGTAACGACGACAACCATAACCGAGTACTGGGTGTTTGGTGAAATCATGTGTAGGATTTTCTTTACAACACAAGCTATAACCACTTTTTCTAGCGTTCTAACCTTAACCACTTTAAGTGTGGACCGCTATATTGCAGTATGTAAACCTGATGTTGCTTATAAATACAGACAACCACTTAAATCGGTGTTTGTGATTATTTCTATTTGGATCTTTTCACTTTTACTCTCAATGCCTATAATTTTGTATTCGAAAAGAATACCTAATCCTCACATGAAAGGAAAAGATTCTTGTCTGGTGGATTGGCAGGACGTGAGAGAAGTTCCAATATATACCATTTATATCTTTGTTCTCGGGTTTGCGATTCCGCTATGTTTTATATCCACATTTTATACCTGTGTAATTATTCATATGAAAAGCGCCGGACCTGCAAAACGACAGAGATCAAAGGAACAACTTAGATTTCATAGAAAAATCACGTACCTTGTTTTGGCCATCATCTTGTCGTATATCATTTGCTGGTTACCTTATTGGATTTTCCAGATAGTTTTTGTCGTGTGTTCTATATTCAAAACTGCAAAAACAATAGTGATTTTACATATATGTACAGTCTTAATGTACTCTAACAGTATGGTCAATCCTTTTTTGTATGCATTTATCAACAAAGACTTTCGACATAGATTTAGAGAGGTGTTTCAGTCACGGTGCCTTGTGAAGAAATGTGGCGGTTCTACCTCTACGAAGGACAATGGCAATTCAATGGAACTTGATTCATTGCAAAGACATGCTTGTAATGATATTGAGGAAAAACAGAATTAGCAAAATAAATAACACAGACAAAAATGGCGGCAATTTTTTTAAAAAAATGTATGAAAAATGTCAGGGGAGTGGTGAAATAGCAGAAAACTAAATAAAAGAAGATAAAAAGAGGGAGTTTTCTGTCTAAACTGCCTTAACATCTGTTTTTTTTCCGTTTGACTGAAACTTGATGATTGTGGATTTGATTTATTGGAACTAAATTGCTTATTTTTGAGGTATGTTGCCAATAATTATGCAATGCAACACAGAAGTGTTTTATATTGGAAATCAAATAGGGTATACATAATAAAAATGATGTTTGTAAAAAGTGCAGACTTATTATATTTGAAACCAAAACTTGATTAAGCGATTACTTCTTGACAATGGTATTGCTTGTTTTGCCAGGCTTAAAACGCAGTTTTGCTCTACTTAAAATTGAATGAAATACCGGTATTGAATAATTGACTTCTGTCATGGGCGCTGTTGATGCAATTGACTTGGTTTTTCTTTTCATTGTTAGAAAGTAATTATGGGTGAAATTACGTAAAAAAAATCAAGCAATGTCATAAAAATAGTCTTTGCTGCCTTTGCGATTTGTGCATCATTAACGAAATATGGAGTCAACGAAAAACAATCACGAACAGCGAAACATGCAAAGAATGTTACTCTTAATGGCTGTAGCTCTTCTCCGGTCCTAATCCCTATTAATTAATTGGTATATGAAATATATTGAGATAACGAAAAAGTATTCAAGCTCAAAAGTCCATTAAACAATACAAGAGAATAAGAGCAGAGCAAACACGAACCTCCAAAACACCTTGGTAGCAAATACATGTAAAACCTTAGCCACAGAACTGTAGCGATATGGTTTTATATATGAGTCTTTGACCATAAAGTTACAGATTCCGTAAATATAATGTAAATAAGGTGCAATTTAAGGCGAAATATTTTCTGCCTATTGTTGGGTAGAATTTCTCCTCTTTCCATCATTGGTCAATCAACTTCCATTCATTTCCAAATTCAGGATACACTTTTAACCAACCTGTATATTTTATATACCTCCAAACCCTTTACATTATATTCTTCTCTACAGATCACCTTAATCGGTTGATTTGAATTTTTTGGCATACAGCAAAAAAATTAGATCAAGGGTTAAATGTTATTGTAAGATGGAAAAAAATTAGACTGATGATAAGTTTCGAGTTTCCCTATGATTAAGTATTCAAAGAATTGATTAAAGCCAGGAAAAAAATATAACATTAAAAACATAATTTGTAGGAAATAATTACATTCATATATAGAGTAGCCATATTTTCTTTAAAATGTGTCCTATAATGATAAAGGATTGGTACTCAGTAGAAACAAAGACCAATGCCCATTTTTTAAATGTTGATAATTACTAGTTCTTCAACGTTCTGGCATTTCTTTATCTTTTAAAATTATATGGGGAAAATTGCGCGAGCCATTGATTAAGAAGTTTCTGTCGACACATAGAACATTTTGTAACAAGGAAACATATTTTAGTAAACTGATTAAATCATAGAGACGGATGCAGCCCCCCCAAAATAACTAGAATCTGATTTCTCCAGCGATCAATCATGGGACACGGTTTGTTCTTTTAAACATTACAAAATATTGAATACATGCATACTCAAACTTCTCAGGACATAATAATTGATCAGCCTATTTTCCTCTTGTGTAAGTTTCTGAACGCGGAAAATTCTGCTATATATAAAAAAAATTTTGAAGAGCGAAGAGAATTTTTTAATTTAATTTGAAATAACCCAAGCATCTCAACCTTGATGACATTTCATGGATCTTCCAGAGGTTCCTGTTTCATGCCCTTTTCGTGAAGGAGTCTTTGAGATCGATCAATGTTCTGTACTCACCTTTTACAAATATTGCATTTATTTTGATTTGTTCCCTTACATGCATATTTTTGTGCTAACGCCACTAAAAGCATAAACATTTAATTCCTCCTGTTCCTTAAAACGTGTCAAAGAAAATTTTTACTTATAAAAAAAATCAATAATTATACACAAAGCAATAAAGTATTCAACATAGTAACAAATTAAAACTTAAGCTAATTTTTCCCGAAGAGGCATTTGTGTTTACTTTTTATTATTTTTTTTTTACAATTGCACAAGTGTAATTAAGATACTGTAATTGTTTCAACGTGATGATAAAAATGGGCAGAGCTGGAATTAAATTCTTCCGTGTTTTCCTATATGTCAGAGTCGCTGCTAAACATAAAAACAACAGAATAAGCTGCATTACATTGGAATTTATGACACGCTGAAAAACGAAGCATTTAACATGATATCTGTTTCGTGCATGTTTTGCGACATCAATTTCAAAGACTTTTAAACGAATAAAAAACCCAAGTCTATTAAAAACGTTAAAACTTCTGAAACAAGATGTTCTGTTCTCATTAAAGCAATATGTTGCTGTAGTGATATCGAGAATAGAGCGAATTCAATGGAACTCCTGACGGCCTGCAATTGTAAGGCTGTATAAATACAGAGAGTCGATCGACTAACGCTAGTTCTGGTCTAAATCTTTGCTCTTTAATTAAGTTAAAAAGGAAGTTTCAGAAATAATTTTGTCAGTCACTAATTATACTTGGACTTTTAATTTTAAACTTTTCTCAAAGGAACTATTTCTGATTTTTTTGTAAAATCATGGCTTTTTTGAACAACACAACGCAAAACGAGTTTACCGGTGACACCAATGAAACAGAAAGCCATGTCTTGGTTGTGATATATATTTTAATTGGTTTATGTGGATTGCTTGGAAACATCTTGGTTATCTACGTAATTTTAAAATCACCGAAGATGAGAACAGTGACTAATATGTACATTTTCAACTTGGCAATCTCGGATTTAATATTTCTATTGCATATTGCCATGATCACCGTCACCACAATTGTTAAACATTGGGTGTTTGGAGAAGTTTTGTGTAAGGTTTTCTTCACCACACTTGCTATAACGTCATTTTCCAGCGTTTTGACGTTGACGAGTTTAAGTGTTGACCGTTATATTGCTGTATGTAAACCGGACTTGTCTCAGAAACACCGTCAGCCATTGAAAGCCGTGTTGTTGATTGTCGTGATCTGGACCCTGTCGTTACTTCTCTCCATGCCCATCATTTTGTTTTCAAGAAGAACGCCTCATCCATTCTTGGAAGGAAAGTTTTCCTGCTATGTAGATTGGGATGTAAAAGCTGTTCCAATTTATGTCATTTATATTTTTGTTTTAGGATTTGCAGTTCCGCTCTGTTTTATTTCCACATTTTACACATGTATTATAGTTCACGTGAAACGTGCTGGACCAGCCAATCGAAAGAAATCAAAGGAACAACGCAAAAATCACAGAAAAGTGACCTTCCTGGTGTTTGCCATTATTCTGTCCTATGTGATCTGCTGGTTACCTTACTGGATTTTTCAGATAGTACTTGTGGTAATGAATTTGTATAACATTGTAACGATAGTAATACTCCATATATGTACAGTCTTAACATTTGTTAACAGTATGATTAATCCGTTTCTGTATGCGTTTATCAGTAATGACTTCCGATACAGATTTAAGGAGATCTTCAAGTTCCAGTGCACTTCTTCAGAACAAGGGAGTAAGGCTAGCACAGTTGCCCTTGATTCCTTGAGGAGACATGCTAGTAACCCGACTGAGGAGGAAATCAACTCGGTGCGACATGATAAACTTTTAATTGACAATAAAGACAGTGAAGGAATTTACACCGGTCCATGAGGACATCTACAGGGGGTTGGTCAAAGATGTATAACAGAGAAATGTCTATACACGTAAATGATTGATGTTTTGTATAGTGTATATCATTGTGTTCTTTCCTGTAAGCTCTGTGATTTTAGTTTACATATTGTAAAAAATATATATACGCAATTATGTCAACTTTCCTTTTTTTTCTTGGTCCCCTTAAAGAGCTTGCTCTGGGTAAAAAAGAGTTTTAGAGCAAAGACAATTAAGCTTATCACGGACAAGTTAATGTTACAGGGACTTCAACGGCCTCATTTAAATTTAGCGTATCGTAAATCGTATCGTTATAAACACATTGTCGTTGAATATATTTTATCACTGAGTCATATTTTGGTTGATTGTTTCATACCCCAGTAAGCCTTTGCTTTTACACTGAATTTCCTAGATAGTTTCGCCTACCAGATCAACACCTAGGGCTCACGGTGATAATCACCGGTCAACAGGGAATGCTAGACCTCTCCCAGCCTCCCGCCTGATTTCTCATATCAAATAACACTACACCTTTAGATCCCAGTAAATGAAAAATCAAGTGTCAAGTGTCTTGATATTGCTTATCATAGATCAGAATGAAATAGAATGTTAAAATGAATTAGGGATATCACCATCTTTAATGGCACAGAGTCTCGAAATTTTCCAATTATTTTTGAAGATAATTTGAATTTGCATATATTGTGTAAAATATCGATAACTTTCGTATTATCTTCGGAGGCCAGGAATCTTTGGTTTTTTATTCTTTTTATTATACACCCACTTAATTCCATGCACCATTGTGCGATATTACAGACTTTCTGATAAGAAACCAATCACCACCTTGGTTTCCTGTTACCAAGGAGATCAAAGGGAATGTGTGTCAAAGATTTAATTTCTACTTCAGTGTCGGCTGATAAAGGGTTTATAAATTGAAGACAAAAAGTTGATACCATTGTCAAAAAAATGTTATCATCTTTTTGAACCTGATAATTAATAAGAGACAGATCTATACTGTTGAGAGAGCAATTTTTATGTGTAGGATTTCTGCGTACATAATAATCTTTTCAGCATTTTTCCTAATTAAAAAAATCATGACATAAGACATTTATTTCAACCTTGCAAACAAAAATACATAGCGGGTTCCAGTAAATGTTCTATCAAGCCTCTTTTTTTAACTCCTCACTAAGATATCAAAAGTAGTGAAACTCAAGGAATATCGTGCAACATTATATTCGAGAAGTGGGGTATAAATGAAATTTGGATACCTAAAAATTCCAAGGAACTTTCGGAAAATTTGAAATAAAAGAATCACCAAAATACATTATCAAAACGCATGACTTTCAACTATGAATACTAGTATACAACCATTTCACGAGATAAATTTAAGTTTAGGCTTTTTGATATTATTGAAATGACATATACTCCAGTTTGGAGAAAAACACGTTCTGATTGTACACACAAGTACTATGAAGATGATTAAAAAGATACTGAATTTCTGGTTGTCAAACCTGTGGGTATTTAAAGACCATGTCTTCAAACAGTCTATTGGAAATCCCATGGGTATCGATTGCGACTCGTTATATATATAAACATGTGTAAGCAGATATATTTTTTGTATTCAAATTTGTTCAAAATCTTATACGTGAAAACAAGAAAATACTTGCAGTGGTCTTCAACCCGATATATAAATATATCGACGACGTACTTTTAATTAACAGTATTTATTTAATTTTTTCGTCGATCGGTAAGCTTGAAATTAAAGAAATCCATGAGTCTGAAACATCTACTGTATTTCATATTCAAATACCTTATAAAAAACATAAATAGTAATATAGCAACTAAGCCCTATGATAAACGTGATGCTTTAGAGGCCATTGTTAACTATGCTTATTGAGCTTGATTACTGTTCGAATCTCCAAATATTTCATGCATGTTTTTAGGAGACTTTCACCTGAGTACAAATATTTTAGATATTGACCCAGGAGTTTGACAATTTTTTAATAATACTGGCACTTTGACGTGGGATATGACTTTGGCATGGTGAAAGCTAAGGCCTTTATATCTTGCATGTGCACCTTTCAACGAGTACAAACAATTTTAAACTCTCGACCTAAGAGTTTGTCCTACTTTAAATAACTTCAATTTCGACAATATTTTGACCATAATTTCTGAAAGCTGAACACGAACTGTAAAAGGAATATGTCGGCCATTTTTACTCATATTCACAATACGAATTCAGTGTGATCATTCGTTACCGGTGTAGACGAACGTATGCTATACCTCACTCGGGAGACATAAAAAACCCTATATACTTCTTACTCAGGATCGTAAGATACCACTTATTTTTGGCGGAATGGAGGCGTATGAAAATCTTCTTTTCTGCCTCTCAAAATCTTATAGAACAATGGATTTAGTTATAATTTTTACACAATCAAAGACTTGAAGAAATTTTCAAATGTAAGTTCAATTTATATTAAGGGACTAAAGTTCCCTTAATATATCAAATAAATACGATTTTTCAAACAAACTTGAACTACGAAACTTTTATATTAAGCTTCCAATCTGAGTACAGATTTGAGCCAAAAATCTGTAAAAAGCATTTTTTTTTCTCTTTTAGTAAACATTCAAAACTTTTTGTTTTTATATTATTTTGTATCTTTATGTGACAACTTTATCATATGTGAAAATGAGAAAAATTAAAATATAGGAAGCATATAAAAATAACTAATATATCCTAAAAAATCAAGAAAAGTAAAGAAAATTCGGATTAGCCAATATATCCATTTTAGTTAAATTATTTATGTCAATTTGGTTTTATCATGTTATAGGCCCTTTTTTATGGAAGTATCTTTTGATGCAAAAAGAAAAACATTTGATATTTTGAAATGCAAAAAGGGATCGCATAATTGGCAACAATAATTCTTTATTATTAATGTCGAGGAAAAAGGTAATGACTTTGACCTGACCTTGCCTCTGATATAAAACGGTCAAATTTAATCTTACTGATAGCATCACTTAGTGATATTGTCTTCTTGATTCTGTGAAAATTTCATTAATTTTTAGATACAAGAAATATGAGAAGAAGCCTACCTTAAAGTTTAATATTAGAGTTTGACATATTTAAGAAACTTAAAAATATGCTATGGGCTGCAATACGGAGGCATTAGTATCAAACTCAGACACCCTATTAGCTTTATAAAGAGTAGAAATATTTATCATGAAACATAAGGAGATAACGAACAGTATTAAAAATCAAAAGGCCATAAAACAATACAAAATAGGAGCAGAGCAAACAGGCTCCAAAACATCAGAGGTGGGATCAGGTACCATGACGAAGTGAACGTCCCGCCATTTGCTCCTTTTCATGCGCGAGGAATAATAAAAAAAACCGTCGTCAATTCAGTGTATAAATAATGGACTAGCAATTAGTATAAAAAACGTCAGCCAGTATTTGACTCAATGATAAATTGTATTTGCTGACAAGATCATTGTATCGGCCATAGAAACGAGACTGGTGATATTCTTGTTTCATCAACTTGTTTGTCAAAAATTTACCTCGATTTAGAAATTGTTCAAACGTAGTGCGCGCTCTTGGATATCGAATCAACTGAGATACATAAACTCCGTATGCAGGTTATGAAGGAATATTGCTGCATAAGTAAGGGGGGTTGACGATGGGAAAATTTAAACTCATCACGTTTATCATAGAGCTTGGTTATTAGATTATCGTCTTAACATAAAAACAAGTTTTGATATATCTTTCATGGATACTTTGCTATTCAAAATACAGGGTGCATTTATGATTGTGCAGGTCATAAATTATACCGTATAAGTAGAATTTTTAGCGAGGATTTAATTTTGGCATTATGAGCGAGTGTGTCGAGATCGCTAAAATTGAATATCGCTAAAAAATTAATTGCGTTTTATTTGTAATAGCTTCTTTAATATGCATTTTAAAATCGCTAAAAATAAATTACCAGTTTTTAAGGACAAATCGCTAAATTTGCGTCTCGCTAAAATTTCCACTTATACGATATAACATTATCATATTAAAAACAAATACTAGTTATTTGAAAGCAATGTTATTACATAAATGTACAACATGTTTAAAGGGAGCCAGAAATAAAAAAATAAACATGACTCAAATTGCCATCTGTTTACGCCAGTGAAAAAATATATAAGATTGATTTAACAACTCATAATATCAGGATAAAAATTAAGATGTTAATGCTGAAAACCACACACAGAAATGATTTGTTATGAAAAAATGGCACTTTACTTATATAACAAAAACATTGTTTTATTATAAAAAAAACATCATCAAAATCATCACTGTCTTCCAAGCTGTTAATCCTATAAAATTCTCTGATCCTTTGTCAAACAAAACAAATAGATGACCTCACTTTTAAAACACGCCATTAAGCACTTCACAGATTGAAAGCTTCACTTGATGTTATTCTTTATCGTCACGTTTTTAGTTGCATAAAAAATTGCTAAAGGTTTAAAAATTGGGTTAATATAAACTTTTTACTATCATATCATTTGATATCCAATATGCTGACATGAAATTTTATTCATTATCAATGTAAACTGTTGATTATGTTGTTAATCTATACTTGGATGTTTCAATTTGGTTATGCCATTTTTTTCAAAGTAAAAATAAACAAAGGTATCAAGCTATGTAAATATTTCGATAAGCTCCTTTTTTTTGAAGCGTAATAAGGTATCCCAACACGAACCCCAAAACACGGTTGAACGAATCATTTCATTTTTCAAAGAACTATTCTCTGCTGCAGTTACAAAATGCAATAAAAATGGTTATAATAATTTGTTATAACATAAAAACTTTTAGCTCAGATTTTTAATTTTTAAAGCAATTTTCTGCATCTTGAAAAAAGTGAAAAACATGAAGAGTCATAACTTGCTAGTAGGTAATGCAAATCTTATACAGTGTTTAAACACGGAGACTTGGAATCCACAAAGATGTGAACAATGTCACCAAAACAAACACAGAATTTGCAAAAAAAAAAAAAAAAAAAAAGACCTTTAAACAAGAAAGTCGAACACCGTATCACGTAAATTTATTTAACAGATTTAAAAACTTAGACACCTTTCCCACATGACATCTCTCGCCTCATTTTAACAAAAGCAATAAATCTAACCTGATCTGCAGTGTCATAAAATAAAATGTGGATGAAATATATAGGGAAACGAACAGAATTCCAGCTCAAAAGTCGATTCTTAAAACAAAATAGAGCAGACCAACACAGACCTCTAAAATATATTATAAAAATAATATTTACATTTCCAATGTCTTTATCCTAAATAAAAGAACAAATAGTAAAAATACATTATTTCTACATAAATCTATTGGTTCATCAATAGACTTGTAGCGTGTGAATTTGCCGAATCAAGAGAATCTAAATGTAAGGAATAACTGTTATTTTTTTGGTTTCATGACCACGATCAATCGATTGGCTTGCGTGATAATTCTATGCATAAACACCATTAAGCCATTCGATTGATTACATCATGAAACCAAAAAATAGACATTTCTTATATATGTAAGAAAATTGTTTATTAACACTTGTCTTAATGTTAGATTGCATTCGCTTACCAGATTGTTGTGTCATCCATAGAACATGTGACATTTGCTTATACCAGATTGTTGTGTCACCCATAGAACATGTGAAATAATGACATTAAATGAAACAATAAATATTCCTGTTTTATCGATTTATGTTTGTCTTGTTATAGAAAGTATTGTTGAGTAGAGCACGCCCATGTAGATCATATAAACTGAGATATATAAACCTTACATGCTGATAATATGGGTATATTGCTTCATAATTAAGAGAAGTTGACAATCGGTAAAGTAAAGTCATCAAAGTATCATAAAACTTTGTTGTTAGGTTACCAATATCGTCTTTTTCTAGCAAAACATCCACGTTTTAACCATTGTGTTAAGACTCTGTGGTTTCTTTTATTTCGAACTCACCAGGATATATTGTGTCGCCATAAGAATGGAGCTAATCCTTGTTCATCTATACCGGCATCTTATTGTCGAGTTGAAGCCAATAGAAAGTGTATTCTTCTTCTCATGTATAATTTTTTGAATAATTATCAATGCAATATATGGAGATAAAAAACAGTACTCGAGCTCAGGGTCAAATTATATCAATTTTTAAGTAAATCAATATTTACTATTTTTCCTATAATCAGGTAAAAATTAACATTTCAAACAAACTTGCTATACATCATTATGTCAGCAATGACAAGTAACACAAATAATGAATTCCTTTAGCACGTGCCAACCTTTTTCAATCTTCGTAGACTCTAAGTTCTCTGAAGAAAGTTTGTAAATCCAATATTATTGTAAAAAGTTTTCACATGAAGTCATTCATTTGGTTTCAATACACATGGGAAACTCACATGCAAAACTTCTACAGTGAAATTTCAACTTTTCTCATAGTTCCAATTTAGAACACCATATCAAATTGCCAAAATCAAAATACCAAGGCAAAAAAAATAAAATAGCTGTTGGCAAGGAGTATGTGTTTTTGCTAAAACTTTCAACTTCAAATATAAATGTCTACAGGGTATTATTTTTGTATTTTCAGTATACGTTGCTATAATGGCATCAAATTGGAACATGTGTTTAAAGCGTTTTTCGCGTCAAGCTCTGGTCCCACTCTAAGGTTTTAGAGGTCCGTGTTTGCTTTGCTCTATAATTTTTATTGTCTAATGGACTTTTGAAATTGAAAACTGTTTTCTTCATACATTTCATTCATCATTTTATCTTTCAAGTCAAATAAATTTAACATTCAGGTACAAGAAATGCTTCATCTAAGACTTAGAAAACTAGCACAGGTAGAATGCACGGGAAAGTCTGCCCTGCGGATATATTTTCTACATGTATTTCATTTCTTTTTGGATGAAACCACATATTTGGTCACACTTACAAATTTTGGTAAAATTAAGTGTCATGTTTTGTGTACATTCTTTAAATACCCAGGTTATACTAATCAGGCCTTTAAACAATTTCTTAAACAAACGAGTTTATTTTACTACACATCATTGTAAAAACATGATAGTTAGGTTCCGAAACACTTGATAAGACAAAAATTGAAACGTACTCCTCATCAAAATCAAAGATTTGCAGAATTTCGTCGAGGCCACTACGTCAGGGAATATTTAAAACAGAGTTTTTAAGCTTAAAAACATTACATTTAATCCATCACGAAGACATCAAAAAGAAATTCTCAGCCATTAAATTATCTAAATGTGACCATCAATCTTGTGAAATTTTGATATAACTTTCTCAATTTAAAAAAAACACATGTTCTTCGATGACTTGAAGTACTGTTAACAATGTCGGAAGAGTCTTGATCTTTTAGCACTTAACTTTACTCTGCCACTTTTAAAGAGCGTGAATGATCTACTAGTATTTGAAGTCAAGAAAGTCTATATTTGGATTCTTTGACACTAGAATATAGGTTCAGAGCTGTGATCATGGATACTGCAAATCATAGGCTTTTTAAACCGTCACGTTTTACGGAAGGGAACATTACCCAAGCAAATCTTTTTTCCTTAAACTTCAATTTGCCAACAAAGGAATTGACGCGGTTATTAAGGGTAATATACTTTTTCACAGATAGGTACAGTCTTGTAACCACACCTTTTCATTATAAATCCCACACCTTGTATTCCTTTCAAATAAACTTTGACTAGGTCTGTTACAACGCACTTTGAAAAATTACGCACTTTGAAAAAAATTTTCAAAGTGCGTTAATTTTTGGGACCAGGTTAACGCACTTTGAAAATTTTTTTCAAAGTGCGTTAAGACTGTACATCATAATTTTACACCATGTAAACATTTAACGCACTTTGAAAAAAATTTCATGAAACAAAAGGAATTAGACTTATATTTTAGAAATAGACAACAGTATTATCCCCTCGCAACGTATGATGGGATATAGTGATGAACTTTCAAGAATCGCCATATTTTGAAATAATCATAAATATGATAACATGTATCTAATATCTTTTCTCATGTCTTACGCAAATAAATAAAGCATATATAAATTAATAAAATACAATTATTTAGTTTTAAATAGCTTTAAAATTGGTGAAAAATAAGCATTTTTTTCGTGTTTTGTCTATAAACATATGCCCCCCCTCCCACCCGTGAAACACAAAAAACTTTGGCATAAATTTGTAAAATGACAGTCCATATTACATGTAAATAAGGAATTTTTGTTTCACGGGGGGGGGGGGGGATGTTTTAAAAATATTTTCAGTTTTCCGTTGATTTCTATAGTGAAAAACACAAGTTTTGCCAAAATTATAGAGTTATCTCTCTTTGGTATCCCAAATAAGTAAAGTTTTATGAAAATTCATATGAATATCTATAAAAATTTTGAGAATCATTCCAATATGTTAACTTTTGAGAATTGACTTAGAGATAGGCGGAAGAATAATACTATCCTTCGTAGTTCTTTACGCCCTTGAATCTTGACCTTTTGACCCCAAATTCAAAAGGGGTCTTCCTAAGGCCACAAGGATTCTGTTATGTTAAATTTCATTGCAAAAGCTCAAAGGGTTGTCGAGATATCGTGTGGAAACGAAAGCGTTACAGAAAGACGGATGGACGGACAGCTAGACGGACGGACGGACAGATAGACCCAAATTAATGTCCCCCACTTTTGAAGCGGGGGACAAAAAGTATCAAATCAGGTTCAAATGATAATTTATCATACCTGAGATTTGTAGGAATATTGACTAAGCCATGCAGAATTTTTTTTTCAAAGTGCGTTAATATGGTCGATATTAACGCAATTTGAAAAAAAAAAATTTTTTCAAAGTGCGTTAACATGGTCCCAAAAATTAACGCACTTTGAAAAAAATTTTCAAAGTGCGTAATTTTTTCAAAGTGCGTTGCCACATTGGTCCTACCTATACCTTTTTGATGCCAAATTATCAAAGATTCGACGCCATATAGTTTGATGTATAGTTATAGTTTTATAGTTTCAGTCATCAGTCAATATTTTAGTTGTATTTCAAAGGAACTGGGTTTTATTTCTACAAGTGATTATCAGACTTATATCCAATGCTCCCTATCTATGGAGGATATTCTTCAAAATCATATTTCAGTTCATTTCATATTCCCAACAATAAAAATTATTTTGTATTACCATATCTTTATTAGATTCCTAAACACTTAGCTGTAAATAACCTCACGAATAAAGATACAAAGCGAGTTCCAGTACATACCATCCTACCAAGCCTTTCTTTACTCCTCACTAAACATTTAGAGTAATGAAGAAGAAAGTTCAAGAGCACTGCTCTTTTCAACCATATATTCGAGACGCAGTGCACTAGTAAATGATTTGTGGCTTCTTAAAAATTCCAAAGATGTTTTTTGGAAAATATGAAATTATATCTTCCAAAATAAAAAAAAATCAATAAAATCAAAACGTACGACTTATTTAACTATATTATCATACAACAATTCCCTGCGACAAATAAAAGTCCAAGTTGAAAATCATTCTTATTCTAAATACCAGTACGCTCATGGCCATATTTAAAGGATGCTGGGGTTCGTTGCTGACATGTAGCCTTTACAGATTGAGGTCTTCCAACAAACTGTTATATTTTATTTAAGAAATGAATGTAATAATTTTTTCTTTGATCGATGTATCAAAGAAAAAGTTGGACGGAAAACTTGATGAAAAAGTTTTCCGTCCAAATTTTTCTTTGATACATCAATCAAAGAAAAAATTATTACATTCATTTCTTATCATTTAATTTTGATTTTAAATTAATAAAATGAAAGTTTCTTTCACTTTTCTATTAAATCTATGCGTCAAAAACAATGCGCACGAATACATCACCATAACGTCAACGTTGCTGAAAATTCAAAATGGCTCTAACCATGCTAACGAAAAACGTTCTCAAATATTGTCGTGTGATTACCAACAATCTCAAAAATAATTTACTTAAGAAATAAGATATCATTTTTAGAGTTTCATTGGGATGTGACATGAAGTCGGTCACGTGATCAAATTCTATAACGTTATAGTAAATTTGATCACATACCGACTTCATGTCACATCCCAATGAAACTCTAAAAAATGATATTTTATTTCTTATATTTATATTTTATTTTTATTCGTGTTACAAGGAAAAATAGGCGCTATTTGGACATTGTTATAGAAATGCACCATAACGTAACTACGGCGTCAAATGACGTCACAGTCAAGACTTTCTAATAGTCTCGTGCGATTTACCCAACTGCATGTCATTGAAAATTGAACGTCAATTTAATTTATATTGTCATATATTGAAATATATTGTCATATAAGGAAAGACATTATCAAATGTAAATATAGTTCTTTAACACAAAAAACTTACCTGTTGTGTTATCCCTCTGGGTATATTTTCCCCGGTAAGTTATCTAAGTTCTTAAATGTAAAGGCTTTAGTAAAGGGAAGCTACTCAAATATCCTAACAGTTCTAGATCACAGAAATTTTGGATTTCATTTGCGCATCTTTTCATTTGAATTTCAAACCGAATTTATAAATACGTATCACAACCTGCCAATGCTGTAAAAAATGAAAGAGTCTGCTGCCGATAGTTCAAGATTTAAAAATTCCAACCTCAATTCATCAACTCTCTTTAATTCTTTCGAAGTATCCAATTGTCACCTGCATATGGCTTTCACATCGCCCACCTAATTTGCTAATTTAGAGCATACTCCGAGTAAGATCAATTCTGAAACAGGGGCAGGCTTTTCACAGATAAATTTATGTAACCAGAATTTCAACATACTCGTTCAAAATCAGCATTTTCTTAATTCTACGGTCCTTATAATGACCATGTTAGCAAATTCAATCGTTCATTTCGTTGTATTTTGGCTGCCTTGGTCATATTATTTCCCAATCGTTATTCCTTGTATTTATCCTGAATTTGAGTACAGAATGTTACGGCCATCTCTATAGAGCTAATGGCGTATTTGACAAGTCAAATTATTACACTATTTTTATTTACATATAAATAACTATCTATAACGCGCGTTATTATGTTCCCCAAACGAAGTTGGGGAACATATTGTTTTTACTCTGTTTCTTCTTATTATTATTATTATTTTTCTTCTTCCTGGGAAAATCTAGTCCACGAGTGATCTTGTAAACTACACATCCGACTTAGGTAAAACCTTTTTAGGGTCAGTAGGGATGTTATGTAGATTTGCCGAACGAAGGTCATTTTGCGCGCACGTGCTTGCAAGAGCGAGCACGTGCAACACGTTAAATGGCCAATATAATGTATATTGCCTTAACTTTTCTATTTTTCGATAAAATGCTTTGAAACTCATAATGTAAGGATGTATTAGTAGTATAGACAAGATAACATAGTCAAAATAGCAAGATCTCACGCGCATGCACGTGCGCTTTTTGTTCTGATTGGCTGAAACTAAAGTCTCAATATCTTTCTTGTTTTTTGACGAAATCCTTTAAAATTTTGAACATAGACATGCATTAAGATATCCTACAACATGATATATAGCAATTATCATGAAAACACGTGCATGCACGTGCGCTGCAATCTGATTGGCTGAAACTTTAAATAGCTATAACTCCCTTGATTTTCAACCAAACAGGATGGGATTTGGAACATAGATATATATAATGGACTTCTACAAGAAGGTATAGTCACCATGCACATGCGTACACGTGCGTGTATGTGCGCTGCAATCTGATTGGCTGAAATTTTAAACAGCTATAACTCCCTTGGTTTTCAACCAAATAGGATGGGATTTGGAACATAGATATATATAATGGATAGGGCTGGGCAATAATATCGATATTTCGATATATTGCAATACAATGACAAAAAATATCGTATCGCAATACGATTTTGTAATATCGATATATTGTCAATATGCTTACGTTAAAGAATTTTGTCATTAAATATAAAAATGAACTTACGAAAATTTGTTATTAAGCCAAACAGTACGCCAGAAGTTGTTTTGTGGGAACATTTCAGAGTATTACTTAAATGAAATCAAAAAGATTTTTTTTCCTTGTTGGTTACTTATCATGTTATGTACATTCTGCATGTAAATCAATGTAAATAAAGTAAGAAAATGCCATTTTCATGACATTGAAAATATTGCAATACATATCGCAATACAGTTTAAAATATCGCAATATATCGCAATACGAAATCTCGGGTCAATACCCAGCCCTAATAATGGACTTCTACAAGAAGGCATGGTCACCATGCACATACATATATGTGCGTGTATGTGCGCTGCAATCTGATTGGCTGAAACTTTAAACCGCTATAAATCCCTTGGTTTTCAACCAAACGGGGTGGGATTTAGAACATAGATAGATGTAATGGACTTCTACAAGAGGGTATGGTCAACATGCTCCTGTATGCACATGCGTGCACGTGAAATGGGTTAAATCCAAAATGCACTTGAATGAGCGTTTTTTTTTATACTTTTGGATTAAATTCTTTAATATTTAACATATTAAAATATATAGGTTGTGTAGACAATATGATCTGGTCATTACGCACATGCATTCACATGCGCAAATTTGAATGAACATGGTACACTTCTGGGTAAACGTTGTTAAACTCTCAAATGCATAGAGTTTGTCTTATTTTATTACATTTACAGGGAATATGACTATAAAAGAGAGTTGGGGAGCGTTTGGGGAACATCTGTAACGGTCCCCGTTACAATTAGCACTAGTTCAATTTGTTTTCACACACCGTTGCAGCTATGAGACTATATCTTAAAAAAAAAATAATGATTCAATGCTAAATTCAACTGTAAATATAAGTGACAAAGTGAAGTCTTGAAGTTGAGTTATCAATATGGTTTAATGTGTAAACCAAATTTATCCATAGTTTACCAGTTAAATGCGAAATAATTCCAGGCTCTGAAAAAAGTCTTCATCACCTGATTCGATGCGCAAGAACATGCCCTTCGTATGTACAGTTTTCTAAATAACTGACAAAAAGTTGATGAAATAAGAATATCAGCAGTCTCGTTTAATTTCATCTTTTCGTAAGTTCGATAGTCGATACAAGGACCTTGTCAGCATATACAATTTTTCAAATGGGTCAAATGCTGACTGACGTTTTTTCATACTCATTGTTAGTCCATTATTTGCATACTTGAATTGACGAAGAATTTTTCGTTATTCAACAGGGGATGCTCACTTCTCCATGGCATATGATCCGACCTCTGATGTTCTTTATTTGTTTTCGGGCCAGCCCTATTTGGGCTCTGACGGTCCTGTCGATTTAATATCCGACTGAAGACTGTCTTATCAATTCTATTTCCCGGTCAGCCCTGTTGGAGTTCATTCAATTTCGCAAGATCTGTACTAAACGGTGAAGTTGATATAGCTATTGTAAATGTGGCTGAATTGCATAGGTAATTTTTTCTTTGTGTTTATGTTTAAAATGTTATTAAATGCATTAGATTATAACACACTAGTGAATTACCTTTGATTTCAAGTGCAAAAATGCCTTTTCATACCATTGCTCTTGCCAAAATGTCTATACATGTACTCATATCCTTGAATGTTGACCCGATTCTGTATCTGATAGATAAATCATAGGAACAACTCAGCCGCCACTTTTGAAACATGAAATTGTTTTGTCTGTTATAGTTGGTTCATTAATCAGTGCAATCAGAAACAGCAAATGACCGAACGTAGTTTATGACGAAAGAGAGCTATGGTATTATCAATGTATCAATATTTCTTAGGTCTGATAGGTCTTATATGCTTTCCATCAATTCAGAGAAAAATGGTAAGGAATTTGTATACCGATATATTAAGATAAATATTACATCTATGATAAAGCAAAAGCGCGTACTGAAAGCTAGGAAAATAACTTTTTATCGTCTTATCAAACATTATAGAAGAATCATGTAGGAGAAAATATGGAAAAATAAATGTTCTTAGCAACTATCAAGAATTAATGAGTCTTTCAGTAATATTTATATTTAGTGAACGTTATCTCAGTGAAACAATTTGATTTAATTAAAATGACATATTTTAGCGACTAAATTGATCAACGACTTGAAAACAGGCAATAAACATGTAAAACCCCAGTCACATTTCCAAAAACGACCAACGGCCGACGGGTTTTGGAGCAAAAAAGGGCTTCTTCGGGTGACAGTCGGCAGTTCATCGGCCGTTGTCTTGCCCGATTTTGACCTCTTTTTTTGTTGGCCGACCATTTTTGTGTCCATCGGTCCAAGTTATAATTTTTTCTGCGTCGGTGGCCGTTTCTTCAATTGAAGTTATCCGTCGACCAGCCTTCGATCATCGTCCGACCGTCGGGAGTTAGTTTATAAAGACGGTCGTTCGTCGTCCGACAATAACGGTGTTCATTATTTCGGCAGACGTTTAAAATCAAACTGTAGCTCAGAGCTCGATGATCGGGCGACGATTGGCCGACTTGTGAATATTTAACCCATTATGATACATAACACCAACAAAATTTTGCTGCATGGATTGAAATATATTTTTTGAACGGAAACAACTTAAATAATTATTCCATAAGATTTAAAGAAATCTTAAATATTCTTTGTTGCTTTTATGCAATTCCACACAAAATTGTTCACACATTTTCAACATTGAGTCACAAATTTATAGTATTCTGCCGCTTTGCCTTGCAAACATTACTTGCGTTACCTATCTGAATATAGATCTATGAAAACTATTGCTGCTTTTCTAAAGAAAAAAGATCGTTTGTGTTATTTACCCGTCATCGGTGTCCCTAAGAAATAATGTGACTGTTCTGTGTCGCCCGATACTGTGTCGGCCGATCATGTTCTTTCAGCCGACAAGACCAGAAAAATTTGGTCGCCCGACCATCGTCTTAAATGTGACCTAGGCATAATTCGATCTTACTGAGATAAACTTTTACATAGAAGAAAACATTTATCCTCTAAAAATACAGCTAAAAATAAAAATCTCCCAATATATTTGAAAATTGAGCAATATTAAATTGAGGAAGCCCAACGAGTTTCAAAATGATGTCAATGTATAGACAAAAATAAGGGATGATTGATATTAAGAAATAACGGAAGAATACGAACTTTGAACAGATCTAATTCACATACCCTGGGAGCACTAAAACTGGTCTCATGTGCCTAGGAGAAGTAAGAATACCTCCTACCAAGAAAAGAGTGTTTGGTATTAGTATTTTAAATTAGGTTAACATTATATAAATATTGCATGTAGTTGAGTGTAACATTGAAAATTTTCACCCCAAGAAAACCATTGTCAACGGAGGCTGAAAATTTTCAATGTTACACTCAACTTCATGCAATATTTATCATATTATACTGAATATTTTAAACAAATACATTTAACATTGAACCGTGCGCGCATAAATTCTGCGCAGTCGCTAATTTTTGGAATATCACCCGTCAAGCACTGCTGACTGTTGCTACGCTGGAGGGCCTTGCTTCATTATTCCGCGGGTAATAGCGTTTTTTAACAAAGTTTTCTCGGCCAATCAGATTCAACTAATTTACATGAAAGTATAATATTAAGGAATTCTTAGTCGAATGGTACAGAAACTATTACCTACGATAGGTGGAATCAACAAAGACTGAACAATATATTTTATTTGTTAATAAATTAGAGTAGTTATACTTACCATTGAGTTTTCTAAATACTGATATTAAAGGAATTTAAAACACACACCCCTGTCTTAAAATTAAATTGTGCTCAGGATATTAGTGAGACTGAAATAACATAGGCAAGTTATTGTAAAACATTGCTGCAGAAACAGGAAACGTAAACAATAGAAAAGTAAATATCATTCCGTTAAATTTTTAGTTTGCCATAAACGTCTACAGACAGTAAAATATCTAGCTGTGAGGCTATTAGTTGCCGATCATTTTTTTGGCAATTTACAGAGATCTATACAGTTGACATGAAAAGAGCAAGTGTAAATTGATAAAAAGTCATCCGTATCTAATGATGAATCCAAAGCAAAATGTAAAAGTATTTGTTGTCATACAAATGTAAATAGACCACTTGATTTTATATTTCCATGAAGCAACACTTTGCAACACTTTTTAGGTATACAAAGTCAAGACATTAAAGGTGTACAAAGTTGTCTAATACACATTTCTAAGGTCTTCAAGAGATTAACCAATGAAGGGATATGACAAAGACTGGATGTAATAATGAGCATCTAATCTTTCGAGACTTAATTTGTTGGTAACTCTGATCTTATATAAGTACAATGAAAATTGCATACCAGTGGTATAATTTCGATGTTATTGTTCTCACTGGAGTTTTACCAGTGAAGGAAATGTCATTTTATACGAAAATAAAGTATCTTAGGGATTTGAAACAAATCCTTACTTCTTGTAATACCAATGTTAATAAATATTGGTGAGGATTATCATCTTTAATTTGTTTTATAAAATCCAAAGATAGATGATAGATCTAGATGATGCATAAAACTTATGCAAGCTCACTGTTGATCTCAGTCTCACTTTTCCAACTCACTTTTTCCAAAGGAATAAAGAGTGGAAAAGTGAGACTTAGATCAAAAGTTGATCTACTATTGCCCAATAACATACTGTAAATATTTTATTCTAAATATTATCTTTATTTTAAAAAAGCATTAAACATCTTTAAGAATGCATTTAGGGTTTTTTAATTTAATAAATTATTACTCTATTATTCTGCAACATCATTGTTATTGATATAATTTACACCAGATACAAGTTGCTTTTGTGAATCTGCAGAGAGAAATCCATTAAAGTGTCACAACTCTGGTAAAAATCAAGTAGTTAAAATGCACAGTTGTGATAAGGTTGTGCTGAGATCGAAAAAAAGCATGATAAAAAGCCATCTGCTTTATAGAGCATCATAATGCTAGGAATAAAAAATAAATTGATAGAGTTCACAACTCATGATACATTTGTAAAAAAACTGTAAAAGCTTAAAGTCACAAACAATCCAAACAATCAACAACAGGTTATGAATAAATTGAAATCTTTATGCATATACACAATGTATTTATTTGAATACAATAACACATCCTGTGATAAGATTTGTTTCGAACTTTTTTGATAAAAAAATGTACATGCTTTTCAGACCTCAAAATTAACCCTTTGACAAACATAAAACAAAAAGAAACTTCAGTGCATTAATCAGATATAGGACTTAATGTCTGCACTTCAGTTGGCACTTCAGAGGTTGAAAGCTTCATCAGGTGTGCTTCTAGATCTTTCTTGTGTGTTTGTTAATGAGGATTTAAAAGCTGTACCACAAAACAGTAAATTACAAGTGCTTAAGGTAAAGGATTCGTGTCACATGTCATTCTGCATAATGCGCTGATCCTAAGGCAACGTAGTTAACGAGGGCAGAATCAGCTGCTTCATGGAGATAGCTGTCAACTCGATAAAGTTAAAATCTATCATCCTTGATATTTTTATTGTCTTCTTGCTCTACCTGAATTTTTTTTTTTTTCGAAATCGGTTTCATTTAAATTATATCCCAAAATAAGAACTGAAGAAAGCCAAATTAAGTCAAATAATAAATCATCAAGTATTTGTTGATAAAAGAGGAAATATAAATACGTGAGTTCCAAAATAAAACTTTCTTTAAAATAACATTCAAGAGATAATATAAACAACACAATACAAATCATGTATATCAGTATTAATTTATTCTCTTTATAGACAGTTGAAAGTATTGTTAAGCATGATTATATGTCACACAAAAAACGAATCCATTTCTTTTTTATTGATTGAAAAGGCTTGTTTATGACCTGTATATTATTAAGATTATGTCAGTTGTAAAAGTTTTGAAAAATAATTGTGAAGTGTGTCTTTTTTGCGAGTTAGACATGATAATGCGCACTGGCAAGCTTAATGAGGTTGACAATCAAAATATGACAAGGACTGGAATTGAGGAATAGGTCTGTTTTAGTTGCGTATATAGTGGCTTTACGTGGGTCATGGGAGTCTTGTTCACTAGTGAAGATGTATGTTTTAAAATAGTAAAACCTTATCTCTCGTTAAAAACTCGCCTAAAGATCATTACGTCAGGGTAGACATTTCCCAGAATTTGGGAGCAGTAAAATCATCATGTTTTACATGTCAACGAGACTCAATGCATTCTTTTTGCACATAAATTTAAATCTATCATCCACCGTGTGGAATTTTAATCGACTTTTCTCAGATAAAATAGTTCAGTTTTATGATTGAGGTAAGGTAAGTCGATATTTAATGCGCAATTTTAAATACACATGCTTAAAGTTTCCAAAGTTATCAAGTTCTCAAAAAACAAAAATATTTTACTCAAAGTCATCATATGAAAACGTCACCATAACAGGATTGAATAGATGTGCGTAATTTAAAACCAAAAACACCCAAAGAATCTAAGAAATTTACACGTAAGTAAAACGCAGACAAACATTTGATTCAAGATTCAATAAATTATGTGAATTAAATCTGGGTTTGAAAAGGTCTTCAGAATTTTTTAATTTTTGTTTTCAAATTAATAATTTTTTAAGCATCAATATTATCAAAACATATGATATTTTACTTTTTTAATACCATTTATCAGTTTTGATTCAAGAGAAAGCTTTTTGACATCATTAACAATGTTTCCATAATAAAAATTAAACTAGGAAATTTCTATATATTGGTCATCTACTATATATCGTTGTTAACTTGGATGATTTTGATTTTACATACAGACACTGAACTTGGTTTTAATAGATGAATATATCCTCAAAATCATATGTCAGTTTTGAATATTTTTAATATCCCAAAGAACCCTAATAAATTTGAACTACCATATATATTGGATTCTGAAACATAATATCCGTACAAACAAAGATACATAGCGGGTTCAAGTAAATGTTCAACCAAACCTCTTTGTTTATACCTCATTAAGATATTGACAGTAATTAAGGAGAAATTCAAAGAGTACTGTGCAACAATATATTCAAGAAGTAGTGTAAATTAGATGTGGATACGTAAAAATTTCAAGGAACTTTTGGACAATTTGAAATCACAAGATTTTTTTTTACAAAATCAACAGCCTGAAAATGTATGACTTTTCAACTTTGTGCACAACCATTTCCCATGATAAATTAAAGTTCAGGCTTTTTGATATCATTGTTAGCTGACTTTTTGAATAAAAATGGAAATGGTAAATTAATTTACTTTGTCACTGGTCATTTGCAAAGGTATTTTGTTAAAACAATCTGACTGTACACACAAGTACTTAAGAGACATTAAGAGTTGCATCAAGAAGAACTTTATGGAAATCTAACGACCAAGCTCTATGATAAACAAGATGACTTTAACTTTTCAATCGTCAACTTCCCTTACTCATTCAGCAATATACCTTCATCACCTGCATAACACTTGCTGTGACGTTCAACTTCTTACCTGATCAATTTCTAAATCGAGGTTAATTATTGACAAACAAGTTGATCAAACAAGGCTATCATCAATTTTGTTTGAAATCAATTATCTATTGGCGAAACAATGATCTTGTCAGCTTATGGAATATATGGAAATGACGATCAGTTTTCAAGCTCATAGGTCCATTAAACAATAAAACATAGGAGTTGAGCAAACACGAACCCCCAAAACATCAGATGTGGGATCCATTATTAAGTCAAGTGCTGACTGACGTTTTCCATGTAATTGTTAGGCTATCATTTACACACTAAAATTTTCCCGTTATATCCAGATCATGACAATTAAGGAGCACATAGCGGCTGTGAGCATTCGGCAGGGGATGCTTACTCCTTCCTGGCGCCTGATCCCACCCATGTTGTTTTAGAGGTCCGTGATTGCTCTGCTCATATTTTTGTATTGTTTAATTAAAGGTCTTTTGTGCTTTCATTCCAGTAAATATAATTTGACAATATTTGTCAAAGTATAAAAAGGCGCATTAAATGGGCTTAATTAAACTTAAAAGTATATCAAATGACTTTTACAATTTCATTAACAATTTTTACAATTTCATTAACAAGCACAATTATCTTCTGGTGATGTAGCAGAAGGAGAAACAAAACAGCACTAAATAAGACAATGGTTTTTTTTATAGTAAAGAGATAGATTTAGAGATAGTTAAGTAAATACGAAGCAGTCAATAAATGACAAAATTGAAAAATGAAGATCGAAATAAGATATAAAACTTATTATTCAACCAATGGCATAAAATTTCAGTTTATATTGGGCGAACATCTAAAACTTTGTAACTCTGCCATTTTATCTCAATTTCTATTGACCCATGCAAGTATATAGGAGCAGATCGTCGGTACTCTACAATCATTACAGCTGTATCAGTTACCGAGTTTCAGCTGCAGTCTGTGCTGTCAGGGTGTTAGGTGTCTGTATTGATAAAAATTCAATTATCTGTATCCTGTTCAACTTCACATAATCGTAGGAAAATAGAGATTGTGCAAGATGTATGATGTCAATAACACAACTCACGACGGTTTAGGCAGAATTGACACAGACGGAATTAATGTCACCATTCTTGTTGTGATTTATATTTTAATCGGATTATGCGGCCTTTTTGGAAATGCTTTAGTTATTTATGTTATACTGAAATCACCAAAGATGAGAACTGAAACGAATATGTACCTTTTGAATTTGGCTTTGTCAGATTTGATATTTTTATCTCATATTGCGATGGTAACGACGACAACCATAACCGAGTACTGGGTGTTTGGTGAAATCATGTGTAGGATTTTCTTTACAACACAAGCTATAACCACTTTTTCTAGCGTTCTAACCTTAACCACTTTAAGTGTGGACCGCTATATTGCAGTATGTAAACCTGATGTTGCTTATAAATACAGACAACCACTTAAATCGGTGTTTGTGATTATTTCTATTTGGATCTTTTCACTTTTACTCTCAATGCCTATAATTTTGTATTCGAAAAGAATACCTAATCCTCACATGAAAGGAAAAGATTCTTGTCTGGTGGATTGGCAGGACGTGAGAGAAGTTCCAATATATACCATTTATATCTTTGTTCTCGGGTTTGCGATTCCGCTATGTTTTATATCCACATTTTATACCTGTGTAATTATTCATATGAAAAGCGCCGGACCTGCAAAACGACAGAGATCAAAGGAACAACTTAGATTTCATAGAAAAATCACGTACCTTGTTTTGGCCATCATCTTGTCGTATATCATTTGCTGGTTACCTTATTGGATTTTCCAGATAGTTTTTGTCGTGTGTTCTATATTCAAAACTGCAAAAACAATAGTGATTTTACATATATGTACAGTCTTAATGTACTCTAACAGTATGGTCAATCCTTTTTTGTATGCATTTATCAACAAAGACTTTCGACATAGATTTAGAGAGGTGTTTCAGTCACGGTGCCTTGTGAAGAAATGTGGCGGTTCTACCTCTACGAAGGACAATGGCAATTCAATGGAACTTGATTCATTGCAAAGACATGCTTGTAATGATATTGAGGAAAAACAGAATTAGCAAAATAAATAACACAGACAAAAATGGCGGCAATTTTTTTAAAAAAATGTATGAAAAATGTCAGGGGAGTGGTGAAATAGCAGAAAACTAAATAAAAGAAGATAAAAAGAGGGAGTTTTCTGTCTAAACTGCCTTAACATCTGTTTTTTTTCCGTTTGACTGAAACTTGATGATTGTGGATTTGATTTATTGGAACTAAATTGCTTATTTTTGAGGTATGTTGCCAATAATTATGCAATGCAACACAGAAGTGTTTTATATTGGAAATCAAATAGGGTATACATAATAAAAATGATGTTTGTAAAAAGTGCAGACTTATTATATTTGAAACCAAAACTTGATTAAGCGATTACTTCTTGACAATGGTATTGCTTGTTTTGCCAGGCTTAAAACGCAGTTTTGCTCTACTTAAAATTGAATGAAATACCGGTATTGAATAATTGACTTCTGTCATGGGCGCTGTTGATGCAATTGACTTGGTTTTTCTTTTCATTGTTAGAAAGTAATTATGGGTGAAATTACGTAAAAAAAATCAAGCAATGTCATAAAAATAGTCTTTGCTGCCTTTGCGATTTGTGCATCATTAACGAAATATGGAGTCAACGAAAAGTATTCAAGTCCATTCAAACAAACAAATAAAGAGCAGAGCAAATGCGGAACTCTATAATATCAGAGGTGAGATCGGGTTTCATAGAGGAGTGAACATCCCCTGCTGACTGGTCACACCCGCCGTGTACTTCTTGTCATGATCAAGAAAAACTGTATGTGAAATATATGGAGATAACGATCAATTTTCAAGCTCAATAGTCCATAAATATCACAAAAAAGGAGCAGAGAAATCACAGGCCTCCAAAACATCAGAAGCGGGATCAGCTGCCATGGAGGAGGAAACATTTCCTGCCAACCGGTCACACCCGCCGTGTATTCCTTGTTATCATCGGGAAATAAAGAAAAAATCCGTGGACAACCCAGTGTGTAAATAATGGCCCAATGAAAAGTATGAAAAAAGTCAGTCAGAAGTTTACTTTATCTGATACATTACCGGTACATTACATCTGATACATTTATTCTTTTCAGGAAACTGGTCAAGGTACTTTTTATATTTTGCCCATTGCTTTGCGTGATTATTTTATATGAATATAACGTATGGAGATAACGAACAGTATTCAAGATCAAAAGTCCATAAAACAATACAAAATAGGAGTAGGGCAAACACGGACCTCAAAACATCAGTGTTGGTATCAGGTTATGATATTTATGAAAATATGAAATAAGTTTAAAGATCGGGGTTAACTAAATTTGATCCTTTTAAAATAAGCGATTTAAGGTCTTCATTATTGACTATATTTACGGCATTACTTACGACGTGTTTAAATGTTTTGATGTTTCAAACTTTTCATTATCACTTTTTTAATGTTTGTTAGTTTGTCAGTGCAAACAATGAGTAAAAAAATTCTTTGATCCACCCTTCTTGATCTCTGTAAGCGACCAATGGCACTTCAAGATATTTGTCATTCCAATGCTTATAGAATTACTGGAAAGAAAAATGGTATTCGAACATAAGTATGTATTTCTTTGTTATATTCCATGACTGAAATGCATTAAAAATTCCGACTTAAAAGTAATTTTGAAAATTAGTTTTATAATTCTTTTTTTTTTTCTTTTACAATTATTCTTAAAAGTTGATAGTGTACTGATAAATTCGGCAAACGTATTTCTTATGAGCTTTAGAAAAAAATTACAAAGAATATTATTCTCTGCGTGTAGAGCTTCAGATAAGGTAGAAAAATCTGCTTTTTAAGATTTAATGCATTTTATATAGTTTCTTTTTACAAAGCACTTCTTCTCCAAATATTCTAATTAGTGTAAACATTACCATGACCACAAGACCTTCTGTTCAAAAGATACAATGGTGGCATTTAGTGAACCAATATTAACACATGTAGCAGATTGTCAGGTTTCAAATAAATGTCGGATTTGTAGAGCATCTGATTATAACAATAATGCACATAGACCTTTGAAAGAACACATTAGTATGATTAATATTTCAGACAGTAGTGATAATGTATTATTCTCAATTTTATATGGAAATCATACTGCTCTGTATATGTCGTAATTTACGAGTCCAAAAAGATTAGGAAATATTGCTGCATGCATTTTAGTACAACATTAAGAAATTCTTTGCAATATTCTTCATTAAATTTGTTTTCGACAAATTTGGTTATCATTGTTTGAGTATTAAGACGCCCGTAGGAAACGATTTCAGTTTTGGGAGGGGCAGCCATATATCTAAAATAAAAAGTCATTAGTCGTTTTTTTATTCAATTGGCACAAGTCTTTAATATCTATGTTTTACAAACTATACAAGCTATACAAACAAACAAGTTGATATAACAAAAATATCAGAAGTCTCAGTTAAAGTAATAAATTCGAAACATCTTCTTTCGGTACAATGGTCTTATCAGCAAATGCAATCTTTCATCAAGTCAAATGCTGACTGACGTATTTCATGCTTATTTTGAGGCCATTATTTACACATCGAATTGCCGACGAATTTTCCCGTAATTTCCCGGTCATGACAAGGAGCACATGGCAGATGTGACCGGATGACAGGGGATGCTACTTCCTCTATGGCATCTTATCCAACAACTGATTTTTTTTTAGCTTCCCGTTTGTTCACCGACATGTTTCAATTTTGCAATATTTAATGGACTTTTTTGAGCTAGAATTCTGTTGTTATCTCCATGAAATATTTGGAGATAACAAACAGTATGCAAGCTCAAATGTCCATTAAAAGAAAAACAAAATAAAAGCAGAGCAAACACGGACCTCCAAAACATCTGAGGTGGGATCAGAAGGTATGGAGGAGTGAGTATCCCTTGCCGACCGGTCACATCTGCCGTCTGCTTCCTATCGTGATCGGCCAATAACGGAAAAATCCTTTGTCAATTCAGTGTGAAAATAATGGCCTAACAGTTAGTAGGAAAAATGTCAGTCAGCATTTGACTCAATGATGTATTTGCTGACAAAGTCATTGTATCGACCATAGAACTTACGAAATGCTGACATTTATTTCATATTCCCTTTGTATGTAGACCTGTTATCGTATCTGACGCAGCAGAACTTAATCAAAAGCATTGCATAAAATGAAGAAGTTAGTAGTGCTTTGTAGTTGCCTTCGGTTGACATTGTTTATACCAATGACATAAGATCAACAAATAATATTAATTTGTCTTCGAATGATGTTTCAATACATCCAACAGCTCTAGAAATAAAAGACACCACAAAGACTCTTGAAAGCATTTGTTTTATAAGATGTTATGCAAGAAAGACATCGGTGATAATTAACAACTTAACTTTATGATGAATGCATTATAAAGTATGAATTGGTTTTTAGTTGATTTGATACGCAAGAGCAAATTCTTATCGAGTTAGGCAACTGACAAATAAATTATTATTTCAAAGAGTATGACAATCCCGTTTAAAGATTTTTAAAATTCTTTAATTGATAAAAATCATGGATTTTTTGCAAAAACAGGCCTTTATTCGGACAGATTGTGACTGAGGTTTTAGTCACGTATTGTTAGGTCACTTTTTTAGTACTAAATTAACTAAACATTTATCCTTTATACGATCAACATAAATGGCTTATTGAGAGTGTGACGAATTGATTGCTTACTCATCCATCGCACCTGCTCCAATACTCTCTTCCATGGCACTTGATCCTACCTCTGATGTTTCGGGGTAGCGTGTCTGCCCTGCTCTTATTTTGTATCATGAAATGGACTTTTGAGCTTGAATACTGATCTTTATCTCCATATTTTATGCCAGATCTATAAAATATTGAATCTTTATCAATCTCCATCTGGTTTTCTTTTTCAATATATAATTTACTAATTTCCTTTCAGAAGTGTTTGCATTTGGTGAAAAAAATGTGAAAATCTTTAAAATGATGAATCAATATTTTTAAAAAAGATTTAAAAGAAACTTTTCTTCATCAAGATCATTACTTATGTTATATTTTAGGTTCTCACGACGAACAACAAAACCTAAAAAAATTTAATTATTATATAGATGAAGGATATGAAGATAACGAACAGTATTCAATATCAAAGTCCATAAAACAATACAAAATAGGAGCAAAATAGGAGCATAGCAGACATCCAAAACATAAGAGGTGGGATCAGGTGCTATGGAGTAGTGAGCACCCCCTGCCAAACGGACACATCTGTCGTCTGCTCCTTGTCATGATCGGGAAATACCCGGTCAACGGGAAAATCCCTCGACAATTTCAGTGTGTAAATAATGGCTTAACAATCAGTATGAATAACACCAGTCAGCATTTGACTCAATGATAAATTGTATTTGCTTACAAGGTCATTGTATCGACCATAGGACTTACGAAATGATTTAAACGGGACTGCTGATATTCTTGTTTCATCAACTTGTTTGTCAATAATTTACCTCATTTTAGAAATTGTTCATACGTAGAGCCTGCTCTTGCATATCGAATCAACTGAGATATATAAACTTCGTATGCAGGTGATGTAAGTATATTGTTGCATAATTAAGGAAGGTTGACGATAGAAAACTTAAAGTCATCACGTTTATCATAGAGCTTGGTTGTTTGACTACCAAACAGAAAGTATGAGTATAAGTAGGATTACCACTTGTAGAATCAAATCCAAGTTCTTCTAAATTACAAATTATATAATGAGCCTTACAACCGAAGACAATGTTATCACCGGCTTTGTCGGCAGGGACCGGTACATAATAAAAACTAAATTGTATTATTTTTTAGTATCGGTACCCCCAATTAATGCTTGTCCTGTCCTATAAGTGTTCAATATCGCAACATTTCAATTACCCTTCCGAGAGTTATTATTTGCTTATTTAGGTTTTTAGTGGAATTAATACATACTAAATTTTTAATAAATAAGATTTCATATATATTGAGAGCACGTACTTGGAATGTTTTGGGCATACTCATATCCGTAAGACAAACTAAGAGACAATAAAACACCAAAATATTGATGGCTAAAACTCTCTAGATTTTTACTAGTTTTTTAATAAGAGACTCTATATAAGCAATAAACTAGTCAATTTACTTACCTGGTCATTTGTCATTTGCAAAATTATTTTGTTAAAACACATTCTGATTGCACACACAAGTATATGTACTCTGAAGTTGACATCAAAAAGATGCTTGAGTTTCTGATTGACAATATCTATGTGGCTTTTGGAGACCAGGTCTTCCAACAATCTATTAGAATTTTCATGTTTACAAACTGCGCTCCGTTATTAGCAGACTTATATCTGTATTCATATGAAGCAGAATTTGTGCAAAATCTGTTGCGTAAAAAGAAAACACTTGCTGTGGCCTTCAACTCGACATTTAGATATATCGACGACGTATTGTCAATTAACAATGGTAATTTCCATTCCTACTTCGATACGATACATCCTGGTGAGCTTGAGGTAAAAGATACCACAGGGTCTGACACATCTGTTTCATACTTGGATATTTTACTTGAAAAAGACGTTTATGGTAATCTAACAACCAAGCTATATGATAAACGTGATGACTTTTACTTTTCTTTCGTCAACTTCCCTTATATGGAGATATCAAACAGAATTCGAGCTCAAAAATCCCTTAAACAATACACATTTTGGAGCAGAGCGAACATGGATTTCTTAAACATCAGAGGTGGGATCAGATGCCAAGCAGGACTGAGTGTACCAATAACGTAATATGAAATGTTGACTGACGTTTATCATACAAATTTTAGTCCATTATTCATACACTGAATTGACGACGGATTTTTCTTTTATTTCCCGATCATGACAAGGGGCACACGGCGGATGTGACTGGTCAGCAGGGGATGCTCTTTCCTCCATGTCACCTGATCCCACCTTTGATGTTTCGGAGGTCTGTGTTTGCCCTGCTCCTATTTTGTATTGATTTATGGACTTTGATATTGAATAATGTTCATTATCTCCATATCCTCCTTCTTGAAATAATTGTTAAACATGATGAGGAAATGATTTAGCCATGGAATAAAAGGAGTGATAGTAAAACTCGTTAAGTACGAACACTGATATAGCATATATAGCGGAGTCATGTTGAATCTCCAGCTGTATAAATTTAATGAATATCTTATACGTTTATAACGATTTACGGATATAGCGAAGTAATTTCATAGGTTGTGTATTAAACTTCTATTGGTGAATATTGGCACAAATTGGCTGTACAAATGCAAAAGCTTGTACAGTCCTATAATACATCTTTTGCTATCAATCAAAAATTGCTTTGTTGTTTCTTTCTCATATTAAACAACATAGCCTTAAAATAGCAACTCCGTCAGTAAGATTACAATCCACCGAATGAAATATTGTTTAAGCAAACGAGGCCTTTGTAACACCTTTAAGTTTGCGAAATGCTGACTCGGAACAAGAAAAAAGAAAATGCTGTTTTATCAATTTATTTGTCAGTAGCTTTTCTAGGTTTAAAAATCTTAAAGTATTATTAGATCAAGTATTTACGTACCGAATCAGTTTGGACACATAAACATCAAGTGCAGGTAACAGTAGATTGTCATCTATAAATAAGGGAGGTTGATGGTCGGAAAGTTGTACGCGTAGCTCGATTGTCTCATAATTTCTTTTTCATAAACAGTAACAAAAAAATATGAATAGAACATCCATATATGATGGTGATGTTGTAGAATCTGTATTGTTTTTTACTTTACCTTTGCTGGGATTTACCGGATCGACATACGAAATAAATACCATTTGTTTGTTCTATATAAATCCGTTATGTATTTGTTTTTACTTTGGAATGAGGTAAATTGCTGACTCTGGACCCCTCGGGAGAGTCGTCAGTGTACATAAGCTGATTTGACCTTTCATTTCAATTAGTTTTCATAAGTATGGGACGTTCTTATATCACTCATGGAAACATGCGAGAAATATTAGAAACACTATAAACCCTATTCAATGTTAATAATGTCAGAAACCTTCTTGTGTCAACCCTCTGGTATGATTTAAATGTCTTCAAATCAAAGTTGTATGTAACAGACTAGATTTTTTTATTGTAATAAACGAATTTTTCAAAATGTGTGCGAATAAATGTTTTTTGTTGTTGAAAAAGTCTCTGAGTCTCAAATGTGTTCGTATAATATTAATGAAATGACGGATCAACTGACTCTTAAAATTGGCACAAGCCCCACCCTCTAAACATAATGTGTATCTAAAGACGAACAAGATTCAGCTTTTTAGACCAAGTCACCCATTTAAGGTGTGTAGACTGAATCCCTCGAAGCTGTTTCCTGTTTATATACTATATATTTATTATTCATAGGATCTGATGAAAACATTCTCCACGGACATACCAATTCAATATTGCCCAGAGAACTAAAGGTTTATACACAAAAGCAAAAGTAATGTTCTTTCTCTTGCACATTAATTAATGTCAGATGTAATTTTACGCAAAGCAGTCATAATCCTGTCTGCGTGACTATTCACCTGGGCTGTCTCTACAGTGGGTATATCTCCCCACGGCAAGCTCTGTTAAAACTTGTCTTCATTACACAGTCAATAACATATTCAGTGATATATAGTCTGCAAGGAAAACACAACTAGTGAGAATCAAAGCATTTTCTATTTGTACCATTGATTATAAACAATGTAAAAATGTATCACCAGTCCGAGAATAGAAATCACCTCACGCCTGCGAATGATGTTGTTCTTCACCCTCGATGCAGTTGTTATATATGTTACTTATTAGATCCATTAATGGATTTGACGGAATTGTTTTCTGTGGTAAGAACTTCCCTGACCAATAAATGTGTTAGATTGCAGCAGAACACATCTGTATATATAACGAGAACGTATTAAAAACCCAAAATTTGAGGAGATAAAATACTTAATTCTAACACACTTTTTAAAAAAATTCTTGGTAAACATCATAAATGTAATATACTAAATTTAACTCATGAAATATCGTCATCATGAAAAGGTGAATATAATGAAGAGGAAATATTAATGAATGGCGAAAATTCTATACACAATACCAGAGGCAAAATATAAACATAGAAACCTGGAAATTCCAGAAGTGGGGATCATGTGCCAAGGAAAAGTAAGCATTCCCCGTCCTGTCGACTGATCACATCCGCCGTGAGTCTTATACATTGATCAGGTAGACGGACCAGACTCTGGTGTGTTTTATTTCAAGTTGGGATATATATCGAGTCGATATAAGAATAAAAGTAACTATTGTTAATTTATGATACATCGATATATCAAAATGTGAACTTGAAGATCATGGCAAATGTTTTCTTCTTCTCTTGTAGAGAATTTTGAATAAATCTGCTTCATTCGAATATGAAAACATGTCAGTTAATAATGGACCACATTTTGTACCCATTGGAATTCCCAAAAGATTTATTGAAAACCTGTACTTTCCAAATCCTTGTCACCTCTGATTTAGTAAAAGTAAAAGGTTATATAGTTCGCATATGTCCTTTTAAATTTCTGAATATACTTTTTAACCTTTTAATTCCATATGATAAATTGCAATACTTATAGTTAATTAATTTAGAATAATTGACAATAATTTATAAACTAACTGATCACATAATTTTAATGGGTTTCATTACATTGAATTAAGCAGCAGTGGTTTACATCAATGCTGTTTAACTGGGGTGAGAGGAAAGTACACTATGTTGATAGAAAATAAAATCATCATTTTCACTTTAAACAATATCTTTTTTCAATACAAACCGTTTCATTTTCATGCAGTGAACAATTCGATTGTTATCGTTTCATGCATTTATGCAATATAAAACATTTCACTTCACCGTATTAATGGAATTTAAAGAGCTAAGCAGTTTGTTTTAAAATTTAATGTGTATACATGAACAAAATTTTGGTTAAAAAAACTATGCGATTGCACATCTTTATACGTTTGCATAGTTATACCTAGAGGGGCGCAATATGTTTTCACGCGCCATAATTTGGGGAAAATTCTTGTTCTTTACTACGTTTAATATTGAAGGTTTTATATATTAGTTTAACTATTTATAATAAATAATGATAAAAATGTACAGAATTTTTTAATGTGATAAATATTTTTCTGGTTTGACAGAAAAAACTGACAAGTTCAGTGAGAACATTTAAAAAAAAATAATATATGGTATCGGTCCATTGAAGATTCAACAGTTGTGTCTATTCGGTACAGAACTTCTCTGATAGAATGAATTATTCCGATTAAATGTTTTTGTTTCGGTAAAAAGCCTTTGATTATTAATTTAAAAAAGTAGAAAATCTATTAATCATTCCTCTTCTTTGTTCATGAAACGTTCATGGGTTAAATGAAACATATGTCAGACTGTCTGTCTGTGTGGCATAGAAAAACACTGACGCGTTAAAAAGATTGAGGGGTCGTATCATTGCTCTCACAATTACTTTTAAAACTCAAACTATTGTAACTTAATCCCATGTTATCGAAGGGAATTTCATAAAAAAAAAGATATTTTTAAGTATGAATCTAATAACTCAGTGTTTGCTTTAAAAAAAGTTACCATGAGAGTTTGTCTAAAGGTACATAAAAAATTCACTTTTTGATTGCAACACGTGGCAAAATAATTTAGGATTAGCTATATTTTTTCTGTGTGTTCAGTAGCACGACTACTCCCTCACAGAAGATTATTTTTCTTAATGTTCCTTTGGCATGCAAAGTGCAAGTCAAGCAAAACTAAGACTTTAAGTTGGGAAAAAATTGGTTTTGGTTCAAAATCCTAAAATATAAGCTGTTACTTAATTCTTTATTTCGGAACTGGAAAAAGGTCTTGTACTGAATCAATAAACATTACTAAGAAAATAATTTACTTTTTATTCATTTATTCTGTGAAAATTACATTCGAAAATGGAAAGGAACCCTCTAAGTCGTCTTGTAATTTATAAAACAAAATGGATTCAACTACACATGTAAAAAAAAGATGGGGGATACACTATTTTATTATTTATTATATAGACTTTAAAAAAGAAAAAGTTGGAGCAATTTTAGTTCATGATTAAAAGCAATAGGTAACGTTTCAAAAGACATGTTTCTAGGGGGATTGATAACATCTATCAAACCCACATTATTTTCTTACTTTTTTCATATTTTACCAAATTATTGATGAAACTATTACTTTTAAGCAAGCTCTCGGGTGTTTCTCGGTACTAGTGCATATCATCTGCTAAATTAAATCAATAAAATCGAAGAGATAGCACTGGCACCAAGTTCTCCAATTCAAGCTTTAAATTGTCATTTTAAAAAGTTCGGTGTCAACTTCTGCATTTGTCAGCACACAGAACATTTATTTTACTTGAATGCTCAGAATCTCGCTATTTGCGAAGTGGTAAAACATTATGAACAAAAAAGTAATGAAAAGACACGGAAACATTGAGTAATGAAACTTGGATTGCCAGAGCTGGCAAAACATTAATTTTGCTAAATAGATGTGAAAATTACTCTGAGGGTGTACATATCCCCACTGAAATCTAGAGAGACATAGTTGATTTCTACATTTGCTGAACTTTTGCATGAAAACAATCTTACAAAGACGATACAAACCCCTACAAACATATAACGGTATTTTAACAGTTTGGACAATGTCAATTGAGAAATTTCATTATGAGTTTGCATTAATCTTTTCTAACATCGCACTTGAGCAATTGGAAAAATTCTAAAATTAGAAATATGAGCAAATACTGGGAAATAATAACAGAAAGACATACATATCAAGATAATAGGTTAAAATTTATTTTATGTTTAATGCTTCCCAAAGTCTAACTGACACTATCTTGAATTTCTAAATATGGGTGTTACTTTTCGATAAAAAAAAACAGAATTGGAAAAATAAAAAAACAAAATTTGATAGCTGATTTAATTCTATAATATTGCAAAACGAGTCGTGAAGTCTTTGGGGAAATAGGTTTTTTTCTATCTTTTTGTAACATTAACAGAAAACAAGAATAGATGAATCTTATCTATAAAACTATATACCTGGTATAACGTTAAGATAAAGGGTAGTAAATAATGGGAAACTAAACACAATGTCAGAATGAATTAAGTGTTTTAGATACATATTTAGATAAGTGATTTAGATATATATTGAAGAGTCCTGTTAGACAATTAAATAGCAATGGAATAAGCATATAACGAACAATTATCAAAGTCAAAAGTCCATTAAATTTAAACAAATTGAGAGAAGAGTTAACGCGGATATCTAAAGATTAGGTACTGTAGTAGATTACATGATCAGTACTGGTCTTTGCTGACAAAGCAGGTTACAACACTGTCTTCGTTTGTAAGGCTCATTGTATATATAGAATTTTAGAAGAACTTGGATTACATTCTACAAGTGGTTATTCAACCTATACTCATAGTTCCCTTTCTAAGGAAGACATTCTTCAAAACCATATGTCAGTTTTGAATATTTCTAATATCCCAAAGAACCATAATGAATTTGAACTACCATATATATATATTGGAATCCGAAACTTCATAAAAATCTTTACAAACAAAGATACATAGCGGGTTCCAGTAAATGTTTAACGAAGCCCTTTTCTTTACTCCTAAATAAGATATGAAGAGTAGTGAAGGAGAAACATCAAGAGTACTGTGCAACAAAATATTCAAGAAGTGGATTCTTAAAACTTCCAAGGAACTTTTGGACAATTGAAATCACAGGATTTTACCAAAATAAACAGCTTGAAAACATACGACTTTTCAACTTTATACACAACAATTCCCCACGATAAATTAAAGTCCAGGCTTTTTGATATCATTGACAGCTGCTTTTTCGATAAAAATGGAACGCGTAAATTTACCTGCCTTGTCATTTGCAAAATTATTTAAATAAAAAGCATTCTTATTGTACACACAAGTACTCTGAAGTTGACATCAAAAAGATTATTGAGTTTCTGATTGACATTATCCATGTTGTTTTTGAAGACCAGGTCTTCAAACAATCTATTAATAATAATAATAATAATAATAATACTTTATTTAAAGAAGGTAGCCCGATTAGTGCACGCACTATTCTTCCCCGGGGCCTTCTGTAGACAAAAAAAACAATATACATACATATACAAATATACACAATCAAATAAATAATCATAAGTTATTTTGACATTGTTTTACAAATATTTTGATTTGATGTTTGAAAGCATTCAGTGTTTGAGACATTTTTATATGTACAGGTAAATTATTCCATAAGATAGCACCAGAGTATTGAAAGGAGTTCTCAAAAAGTTTACAGCTACGAGCTGGTACACACAGGTCTAAATTAGATTCTGATCGAAGATTGTATTGATTATTACACTGGAAGTTAAACATACTATTTAAATAAGTAGGGTGAGAGTTAAACAATGATTTATATAACAAAACATATTTATTTACAATAAGTTGCTCATACACTGTGAGCCAATCTAGTTTCTCAAAGAGAGGTTGTGAGGGCGCATCAGGAGGAGCATCTAAAATACATCTTGCAGCGCGTTTTTGAAGCTTATATACTCTGTCAAGATTTGAGTGCGATGTATTACCCCAAATAGTTAAACAATAATCAACTGAAGGCATAATGTATGCATTGTAAAATAGCTTGCGTGTTTCAATTGGAAGATACTTTTTAATTCTACGTAGGGCTGAAATTTTACGTGACAGTGTTTTACAAACATGGTCAATATGTACATTGTATTGTAAAGAATTATCTAAATAAACTCCAAGAATTTTTTCATTTGATACTATATCAAGTTTTTTGTTTGATACAAATAGATTAATTTCATGCTCAGGAAAATTTGATCTCTTTTGATGCGTACCGACTAACATGCATTTGGTTTTTGTAGCATTTAGAACCATTTGATTTTGAGAACACCATTTTTCTATTGAAGCTATATCCGTTGATAATGTATCTACAATAGTTTGAGAATCTTTACTTGATGTATGTAAAGTGGCATCATCTGCAAATAATTCTAATTTGGATTTTGTAATACATAAAGGAAGATCATTAATGTAAAATAAAAACAGAAGGGGGCCTAGTATAGATCCCTGTGGAACTCCCGCTGTGACTTGCTGATAAGATGAATGTTTGTTGGACAGATGGACACTTTGAAGTCTTTCACTTAAGTATGACCTGAACCATTGTAAAGTTGTTGCATCAAAGTTATAACATTGTAGTTTTTTAAGTAGAATATCATGATTGACAAGGTCAAAAGCTTTACTGAAATCAAGAAAAACAGTACCAATAAGTTTACCTTGGTCCATTTCATTTAACCATTCATCAGTAATTTTAGTAAGGGCTGTTTGGCAAGAATGTAGTTCTCTGAAGCCTGATTGAGAATCTACTATAAGATCAAAATCCGAAAAAAGAGATCGTATATATTTTGCAACATGTTTTTCAATAATTTTTGATAATGTTGGTAAAATAGAAATAGGCCTATAATTATTTGGATCTAATCTGTTTCCTTTTTTAAAGACTGGGGTAATTTTTGCAAGTTTGAAACTGTCGGGGAAAATACCAGTTAAGATACTGGTATTTATAATGTGGGTCACAGGTTTATGTATTATTTGTGAAGTAAGTTTCAATAGACGTGGCCCGATGGTATCAACACCTGAAGATTTACTTGTATCTAGTTTATTGAGTAAAGTTAGTACTTCGTCATGATTTATGAGTGGGATAGAAAACTTGTCTGCGCCCAATTTAGACTTAACAAAATCTAAAAGATTTGTAAAGTCATTTTCCTCCTTATTTATGCCTGAAAGAAGTTCTACAGAAATATTTGAAAAATGAGAATTAAACAATTCTACTATTTCTTGTGTATCCTCTGTGATATAATCATTTTTAGCAAGTGCAGCTGGAATATAATTACGAGATTTAGAAGCTAAACTGTTTAATACATCCCACATTTGTTTTGAATTTTTATTTAGTTCTATAGCTGTTTTATAATAATTAATCTTGGCGTTTTCAATTAGTGATGTGACTTTATTGCGCCATATTTTGAAATTTTCAAAGTCTTTATTTTTATGGAGGGTATCACGCATGTGTTGAGCTTGCAGAATTTCCGGAGTTAACCATTTAGGTCTTGTGTCATGCTTAACTCTCTTTGTTTTTACTTTTGCATGTTTGTCTAATACAGCATTAAAAAGTGAATAGAATTTGTTGAGTGCTTCATTAGGGTCTGAGAATAATTCCAATGATTGGAAATTAACCTCTTTTAAGTCTGCAAGAAAATTATTTTCATTAAATTGTTTAAAGTCTCTGTATGTTATTTCTGTGTGTTTGAATTTATTGATGTTATTATTTAATTTTCTCGTAAAACAGACAGGGTAATGGTCAGAGATCGCAATTGATGGTACTGCAGATTCACATATGTTTTCTGGTAGGGTAGTATAAATATGGTCAATAAGAGTTGATGAGGTGTTGGTTATTCGTGTAGGTACATTAATTAGTTGTGTGAAGTCATATTCTTCAAACGCAGAGGTCCAGTATCTTGGGGGGTCTTTAATCAGGTCGATGTTAAAGTCACCTGTTAAAATAATTTCAGCATCGTCACAGCGGGATGCACAATTTATCTCCCGTGTTAGACTTTCTACCCAGCAGGAGGTGGCAGACGGGGGCCTATATGTGGTACAATAAAAAATTGGTTTTGAATTAGGGATGTTAATTTCAAGCCATATTGATTCAATAGTACCTATTTCAAAATCATTTCTACGTTTGTAATGTAAATTTTTGGAAACATAGACCATTAATCCTCCTCCTGATTTCAAAAATATATCTTTTCTCTCAAAATTGAATCCTTCAATGTCTAACTCACAGTTGTCCGTTTGCTCATTTAAAAATGTTTCACAAATACCAAATACATCCATATTGGAATTCCCATGGTTACCAATTTCCCCAAGATGACCTATTTTTGTATTCATAAGAAGCAGATTTTTGCAAAATCTGATGCGTGAATAGAAGAAAACACTTGCTGTGGCCATCAACTCAACATTTAGATATACCGACGACGTATTGTCAATTAACAATGGTAATTTCCATTCTTATGTCGATACGATAAATGCTGGTTAACTTGAGATAAAAGATACTACAGAGTCTGACACATCTGTTTCATATTTGGATATCTTACTTGAAAAAGACGTTGATGGTAATTTTACAACCAAGCTCTATCATAAACGTGATGACTTAAACTTATCTATCGTCAACTTCCCTTACTTATGCAACAATATACCATCATTATCTGCATACAGGGTTTATATCTCTCAGTTGATTCGATATGCAAGAGCATGCTCTACGTATGAACAATTTCTAAAACGAGGTAAATTACTGACGAACAAATTGATGAAACAAGAATTTCAGCAGTCTCGTTCAAAGTCATAATTTCGTATGTTGTCAGCAAATACAATAAATGCTGACTGACGTTTTCATACTTATTGTTAGTCCATTATTTAAACACTGAATTTATGACGGATTTATGACAAGGAGCATATGGCGGATGTGACCGGTCAGCAGGGGATGCTCACTCCTCCATTGCTCCTGATTCCACATCTGATGACTTGGAGGTCCGTGTTTGATCTGCTATTTTGTATTGATTTATGGACTTGAATTTTTGATAATGTTCATCATAGATAGGACCAGGTTCCATGGGGGAAAACGACTTAATGAAAGATACAATTAAGTTGAAAACATTCTATCTTCAGAAGAATTTGTGGTTATGACTTAAAACGAGATTGTTTACATCTTGTTTGTCAATAACTTCCCTCATTTAAGAAAGGTCTTTAGCAAGCTCTTCAAAGCAATTTGGAGGCAGTAACAATATATGCAAGTAATAATTGTATATTGCTTTATACGATATAAGGGTTGTTGGCTTTAGAAAAGTAAAATGATAATATTAGATTGTAATGTTAAATTGAAGGCCAGAGTCTTTTCTTATATAGATTTAAAAGAATTTCTGCAAATAATGGGGCGTACTTAATTACCACCAATGATAATTCCATAAGGCTATTTAAGAAATAAAGTCCGCGTTTACGTAAAAGATAAAAGCCGAGGCTTTTATATTTCAAACAACATTTCGAGACCGAGGAGGTTATTCTGCATCATTCACGAAAACAAGGACTTTATTTCTATTCTGCTACATGTACTAGCAGCCCTAAAATACGACTGATCGTTTCTCTCTGGAGAGACGAATTATGTCATCATGCTGCGTTAACGCTGTTCCATTTAACACCAGAGTGTAAATTTGTTTGAATATCTGTGAATAAGGTGCAGACAATTTGAGCTTTTGCTGCATTAAAATTACTAGCCTTTTATTGTCTGTACCTCAAAAAGATTAATCTTTTTGAATATACAATAAAAAATATCAGTATCCTATTTTACCACTTTATTACCAAGATCACGGAGTTTAAATATGGCCGAGGGAGGTTCGGGAAACAGCCCCGGTTGGCTTTAGAAACCTACATTCATCAGATACTTTCTGCAATAATCAGTGTTTAAATTGCAAAAAACGACACATCAATGTTGTTTGAATACGTATTTCATTCTTAAGTCAAATGTACATTTCAACTGCACAGGTTTTATACGTGTTTCTGATCTGATAATTTTTTGATGACGTTCGTGATTTATTGGAGAATAATGTCCGCGGCTTTTCTTTGAAGTAGCCAATAATCGTAGTAGAATGGAAGACAATCTCCAAAAACAACATGAATATTTCAATCGGAGACTTAAATACATGTATCTACTTGATTAAAAGCCCAATTTATAAAGGAGATGTAAAATGAAAACAATGTTTAGTAAATGTTTAATTGCTAGTTTACATGCCTATGCAATTCAGCTTATCAAGCCCGACGAGAGTTTTTCTTCTTAACAACGAATCTTATATAAAGCCGTTTTTATGAGCTTCATGACAGCTGTATCTTTTAATATCATTAACGAACTTATGGGTACAGTGCCAGTCGTCTGTACATTCAAGCTAAACATAACGTGTCCAAGATCAATCTAACATTTGGAGAATGAGGAAAGATGACAAACTGATTTATAGACCGTTGGAAATACATTTAATAATACTTTACAGAAATAGCAATATTTAATCAACAACATAAACTTTAGGAAGAAAATCCTTATTAGTTTTTTACTGCTAGTTTTATGGTTAATTGTTAAAACTGAAGTGAATTTTCGCTGGTTGTTTCGTTTGAAGATTACGTACTTTTTCCACACAAGCGAACAAAATATTAAAAAGGTAAGGAAACTCAAATATTGTTTTAAAGAGAAGGCAATTACATGTACATACAACCACAAAAACTCTACGAAGCCAAATTTAAGAGTTTATTTTTCTACCAATTTGTTTATAATACACTGAATTAATTTTTATTAAATATACTTAACGTCTCATCTTTTCCAAATATCTTTTAGCTTTTACGTGAGGCAAGTAAGTAAAAGAGATATCAGAGTCTTTTATTTAGTTTTCTATAATTCACATAACGTTACTGTACTCCTTGAACATGTTGAAGACAATTTTCATTCTGATTCACTAGGATGAATGAAAACAGTAAATGTAACACATAAATATCTATCTTACAAGTAACAACAATATAAATCTGTGACTGGGACTTAAAGACAAACCCTTGGAAATTTTAGAGGTGGATCAGCTGCCAAGGAGGAGTAAGCATCCACAGTTGATCGGTCAGACTTGTTGTTTGCCTATGTATATGAATCAAATACACGGAAAAACCGTAGTCCAATTCAGTTTAAAAAATTAACAATTAGTATAAAACAAATCAACCAAATTAGACCCAATGATAGTTTATATTTGCTAACAATGTAAGTACTGTAAGTATGACGACTACAGAATTTACGAAAATTGCCGACTTTAAACGAGGATCTTGAAATCTTTGCAACTTCAAATTATTTTTCAGTAGAATGCCTTCCTTTAATTTTGATCTTTATCGAAACCTGTTCTTGGGAACATTCGCAGATGATAGCAAGATATTACTACATAAATAAGGAAAGTTGATGATAGAAAAGTTGAAGTAACATCGTTTTTGATACATTATTCAACTGTATTTCCTGTCGTTATTCATTCAATTATGAACCAGATGCGCCAGACTTTTATTATCCCCTCAAAACATATATAGTTAGAGAGAATAAAGTCACTCAGTTGTGTGATTTTTAATTACAAGTTCTTTTCTACCAAAGATCCCCACCGATTCGCCCTACCCTCGGTCACCGTCCGATTACTATGGGCGTCCGGTCGGCAACCACGCCATTTTTATCAAAAATTGCATCGGTTGCCCATCATATTCCCTATGTCTGACTAATGTGACTGACACTTTAGAGCATAATCTAATTCTTACATTTTTGTTGAAATATCTCGGATCCAAAGACTACATATTGAGAAATTCCAGCATCCTTTATCAATTTAAGATTATTTATGCTTAGAATTAGTATGTTTTTAAAGTAATTTTGTTGACGACCAATTAAAAGATGTGGAATTTTTTTTTATAACTTTTTATAACTTGATTATTTAAGATTTTATAGAAGTTGTGACTAAAATTTTGGATCAAACCTCGTAAAAGAAATACGCACGCTAACTCTCGATTCCCGCCTACATTTTGGGACCATTTAATTCAATATAAATAGCAATTTGGCCATATAATCTTTGTTTAATATAAAGAACAGTTCAATGGTAATTGATGAATTGTCTTGATATTAGCGCTAAAGAGTAAATTATCCATAATTCCAGCTCTTGAAAGAAAGGGGGGGGGGCGGTCTAGACGATATTTTCCATTGAAATCGGAGTTTCAAGCATCACCATATTTTGAAATAGTCTTTGATATGATTAAATGTTCCTTTTATCTTTTCTTATGTTTTAGTAAAATAAATAAAGCATAAACATATCAATAAAGTATAATGTTTCAGCTGTAAATCGCTTTGAAATTGTTGGAAAATAAGCATTTTTACCGTTTTTTGTCAATAAGCATATGCCCCTCCTCCCCCCTCGTGAAACAATAAACTTTGGTATGAATTTTTGAAATAACATTTCATATTACATGGAAAAAGGAATTTTTGTGACACGGGGGGGGGGGGGGGGGAGATGTTTTTAAAATATTTTCCGTTTTCCGTTGATTTCTATAGTGAAAAACACAAGTTTACCAAAATTTTAAAGTTATCTCCCTTTGTTTTCCCAAATAAGTAATGTTTAATGAAAATCCATATAACTATCTATAAAAAATATTGAAATTTCATCGAATATGTTAACTTTCGAAAATTGACTTGGAGGTAGGCGGGAGAACAATACGTTCGCAGTTCTCAATAACACTCGATTTAAAATTAAAACATAAGGATTATAACGGTAAAGGATATAAAAAGCAAATGTTTTCAAAATTTTAATATGCAGAAAATAAAATTTCATTAGCATAACAAGCTTTGTTTTCTTTAAAATTGTAGAAGAAAAATCCAATTTTTAAGTGTAATTCAACAGTCATTAAAACCTTTGAAATAAGAAATAAGAAATGAATAATAAGAAAACGAGAAGAAATATTGATTTATATTTAAAAACAAGTGATTTTTATGTGTGTCTGCTTAAAAGAAATTGAATATTGTTTTTTCTCTACTTAAAAGATACCTGTAAAGATTATATGACATATTAGTGAAAGATATGAAGGAATAAATTGATACTTGAATTTCAAGAATTTTAGCTTACATATTGCATTAAGTTTGTTTATTCTTACAATTAAAAGGGTTTTCTAGTTCTGCAAATAGTTATTTTTATTAATCAGAACGATTGTTTCTTGTCAAATTAAATTGTATTTTTTAAAATGAATTGAATTTTTGACAAACAAGTTGCTGAAACAAGAATATCAAAAGTCTCGTTTAAAGTCCTCATTTTGTAAGTTCTATGGGCGATAAATGAATATGTCAGCACACAGTTTCTCATTAAGTCAAACGCTGACGGACATTTATTTTCATACTGATTGTTAGGCAATTATATACACACTGAATTATAGACAGATTTTCCATGTTTCCCGTTCATGACAAGGTGTGACCGGTTGGCAGGGGATCACTCCTCCATGGCAACTGATCCCACTTCTGATTTTTTTAGTTCCATGTTTGCTCTGCTCCGATTTCAATGTATTGTTGATGGATTGTTGATCTTGAAAACTTTTCGTTATATTCAGATATTGCACTGTGTATTTAAATTGGTTATTATTTTAACCTTATTATACATCAATTAGTATTAATATTATCAAAGTATAAGTAATTAAGTTTTTTTTTATATACATTGGTGTCATTTTAAAGAAAATCACAGGACAAGCTTTGTTTTGAAACCTTACCTACTTCTTTATGATCACGATATTTTGAAATAATTATTTGCTGCACATGTACACTGATTTATTGATTTGAATAATGTTTGTTGGCGAAGATCAAAAAACGTTTACAGGATGCACAAAGTTTTTTCGGATGATAATGTTGAAAAATACTCTGGGTTCATTATATATCGTAAAAAATAATTCTTGGTTCACGCCTGAAATTCCATGGGGAAATTCTATTTTATCCTGATAGATGTATATCAACAATAAGTTGGCATGAAGCCTTAACGTAGAAATTAGGAAGCAAATTATTATTGACAACTATTGATGATTATCCAATGAAAAATTAACAACCTTTATCTTGTTTAATGTCTTTTTCTCGACTTAACATGATTGTACTCTCAGTTTGCACCTGATCCACCTCTTATATTTTGGAGGTCTGTGTTTGCTCTGCTCCAATTTATTATTGTTAAATAGAGCTTGAATAACATTTTTTTTTAAATCTCCATATACCTGGTCTACTGTATGTCAATTAAAAATGGTTATTTCTATTCTTATATCGATAGAAATATCCCGGTAAGCTTTAAATAATAGTTACTACAGAGTCTAACACATCTGTTTCACATTTGGATATTTTACTTGAAAAGTCGTTTATGGTTACGTAATGACCAAGCTTTATGATCGTCAACTTTCCTTATCTATGCAACAATATATTCATTTCTATTTGTTTTGTCTTTGAAAGTTAGTTGATTTGAATTCTTGATCATTCTACCGGCATTTAAATTTTGCCAAGCGATGATTCTGAAGTAAAGGAGGCCTAATGTGCATTAAAAATCTTATGCGTGTCTTTTTGTCTGACGCTAAGGAGGCCTAATATGCATGTAAATCTCGTGCGGCTGTCTTTGTGTTTAACGTCAATTGGCGGGGATTATTGAAATTAACATTGGGGCCTCGTGTAATTTATATCTATTAGTCTACTATGAAATGGAAATTAAAGGAATCATTTCGCCCGTTATGCAAATTATCCCATGTTTCCAACTATCGTAGATGCCCAGGCATACTCTACTGCATACGGCGTTTTTAAATCTCTAAATAGAGCATGCTCTACATACCGGCATGTACAAATTCTAAAGCCGCTTGGTCCGATTCTAATCGCTAAAAATAAATATTCGTTTTTCTTCTTGAAAAATAATTGTCCATAAATTGTTTCAACTTTTGTCAAATTATATCCCCAAAGTCTTTTTCCTTTAAAAGATATCAAAATTCAAAGGTTAAAAAAATAATTTTTGTTAGGTCACACAAAAAATAATCCTATGTTGATCATTGTTGATATCGCGTGAAATCACCTTCGAAATATTAAATTTATCGCTTACATGTTTATCTCATGAAGAACAAACCCGAGCATTTTTTTTTCCACAAAATGTACATATATTACCTGTACACGGACAATATTTTAGCTCCTTTTAAAAAATCATTTAAAATACCTGATTTTCCTTTATTCTTTAAATATGCATATTAATATAAAAATTACTATGGATTATATTCAATTAATTTCTTTATTTTGAAAAGATGTATTATGACTAAGGCTTCTACTAATAGAGAAAAAAAAATACTCGGGTTTGAATTATCTTCATTATTAGATATATCCGATAAACTAATTTTTTCAAAATTGACTTCACAACAGATTTTAACTTCCGTCAGGAACTACTGTTTGTCAATAAGGTTTGTTTTCCATGTAAGAATTGTTGTAATAAACTATTAAATCAATCTTATAATTTATTTTTATACATTTTCTATCTAATGACGTACTTTTATTGTGTAAGATAATATGTGCCTGTTTCGGGTTAAGCGGATTTAACGAAGTAATAAATTATTAACGAACAAGTCGATGAAACAAGAATACCAGCAGTTACTTTTAAAATCAGTATTTCATTAGTTCTATGGTTAATACAATGACCTTGTCAGCAAATACAGTTTGTCATTGAGACAAATGCTAACTGACGTATTTCATACTAATTGTTAGGTCATTATTTGCACACTGAATTAACGACGGATTTTTCTGTTATTTCCCAATCATAAAAAGGAGCACACGATGGGTGTGACAGGTCAGCAGTGGATGTTCATTCTTCCATGGCACCTTTGATGTTTTGAAGGTCATGTTTGTTCTGCGCTTCTGTTTGTATTTACAGTCGATATGAATTTGTAGTAAGCATGGTGCGGCTAACAGAAGTTCAGTAGGATCTAGAATTTGAAATGACTAAATGATGAAAAGGGCAACAAATTGTTTGTGTGCATTTTATCGTTTAACTCTCCACCACAGAACATTTCGTCTGTTATCAGAGAGAAACAAGAACAGTTTCCAACTAACCGTGATGGTGACGTTGGCGCGTAACAAGTTCATTTGAAGACAGAGTTTTTAATTTGGTCACCTTTGTAATCGCCATGGTATAAGCATCAAGAGCATTGCAGAAATCCATTGCTCTATTTTATTCCGTCAGTTCGTAAACTTTACGTCTGTGATAAATTCATGCGCGTACGTATGCGTCGTAAGCTTTATTTTCAGCATGTTTACCTCCGGGAAAATGATGTCAAAATTTGCCAGGACTCTTTCGTACATATAAACATTCAACAAATCAACTTCCGTCCGCAAATTCTATCTTTTTCCAATCGAAAATGCGTGCGTGGGACTAATTGGACGTTAGGGTTTCAACGCGTCAAAATAGTTCTGTTAATCTAGATCATCCACGGGTTAACCTGTTGGAAGGATTGAATTAATATCCCTATGAGAAAGATAAATGCATTGAAGAAGTCCATGCAGAGGAGAATCATATGTTTTGATAGACGCGCGAGGGAGATATTAATATATTTATTTCCATTTTTTTTTGGGGGGGGAAGGGGGTACAGCCATATGAATTCTAATGATTAGAGAATTTTAAGTACAATCAAATAAAATTTTTGTATATTGTTGATTGAGGATGGTTTTATTTGTAAGATAAAAATACTGAAAATTACTTACGGTATTTTGAAGGTCTGTGTTGCTCTGCTCATGTTTTGTATTGTTTTATGGACTTTTGATCTTGAATACTAGCTGTTCGTTATCTCCATATGTTTCATTCGAACAAATAGCATTAAATCGATTCAAAATTTATTCTGCGTTTCTTTTTCCTTTCAGTATATTTCATACAAGCATTCACCGTGTGGTAATGAATGGAATCCAATATATTCTATGGATTTATATTAAAAAATAAATACAAATATGTCAAAAACATCTTTGTTTTGATTCTCGTTGCACCTTACTAAGTGCGTCCGTGTGATTAGAAATAATGCAGTGAGCTTTAGCTTTTCTATCAATCTTTAGACTCGTCTATTTTATCTACACAATTTCTCCCTTGTAATTGTTTTGCTTCTCTGATGATCCCTAATCTTCCACTTAACACATAAACGTGTCAGTTAGACTTTTATATAATAAATTCTTCTATTGATTGCATTCGTGTGTTTATAAGTAATGCAATAAAAATTAGGCCTTGTGTTTTCCAGAAATTTTTAGAATCGTTCTTTATTTTATTACCAAAACGATCCTTTGAAATTAGGTTGCTACAGTAATGATCAGAAATCTTCTTTTTAACACATTACCGTGGCAGTTAGATTTTTATACAATAAATTCTCTTTAATTACAGCAGGGCGAAAGGAAACTTTTTTAGTCAGACTGACATCTTTTCACAGAAAGGAGAAACTCAGTACTTGAACAGATTGCATTAACTTTGATTGCAACATAAGACTTTTTTTCATAAAAAGAAGTGTATGCTTCTTCAAATAATCTGTATAGACTGTATTTATTCAAAGAAAAGGAGAGAGAGAAAAGAAAAAATGTCATTATTTCATCTGTTGATATTGTTGTCTATGATTTAAAAGATGTTTCGAAATATAGCATACTTTTAGTTACCACCAAAAACACGTGGTTATGCGTATTTCTAATGTCTCATTTAATATTGACATGAAAACAATTATCAGCAACAAATATTCCACTTAAAACATTGAATTTTTAAGTTTACCCCCCAAAAAACCAAACTCAAATTCTTGCTAAAGATTGTATTTTAGTGAAAATAGATCAATAAAAAGTGCTAGTTATAATTAAGCTATAATTATCAAACGTAGGCTTAACTCTAACTTTATTAAAAGCTAAATCTTTTATGTATCTTATATATTTCCAATGATTCCCAATGACTAAATATAACAAAAAATATTTGCGCAGTAGCTTTTAGTTTTGGAATGTTGTGCAATATCTAGAAATGAACATTACTCATGAAGGATGTCATTCAGAAGACATCATTTAGAAACTTTTTTTTCCAAGTAAACTCATTTTATTTTTCGTTTTTATGCAGGTGAATTTATTTTTCGATCAAATTTTTCAAGGTCACATTTCAGCATTTAAAACTCCTCTGAAGTCTTCAAGCAATCTATTTGGATTCCCAAAGATACTAATTGCGCCCCGTTATTAGCAAACCTATTTTTGCATTCATATAAAGCAGAATTTGTCCAAAATCTTGTACGTTAAAAGAAGAAAAAACCTGCTGTGTCCTTCAACTCGACATTTAGATATATTGACGACTTAATTGTCAATTAACAATGGTAATTTCCATTCTTATGTCGATACCATACAGTATATCCCGATGAGCTTAAGATAAAAGATAACAGGAACTGACACATATTTGGATATTTTACTTGAAAGACATTAATGGTTATCTAATAACCAAACTCTCTGATAAACGTTATGACTTCAACTTTATAATCGTCAACTTCCCTTATTTATGCAGCAATATATACCTTTATCAGCTGCACACGGAGTTATATATCTTAGTTGATTCAATATACAAGATTTTCCTCTACGTATGAACAATTTTTAAAACGCGGTAAGTTATTGACAAACAAGTTGCTGAAACAAGAATATCAGCAGTGTCGTTTAATGTCATCATTTCGTAAGTTTTATGGTTGATAAAATGATATTGTCAGCAAATATGTTTAATTTTATCATTAAGTCAAAAGCTGACCGACTTTTCATACTTATTGATAGCCATACTTTACGCACTGAATGGTCGAAAGATTTTCCCGTTATTTCCCGGTCTTGTCAAGGAGCATAAGACGAGTGTGACCGGTTGGTAGGGGATGTTCACTCCTCCATGGCACCTGATCCCACCTCTGATGTTTTGGAGATTCGTGTTTGCTCTTCTATTTTATAATGTTTTATGGACTTTTGAGCTTGAATACTATTCGTAATCTCCATATAGTTCATTCCTAAAAATCTTTTAAAACAGAGAACTTTTGCAGAAGAAAAAAATGCTCTGCAAAGCTCCAAGTTTTACTTCTTAGAAATTTTTTTTTCGGTTTTGCAGATCAGGCAGACTACTCTACGGCATATTCTAGAGTGGTGTAACTCAGATGGGAATTCATAAAAACTCCAAAGAATTTTTTTTTTTATTCAAGAAAATTTTTTTCATTCCTCACGATAAGTAAAAAACAAGGGTAAGGCTTTTGATATAGATATAGACAACTGGTTCTTCATTAAAAATGGAAATCGGAAAAACTCGATATCGAGATCACTTAACTTTTAAAAGAGAAATCCCTAGCTTTGGAGGTAGGAAATGTCAATTAGCTGGGGCAATGTGCTTTTAAATGGGTCACGATATCGATCATTGTAATTTTTTAAAATGACATTTGTGAAATATATTACTAAACGCTCGATGAAACTGATAAGATTTGGAATATGCTAGTTCTCTTAACATTTTTGTATATATTTTTTGTTTGAATTTTTTTTTCAAGTCGAATATAGATATAACCATTTGTATCTGATAAAAGGTACTTTGGAAACTTCAGACAATCCAAATAAGAGGACTATTTATGGCACGCCAAATTCACAAAAATGAGATAATCATAGTTTCACAATCGATAAACTAGGTTTATCGGTTGTAAACTATAGTTTACGGACTGTAAACTATAGTTAACAACGTTAATCTATATTTTACATCTGTAAACTATAGTTAACGCGATAATCTATGTTTCACAACCGTAAACTATACTTAACACCGGAAACTATCATTTGCGATTGCAAAACATAGATTATCTGATAAATACAGTTTCACGATTTGTAAACTATAGTTTACAAACCGTTAACTATAGTTAACGATCCGATAAATATAGTTTCACGATTTGTGAAACTATGATTAACAACTCTTAACTATAGTTTACGATTGTAAACTATAGTTTACAAACGTGAATCTATGTTTATCAACAAAATCTATTGTTAACACTTATTAAAGACAGAAAAACTTAGATTATCATTCGTAAACTATAGTTAACAACCGTTAAATATACATGTAGTTTTACAGATGAAAATTATATTTAACGAATCGTTAACTATACTTAACGAATCGTTAACTATAGTTTACGGTTTGTAAACTATAGTTTACAGTCGATAAACCTAGTTTATCAATTGTGAAACTAGGTTTATCTCATTTTTGTGAATTTGGCGTGCCATAACTATTGCAAACATTACGAATACGTTGTACTTTAGGGTATACCACAAAAATGACTTAGAATTAGAGCTTCCTTAACTTTATTGCCAAAGCGTGGCAATACGTTTGCAAAGTAAACGCGATATACTAAGAATTATCATTAAAAAAATATTTGATGAATATTTGATTACTATTAGATGATCTCTCTGATTTTACATTCAAGTACTATAAAGTTGATTATAAAAAAATGATAAAGTTCCTGATGAATAAAATTTCTGTAGTCTTCGATTTTTCCAAAAAAAAATCAATGATAATAAAACTGTTGGAGTCCCGATGGGCAATAACTGTGACAGTTTTTTATTATCATATGAAGCAGAATCACTTAAAATCGTCTAAATGAGAAGAAAAAACACTTGTTTTTGCTCTCAACTCCACTTTTAGAGACACCTAAGATGTATTTTGAAATAACAATATATTTACTTTCATTTTAATGTCGATTCGATATACTCCAGCTTCCATCAAATTAAAGATACCACGAATTTATATTTTGTGTTTTATTGACTATAGATTGTAAGGACCAACTAACAAAAAAGAGATAATTTCAACTTTTCCATCCATGTTGACATATATCTTCTAACTTATACAATGATTATTTACAGAAAAGTTTATGTTACAGGAATTTCGACAACCTCGTTTACCGTCAACATTAAGATAATTCTATGATAGGTATAACAACCTAATAAGGAAATATAACCTATCTTTTGGTCACATTTTGACGGGGTTTTTTTCTATGCCAACTGTTAGGCCTTTAATGTATACAAAATAGACCATCTAAATAGACTAATTGAAAGGTCTGATCAAAACAAGGCAAACGGCAGGTGCGACCGGTCAGCTGGGAATGCCTACTCCTGCCAAGCACCCGATCCTACTTGTGAAATTCCAAGGGATCCATGTTAATACTCTATTTACATATTTGAATTCTTTGTGGATTTTTTGAAGATCATTATGTGGATAAATTTCCACAGTATAAACAAACTTTTCAATCGTTAACTCCCCCTACTTATGCAACGTCACCTGCATACGGGGTATCTTCCAGTTGATTCCATTCGCAAGAATTTGCTCTACGTATGGACAATTTCTAACACTAGGTGAGCTAGTGACAAGCAAGTTGATACAAACATGATGAAATAAGAATATCAGCAGTCTTATTTGAAGTAATCATTTCGCAAGTTCTTTGGTCGAAACAATGACACTTTCAGCAAATATATCTATCATGAAGTAAAATGCTAACTGACGTCACCGTTAGTTTAAGAAGTATTTTATTCAAAACATACAGAAAAGTATACAGTGAATATGGATTGAACAGCAGGCCAACGGCCTATATTAGTTCTTTCCATTAACTGACAGACGTTCGTCACCGTTGGGCATAGGATGTATATTGTCTACAAATTGAAGTGTTAATTGTTATTTTTGCAGACTTAGTTGTAATTTTTGTGGGATCAAATGTACAAAAAACAAAAAGTGACATTGTGGCATTCGTACTCTGCAGAAGTTTCTGTTCGTTTTGTTTCACTCTTTATTTCTAATCATCCATTGGGAAGATAATAGGGGATCGAAGAGTAGGTCAAATTGTTTTTCACAGTACTTAAGTATTCGATGAAATCTCTTAAGCCATAAACTATTATTTATATTTGGATATTTTACTTGAAAAAGACACTAATGGTAATCTAACAACCAAGCTATATGATAAACGTGATGACTTTAACTTTTCTATCGTCAACTTCCCTTACTTATGCAGCAATATACCTTCTTCGCCTGCATACGGGGTATATATATCTCAGTTGATTCGATACGCAAGAGCATGCTCTACGTATGAACAATTTCTTAAACGAGGTAAATTATTGATAAGCAAGTTGATGAAACGAGAATATCAGCAGTCTCATTTAAAGTCATCATTTCGTAAGTTCTATGGTCGATACAATAACCTTGTCAGCAAATACAATTTATCATAGAGTCAAATGCTGACTGACGTTTTTCATACCAATTGTTAGTCCATTATTTATACACTGAATTGACGACGGATTTTTTCCGTTATTTCCTGATCATGACAACGAGCACACGGCGGGTGTGACCGGTCGGCAGGGGATGCTCACACCTCCATGGCACCTGATCCCACCTCTGATGTTTCGGAGGTCCGTGTTTGCTCTGCTCCTACTTTGTATTGTTTTATGGACTTTGAGACTGAATACTGTTCGTTATCTTCATATTCTTCTTCTCATTAGAAAATGGTCAATTCATGTTGTGTTTATAATGCATACGAATTCCCATTAAAACTTCCGAAGAACAGCTTTATCGAAAAGTAAATATAAAAATCCTGTTTGCTAGATTTTCTGATATATTTTCAAAATAATAATATTTTATTAAGGTTTTGTATATTCTTTAATTTTTTAAATATGCTTTCTATTTTTAGCACAAAATGTAACATCGATAAAAATCTTATTATCAAAAAATGAAAATGATTAAGTGCTTACATTTTATATCAGATTAATCTCAAGAAATAGGCATCGCATAATTCCTTTTTAAAACTGCCAAATTCTTTATTCCCATATAAATTAATAAGACGATCTTTGCAAATGAGATTGTTTTTCCAAATAGAAGGTAAATACTTATCAAAATTTACCAGAATTTGGTATCTTCGGTTTTGATTTAGTCTGATTTAGAACTGTTTCAGTTCAAGTAAACCGCGAGAGACGAATCAGCACATTATACACCAGTATACAAGTCTCAGGTGTGATAGAATAGGCTGATAAATCAGAATATCACGATGCTAACAGACTGTTAATTTCATAGCCCTGTGTAAACCCCTCCATTGTCCTTCTTGTCCAGACAGTCCTGTTGATCTGGAGCAGTCTCGGTCTCGGTTGGATTACTAGCATGTCTCCGCACCAATTCATGTTCATCTTGTTGAGTTGTATTGGTATAACCTTGAGTTAAGATGTAGCGAATCCGTTCTTTAAAAATGCACCGACACGTAAATACTTCCTTGAATCTCTGTCTAAAGTTTTCACTGATGAAAGCATACAAGATTGGATTGATCATACTGTTAGCAAAGGTTAAAACTGTACATATATGTAACGCTACTGCTATTGTATCTATGGCTCTGTTGTACAGACTCAACACTACAAGAACGATTTGTAGAACCCAATAGGGAAGCCAGCAAATGACGTACGTCAAAATGATGGCAAAAACAAGGTACGTGACTTTCCTGTGATTTCTCCGTTGTTCTGTTGATCTTTGTCTGTTGACTGGTCCAGAACTCTTCATATGAATAATTACACAGGTGTAAAATGTTGAAATGAAACAAAGAGGAATTCCAAATCCCAGAATGAAGGTGTAAATGATATATGCAGGAACGACCTTTACATCAGGCCAATCTACTTGGCAGGAATATTTTCCTTCCAAATAAGGATGTAATGTTCTTTTTGAATATAGAATTATAGGCATTGAGAGTAATAATGAGAGAAGCCATATAAAAACGATGACAAAAATAGCTTTCAGTCGTTGTCGATGTTTCTGAGATATAACTGGCTTACAAACGGCTATATAGCGATCCACGCTTAGACTTGTTAATGTTAAAACGCTGGAAAACGTCGTGACAGATGCCGTCATAAAGAATATCTTACACACGGCTTCTCCAAAAACCCAGTGCTTGACAATAGTAGTAGTTGTGATCATGGCAATATGTAGTAAAAATATCAGATCTGAGAGAGCCAAATTAAAAATGTATAAATTAGTTACCGTTTTCATCTTCGGTGAATTCAGGATAACGTAAATAACCAAAATGTTCCCAAACAAGCCGCAAACTCCAATCAGTATGTAAATCAGAACGAAAACTGTGTTCAAGGCTTCATTAGAGAAAACGTCTGTACACTCGCTCTGAGTAGTGTTATTCACCAAATACATTTTTCAAAGTTAAATTAAATCAAATGAGATATCACCATGAAAATGTTTCTAACAGTTTTGCGAACACTAGCTAGCGCTGTCGTGGTAGACTCCTCAACTTGTCATTACATAGGAAGTCTGCTATCAGGTTACACTGACTTTGTCGATCGACCATCCTTATTTATAAAGTCTTGTAGGCACAAAGAAATTCCAGCGAAACAGCTGAGCTACTTAATCTCGTTAACACCGCTAGTACTAAAGCGAGGAAAAAGCGAACAATTATTTTTGACTCTTCATTCATTTTTGGCTTATCATAATATTAAACATTAATAAGTTTCATTTGATGTTAAAAGCTGTTATCACAAAGCTGAATTAAGGCACGAACTTCCAGAGAGCATTTAAAATTCTTTCACAAATATAAAATCTCCAAAAATTTCTACAATGTTTCTATCATCTCATCTTATAAACCAGTTCCTGCATATTTTAGTGAATGTAATTATTAAACAGAATCCTTAACGAGTGATAAAACAATTGTTTTTAGATCAGAAAAATCCCTTGAAAACTCCCTTAGTCTTTTATCATTAAAAGATGGTGGTCTGTATACGATCAAATCTGATAATGTTGACAGCTTAGATGAAAAATATGAGGAGAATGCCAAGAATTATCATCCTCAACAGCAGATTGCCATGGAAATAATTTTCTGATGCCTATTTATTGTCAGTTGTTTCTTCAATTAATGAACGATTCTATTTCTGCAGACTTCTAGTCTCCATATATAAGGAGAGGAAAGACAGAAGATACCCTATTGAGTCTGTTTATCCTTTATTGTATATTAAAGAAGGGGGCGTATATCTTTTGTTTTGTTTATCTTCACTCTTTTGCTCTTTTGCTTAATTTGCAAAAAGAGAATGTTTGAGATATGCTGAAAATTACAAAGAAAAAAATTTAAATTATCAACAGAGAAGGAAAAAATTCGGAAGTGTTGAAAAATAATATATTCATGACATGAAGTAAATCATATATAGATATTATCTTTGTTTTTTGTTTAACGTCCCTTTCGAGAATTTTTCACTCATATGCAAATTTTGTCCTATGCTCGGTACTCAGCACAATTGAGCAGTGAGGGATCTTTTTCTTGCCAACACCTACTGCGAAACGGGACCTCAGTTTCGCAGTGTCTCATCTGAAGGACCCGTCTCCACATCTCACATTGGGATTCGAACCCACGACGTAAGGATCAATTCCTTCGCGACTCTAGAGCAAACTCCAAGGATCTAAAAAGATTTATTTAAAAAATTCAGCTTTTCAACTCCTCTCCTATCAATAAATTTAATTAAACATATTCTGACATTTTCACTAACAGATTCTTTTTTTAAGAAAATGTAACTTATTTACCTTATCAAATGGTCTTTGAAAAAATATTTTGTTAATAACATTCTGATTGTACATAAAAGTACTCTGAAGTTGATGATAACAGATCATTTTCTTATTCACTATATCTAGACCCCAGGTAATAATTGGAGATCAAACTTTCCAACAATATGTTGGAATTTCCATTGAACAAATGCTTACCAGTTAATGATAGATCTATTTTTAGAATAATTTTATTTACTTACTTTTACATCAGAATGAAATAACACCCCCCCCCCCCTCTCGGTATATAGAGAAAACGAACATCACTCAAACTCAAAAGTCCCTTCAAACAATACAAATAAGGAGCAGAGCAAGGTCGGACCTCTAAATCATCAGAGATGGGATCAAGCACACACATCCCCTGTAGACCGGTCACATCTGCCAAATGTGTTCCAAGAAATTATCGGGAAATAACGGAAAAATCTGTTGACAATTGAGTTTTGTAAATAATAGCTTAACAGTATGAAAAAAACGTCAATCCACATTTGACGTAATGAAAGGTATATGCTGACAAGGTCATTGCTTCGACCATAAAACTTACGAAATGATGGCTTAAAACAAGACTCTTGATATTCTTATTTTATCAACTTGTTTGTCAATAACTTACCTCATTTTAGCAATTGTTCGTATCATTATTTTGACGCTATGATTAAGTGCTCTGAAATGGATTTTTAAAAATCCGGTATTTATACAGTTATAATACATCAGATCTTCCCTTGGAAATTTGTGTACTTTTATAAACTGACCTGTATTGTATTTTTTAAAAGATCCTGCTGGTACTGGCGATTCGAGTAAATTTGAATTTATTTGTCTTCTTTATATTTCGGTATTTCATGTCTTCGAAATAAATGATAGGTCTGTGTGATTTTACATAATTGCAAATTTTGTCGTTGGAGCTTGCATTAGACAGAAATGTTGAATATTTTCTGCAAAGAAGTTCATAAAATAATCATGCTAAATTTTCCTGAGGGATCGTATCTAATTTCCTAACAACTTAAACAGATTGAATTTCTGATTGCATAACTAATATGATATTGAGCCTTCTATTGATAAGCCCAATACCTCATATTTTTAAATCTATAATTCCTATTTACTTTGATTTTTTTTCTCTGAAGCATAAAGAAACCTGAATAGAGAACACACTATATAAATAGCATTTAAATTCTTTTTCATTTGTATCAAAGTGAAATTTTCCCTGTGAATAAAAAGTTTGGTCGATGTTACGAGAAATGTTTCACTGAGAATAGTTCTCATACATGGCTCCAATCTGGAAAAAAGGATACTTATTTGATCTTTTTTATGCATTTTGCTGATTACATTTTGCATTTGTTCAGGCCATTAGAAATAGAAAAATTCTTTTATTTGCCAGAATATCAAAACTGAGGCGAGGCGTTGTACTCATTACAAACACATGGATTAATTGCATATCGATATTGCAATCAGTCACATTGTGCAATTTTCTAATTGCCATTTTACGCGTCTACTCGTCGAAAACTGTTAACGATGAATTAAAGTTACAAAAATGTTCTCTATGATTTAAACAAGAGGCTCAAGGGCCTTAACAGTAACCTTATTGTAATACATTTCAAGGAATATCAATGTATAGAAAATAGAATAAAAGAAAATCATTATAAATGAAGATAAGAACAGTGATCGATGTCATAAAATATTCAAACACTACAAATCTGTGAGCAAGGTATTATTATTCTGAAAAGTCCAGGGGTGGGATCAGATGCTAAGGGGCTGGAAACATCCCTGTTTACTGGCCATGCCCGCAACGAGCCTTAATTTTAGCCGGATATTTTTATTTTTGGTCTTTCTAATCATGAAACATATGGAAATAACGGACAGTATTCAAGAACAAAAGTCCATAAAACAATACAAAATAGGAGCAGAGCAAACATTGACTTCCAAAACATCAGAGGCGGGATCAGGTGCCATGGAGGAGTGATCATTCCCTGCCTACCGGTCACACCTGCCATGTGCTCCTTGTCATGATCGGGAAATAACGAAAAACTCCATCGTCAATTCAGTGTATAAATAATGGACTAGCAATAAGATGAAAAACGTCAGTCAGCATTTGACTCAATCAATGATAATGCTGACAAGGTCATTGTATCGACCATCATTTCGTAATAACTTTAAACGAAACTTAGTTCATCAACTTAATTCTTGTTTATCAATAAATACTTCGTAGAGCATGTTCTTGTATATCGAATCAACTTAGAGATATTAAGTCCGTATGCAGATGATGTTCAATTTATTTATCAGTAGCCTGAATCATTAATCATAGCATTTCCTTCATTCCTTAATTGGAAACATGAACACAATATACTTGTGCAAGTAATAGTAAAGTATTTGAAAAAAGGGAAGTGACGATGGACAGTTTCAGTAACTTTTTTTTCCTTTTAGCTTTCCGTTTAGCTGTTCGTTGGTCGTCGTCCTCTGTAGTTCGTAAAACAAGCAAATATGACTCAGTGCTGTCGCAGACTTTCTGATGTCTTTATTTTTTTACTGGGATAAGTCTACACGACTTATGAATAGAAATAATTATAGATAATTGACGTCGGCAATACACGTAAATGTTAAGCTGGAGAAAACGGATAATGAGTAATCATGGATCTCCCAAAACGGAACTTCTTCTCGCGGGGCGTTACCGACTACAGTTTTTTTCCCTTTGTTTTTGAAGAATAAGCCATAATTAGAATACTTTTTAAAGCTGATTTTCTTAGAAATTAGAGGAAAAAGAGTCATTTAGTGTTTAATTATGCAATCTGTAATACTGGTATTTAAAAAAAGAATAGATCAAATCTTTATATTGCAGTCATTAACATTGGAAGTCGGAAAACTGGAAATGTTAGACAGAATGTTAAAGAATGAGCAATTAAGTTTCACCTCCAAGATACCTTTGAAGTTTTAAACAGAAGTGTATTTCAGCAAAATAATCGATGGTAGATTATAAGATAAGGTTTGCCTGACTGAAATGTGCATGAAAGATGATTTCGCAAATCAATGCAAATATATACTTTAAATAATCCGTTGCATAAGCAGAACAGATTGAAGATATATGCCTTCTACCGAGATGAACAATTCTTTAAAGTTTGCTTTTCATATAATTCTATATATATATGATCGTTCTTCCTAAGTGTAAAGGCATGTATTGACTTTAGTTAGCTAGATTTATTAATAACATTAGATACATATGAAGAAATATTCTAATTGCAGAGCATAAAAAGGTATACATTTTTATGAAAACTGGATAAATTGGATAGTAACGTTTATATTTTCTGTCGCTAATAACCCTTTTTATTAGGTGCTTGCTTTGTAAGAATTCAAATCTTTCCCCCGACATCAGCTCATTCCTAAGACGTTTTCATATACGAGGCTGTTCAATAAATAATGTCATCGGTACTCGTAAAGAAACAAACCACACTTTTCAATGATTAAGTCTTAATGAATTCACTTAAATATTATCTTTTTATTCAGACACATGTCAGTAACATTTTTATCCAATTTCTGATTGTTTTTATAACACATTTTTGAGTATGACCCTTCGTATACTGGAGTAAGGCAGATCCTGATTTCCTGGACTTGTTTCTTCTTTCTGAAAGGTGTTTTTTTTTCAAGTCTGGAAAATGAAACAAGTCAAAGGGTAAAGGTCTGTTGAATATTGTCGATGTGACAATATTCTTTCTAGGCACATCCAGAAATTGAACTTCCTCCCTGAATAAGGATTTGAACAAGAAGACCACTAATATTTAAGAAGATGGCATAAAAAAACTGTCTGTGTGCTCTTGCAATTCTTTCTCTTCTCAGACATTTGCTTTTTTGTCAAGTTCAAGTGCATCTTATTATTTATTTGGTTTGAGGGTTTAAAACAATGGATTCAATTTTCATTAACTGTTCAAACTTCAGACATACGTGGATAACTACAATTTTTGATTTTTTTAAATAAATCTTTAAATATTCTTACATGCTGTTGTTTTCAGTCAATTTTCAAAACATAGGGTGACCATTGGGTACTAAGGTTTTTTTTTACAATCAAATGTTTCTTTAAAACAGTGTGAACTTCTCCAAAAATGATGCCAATAAAATTTGCTTTGTGTCTAAAAGTCAATCAAACATCATCAGTGATGAATTTTGGCAAACAGTACATTGGTTGTTGTAGGTCCTTGTCGCCGAGGACGGTGTCCGTGTTTGATGCTTGCTATATCAATTTTGTTCATTGCAATCCACCTGCTCATGTGTCTTTAAAACAGACATCGGTTGCTGTTAATTTAACATATTTCTGTGAATATTTCTTTGGGATATTTAACAAGTTTTACAACAGCTTTAATGAAGCGTTTAATTTCATTCATGTTAAATGCAGTGTCTCGAATATCCCTTGTTTTCTCACAATGAAACTATGTGATAAAAAGTGGACACATAAACAGCTATCAATTCATTAAAGATTTAATCATGAAAGAAAGGCAAGCTTTATGTCATACGATTTCTGTATTGTATGTCATAGAGTTCAGGGCATTATTCATTGAACAGCCCTCGTAAGTATTATTTGCTTTTACCAATCATCCAGCATTAAAAGTAACACTTGCGCAGAAATTTTCAGTCTTCAGTTTTAATAAGGCAGAGAAGACAGTAAAAATAAAAAAACAAGTTAATAATAACCTCTATATTTGTCAAAGAGAGGTTGAAAATACAACAAAAGTCAGTAATGAACATACAATATCCGAAATATTAACTTAATTTTGTTGATTTCCTTGTGACTTCAACCTATTTCTCAGTAGGTTACCTGGGTTTAGAAATTGATCATATGTAGAACATAATCTTGAGCATCAAAGCATTGGAAAGATATAAACTCTTTATGTGGATGAAAGTGCTCAAAAGTCCACTAACAATAAATTTTGGTGCAGAGAAAACGAAGACCTCTTAATAATTAGAGTTGGGATCTGGTGTCAAGGAGGAGCTAGAATCCCCTATCGACCGGTCACACTCGCCGTGTCCTCCTTGCCATGATCGGTAAATATCGGTAAAATCCGTTGTCAATTCGGTGTGTAAATAATGACCTAGTAATTTATATGTTATATTTTATATAAAACGTCAGTCAGCATTTGACTTAATGATAAATTGTATTTACAGACAAGGTCATTGTATCGACGATAGAACGTCGTTCATACGTAGAGCATTCTCTTGATTATCAAATCAACTCAGACATATAAACCATGTATGCAAGTGATGAAGGTATATGCTGTATTACTGAAGGAACTTAAGGATTGAAAAGTTAAACTCATCATGTTTATATTGTCCATTGACGATTCGTTGAATGCAAAAACTGGTCTGTCAGTACAGGGATGCAACTTTTACCCATTTACATTCAAATAAATTATTGGAAGACCTGGTCTCCGAAAAACCACATAAGGAATATTAACTAGTTTGACTAATAGCTTTAAGTTTATGGCAATGAACAAACAGTGATTAAGCTCCAAAGTCCATTAAATAATACAAAATTGGAAAGAGCAGACACGGACCTCCAAAACATCAGTTGACGGATCAGGTCCCATGAAGGAGTAAGTATATCCTGCCGACTGGTCAAACTAATCACAAAGTGGTGCTTTCGTTCATTTCCTTAAAAATCTTCTAAGAGTCAAAGTATAGAAAAGCAGGCTTTTTGAAACTGGTATGTTCTTAATTCTTGAATTAAATGAGTGAATTTGAGTATCTATTTCTAAGGAATAAAATATGAGCCCACCCTTCATTCAAAAAACATTGTATGGATAAGAATCCTTTGAAATAGTTCCTTAATTTTATAATCAATTGTTTTAGATCAGAAGTTGGGCTTTAAAAAATATTTTCAAAAAGCTTACGTTTTTGGCCATTTTTAAGGAAAATTTCAAGATTTGAGGAAAACGTCGCGATTCATTAAGTCATTATACATAGGCAAGAGAGAAAATCAGGTCACTTCCAATTGTTATGCAGTCACCAATTATTCAACAGAAATTAATTTATTGTCAAACAAAACTGAGCAGTTTCCATTTTAAGAAATTCACAGGACCAAAATGGCCCTAAGTGAACATCGATCTTACAATTCATTCATGTAGGTATGGAATTTGTGAAATATATTGAAAGTTGAAGTCAAAAATAAAATTAAATGCACAACTCTATATAAAAATGCAATGCCTTCAACAATTATTGCTTTAATAGGATCCTGAATTTCATCTCTTACTCTGCAAATCCTTACAAAATATTCATGACAACGAAGCAAAGATTCCTAATTTGTTTCCCTTGCGAATTTCTTCGCCACTATTGACTTTTTCTTGGCATGCTAAGAGCGAAAGTCTTGAAGACAATTTTTCGTAATAAAAAAATACAAAGCAAACCAAAAGTTTAAGCTTATTTGAAATGAAAACACAGAATGCATCCTTAAGGCCTACACTTGTAAACCGGCTTATTGCAAATGATGAACACAGGGGCAGTTCTCTCAAAAAGCATGTTAAAATATACCTTAGTGTATTGTTAGATCAACCAGAAATTGTTGACCTTCTATAATTTAACCTACAACAATCACAAAGTTCAAAGAAAGAACTAAATCATATAAAAAAAACACCTTGTCTCTATATTCATCTATCGAGAATCTGTATGCTTTGCTTTTTTCTGTGTATTTTATACTGTATAAGTATATTTATTTTAGTGAGACGCATCAGAACGTAAATTTAACGATTCATACTTTTCAACGGAAATAAGGCTTTTCTCTTATCTTCCCTCTTATCATTAAATCAAATGCTGACTGACGTTTTTCATACTCATTGTTAGTTCATTATTTACACACTGCATTGACGACGGATTTTTTTCGATTTTTCCCTATCATGAAAAGAAGCACAAAGTGGATTTGACCTGTCAGCTGGGATGCTCACTCCTCTATGGCACTTGATCTCACCTGATCTAGCCCTTTATACCAATGTTTATTAGTGTAATATGAATTAATTACAGTAATTTATTGTGTTTTGCATTAATGGGAAATACTTTATTCATTGTGAATGAAGAAAAAATTTAAAAAGTAAATAGAAGAAACTTACGTACCATATAAGTGTAAAAATCATGCAATAATTGTTTATTTTATCCTTAAAACAATATATTTGTTAATCTATTTTCAATTAAAAATGCATCTTTGATATTTAATTTTTAAAAATCTGATAAAAAAATTATTTACATTTCTCTCCGTCAAACAGAGATTGAAAAAGATCCAAGCTAATATATATATATATATATATATATATATATATATATATATATATATATATATATATATATATATATATATATATATATATATATATATATATATATATATATATATATATATATATATATA
>PRKT01000012.1:4155876-4172486 GCA_003671525.1 Saccostrea glomerata
ATATATAATTTCAAAACAAAATGAAGAATCGGTACAGTTTTTGGTATATTTAAAAGTAAAAATCCAAAAATATCACAAAACATTTACTGCAAGCGCTTTCGCCATGTTCGGCTCTTCAGGCAGTTATACAAATGTCAGGTAGGTTACCTGGTAACGTCAAAAGCATAAAGTTCATTGTGACGTCATAATAGATGTAGGTAGCGTTAAGTTGGCGTAACTGTTAATGTACAAATCTTGCACTAACTTTCACACATTATACAAATGAAATTTCAAAATATAAAATATAAAATATTAAGTTTGGGTTTAAAGAGGTTGATAAAATAGTCTTCTTTTGCCAAACGTAAATTTTCGTTCTCATTTGGAAGTTTATAAAAAGGGAAAATCTTAAATATTCCTTTGCCACATTTTGCGAAATGTTCACAACACGGTGTATTACGCACACTAGGGTCTTTAATTTGTTGCTTGTGCACACGAACCCTGGCATTTAATTTTCACGTTTGTCCAATATAATATTCATGATCCACTTAACCTACCTGACATTTGTATAACTGCCTGAAGAGCCGAACATGGCGAAAGCGCTTGCAGGAAATGTTTTGGGATATTTTTGGATTTTTACTTTTAAATATATATATATAAATATTTATATATATATAAATAAATAAATAAATATATATATATATATATATATATATATATATATATATATATATATATATATATATATATATATATATATATATATATATATATATATATATATATATATATATATATATATATATATATATATATATATATATACTGTAGAAGTATATATATGATTAAGGTAGACAATTAACTTGTAAGTCATGATCCACTTACAAAAACTCTGTTAAAAAGCACAGAAAATCTCAGAAGGCTAGTTTTTAAATACATTTCTGATCACATTGAATAAAACTTGGATCAACAAGACGTATACCCTTTCGACAGTAGCATACCCGACTTTCAGGACAGTTAGAGATAAGGTACTGCCCTCTTCAAAAATTTGAATTTTTCAATTAAAATTTGTAGATGACAACCAAACTTTCTATTGAGCAAGGTATCAATCATGATATGTATGCTCTGAAAGTAGAATATCGACAGATATGCAATATCATAATTACTCCCCAAAGCAACAAGCCAGAAAACAAATTAAAAAGGGTTTTAAGGGACAAAAAAGAAGGTAATGAACATTAAATAATTCAAATGAAAAAGGTAAAATTAGGAAACAATGTAGCAAACAACCAGGACTTTTCAAAATATACATTATCTCATTATTTTTGGTTAAAATCTTAAAATAATGATTTACTTGTACGTGTATTTTATCAAATAAATCTTAGATGAATAGATAAGAAGTATATTACATTGAAAATTCTGCTGAATATACCGGAATTTTTTAGCAATTAATAAAAAAAACTGTTTTGTAATGAGAGGACTTCTAAGAACGTTTCAATACTTTTATATGCATTATTTATGGCTGATAATTAAAGTTTTTACTCTAGATATTTCTTTTCTTTAAATTTTTCATATTTATTCACAATAGTTAGCATGCTGAGAGAGGTTTACATCATTTGTTATTAATAGTTGAATGTATCATGAATCTTGAGCCGACGAAGCAAAAACTTCAATGCACGTTATGTGGCTATTAATAATCACCTATTAAGTAACTAATGAGTTCATTTATCAATGTAAAAAAGCGAAGATAATTAGCAATTATGAAATAATCATTCAGTAACCCAGAATTTTAAAAATGTTCGATTATTCGTTGATGAAATGAATCTCTAGCAAAATTAATCTTTTTATACTAATGTTTCAGCTAGTGTGCCTCATATGGAAACTGGTTCAACATATTACATTTTTTTTTTCTGTTTGCTATTATCAAATGTTTCTATGTAGTAAATAATTCACAGAATCAAAATGTCATTGCCATTTTCATACCATCAATCAATTAAGTCACAATCAACTTCTGATTACAGGGTGTATCTATACAACTATTTGCTGCTAAATTCTGATTTATTTCGTAGCAATTTCTTCGTAAATTCAGTGTAATTTTTGCCAACACTTATTTAAGTGCAAGATAATAGACATATAGTCGGGAAATTCAAAGCTACCTTGTCACTCATTCTACACAGCAAACGTTATTGCAAGTGACTTTCTTTAAAGTAAAAGATGAAGAAAGTGAACAGTAAGCAATCTCATACAATCTAGAAACAAAACAAACCTGTGATAATAAAATAAACTAGGAACTCCGGAAATTACTGAGATGGGATCAGGTGCTTAGAAGGAGTAAGCATCCCCTATTGACCTGTGAAACCTACTTGAGCCCGATGCATTGATCGAGCAGACGGAATATTCTGTAGTCACAGTCGGTAAAAAAACAAATGCCTTAATTTAAATATGAAACATGCCAGCTAAAAAGTGACCCAGTGATAGGATATATTTACTACCGAAGTCTGGTTTGGTTGATAAATGTCATTCTGGCACTGTTTGTCAAATAACTGACTATTTCTATATTAGTGGACAAGATCAACCTCACGGTGATGAAAACTGTAAATTCTTGACCATTCCATAACCTTTTGGGGTCCTACGTGTCCCTTTCACAGATGATTCAGGCTTGGGTGAATTCAGTTTTCAGTTCAACTTCGTATCTTTTTAAAAAATATCTGAAGTCTTATTTTCTTGATTAAACAGGGCTTTCTTGAATGTGGATTTTATTGCCTGAGTGATTATCAAAAATAATTAATTAATTGACTTACGGGATTTTATGACCTTATGCAGAGAAAATAAAAGATTCAATAAAATTGATACGAACAATATTTTACGAACAATGATTGTTTTTCAATTTCCTGTCATGATTTTTTCAACCTTCTTCAGTTTAAAGATGCCCAACTAACAGTTAAATCTATGTGAATAGGGACGTGATTAAGGGTCTAAGTTTTTTTTATCAGGTGTAATCAAGTCTTAACGTATTTGACGTTTCTACGAATTTCTCACCGATTATCTTGAAAATGTCAAATCATGAAGAAAATTATAACAAATAAATATTTCTGATAGGGGAATAATTCTAGCTATTTCGGAAATTATGTTTGCAAAATGAAGGCGAATAAGCATAGAAGTCCAGACAATAAAATGTAGCCGACTGTTGTGACATTAAAGATAGGAGACAGATTAGTTGGTGATGTCAAGCCCTGTTCCAGTTCGTTCTTACAGTACATAAAAAACAAAGAAAATACATACAATGTTACAGGATATAACGGTATTAAAGTGGACTAAATGAATAGTTTGTTTGTTTTGTATTTCTTGTACTCGCATATTTATTAATAAATGTTTAGACTTTGTCTTCTAAACTGAGGTTGAATATGGAATATTCCGTCAACATGATTGATATATAGGGCTCAGGGCGAGTGAAACGATTCTCTTAGGAATGCTTATACAACCTAGGCTACTAATCCCACCGGTGGATTTTTTTTTGTAGGAGGAGGGGGTTCGTACGTGTTTTATCCCGATTCGCAGATTCCTGGCCCCAAGACACTTTCAGACCAATATAACTTATGAAATAAATTTGAAAATTAAACAAACTTTTCATTATATGTTTGAATTTAAATGTTATACAACATTATTATAATTTAAGGAAATACATTAAACAAAATCCAAGATATTAAAAATGAAAATTTTGACTTCAGTCTGCTCTCAGTGTATGGTCTTGAAGCCAGGTTATTATTTTTCTCTTCGCTTTAACAATTACAAAATTTGACAAATGATATAATTGTTTATTAAATTTGAAGAATTCATAATAATCTTTTTGTAATGGCGATCTGACATGAATTCTAATATAACAAAATTCCAGGCCATGCCAAAAAATAACCTTGAAAATTAACTATTATATCAAAGAAGGATCTGGATATAACGAACAGTATTCAATTTCAAATTCATAAAACAATACAAAATAAGAGCAGAGCAAACACGGACCCCCGAAACATCAGAGGTGGGATCAGGTGCCATGGAGGAGGGAGCATCCCCTGCCGACCGGTCACACCCGCCGTGTGCTCGTTATGATCAGGAAATAACGGATAAAAATCCGTCGTCAATTCAGTGTATAAATAATTGACTAACAATTGGTATGAAAAATGTCAGTCAGCATTTGACTCAATGATAACTTGTATTTGCTGACAAGGTCAATGTATCGACCATAGAACTTACGAAATGATGACTTTAATCGAGACTGCTGATATTCTTGTTTCATCAACTTGCTTGTCAATAATTTACCTCGTTTAGGAAATTGTTCATACGTAGAGCATGCTCTTCCGTATCGAATCAACGGAGATATATATACTCCGTATGCAGGTGATGAAGGTATATTGCTGCATAAGTAAGGAAAATTGACGATAGAAAAGTTAAAGTCATCACGTTTATCATACAGCTTGGTTGTTAGATTACCATAAGTGTCTTTTTCAAGTAAAATATCCAAGTATGAAGCAGAAGTGTCGGACTCTGTGGTATCTTTTATCTCAAGCTCACCAGGATATATCGAATCGACGTAGAAATGGAAATTGCCATTATTAATTAACAAAACGTCGTCGATATATCTAAATGTCGAGTTGAAGGCCACAGCAAGTGTTTTCTTCTTTTCATGCATAAGATTTTGCATAAATTCTGCTTCATGTGAATATGAAAATAAGTCTGCTAATAACGGAGCGCAATTTGTACCCATGAGAATTCCAATAGATTGTTGGGATACCTGTTCTCCAAAAACCACATAGATATTTTCAATCAGAAACTCAAGCATCTTCTTGATGTCAACTTCAGAGTACTTATGTGTGCAATCAGAATCTGTTTTAACAAAATTATTTTGCAAATGACCAATGACGAGGTAAGTAAATTTACGAGTTCCATTTTTATTGAAGAAGCAGCTGTCAATGATATCAAAAAGCCTGGATTTTAATTTGTCGTGGGGAATTGTTGTGTATAAAGTTGAAAAGTCGTAAGTTTTTAAGCTGTTGATTTTAGTAAAGTCTTGTGATTCAAATTGTCCAAAAGTTCTTTAGAATTTTTTTGCATCCACATCTGATTCACACCACTTCTTGAATATATAGTTGCACAGTACTCTTGAAGTTTTTCCTTCACTAATGTCAATTTCTTAGTGAGGAGTAACGAACGAGGCTTGGTTGATCATTTACTGGAACCTGCAATGTATCTTTGTTTGTAAGGATTCTTATGAAGTTTCGGAATCTAATATACCTGGTATATAAGGTAGTTCAAATTCATTTTGGCTCTGTGGAATATTAAAAGTATTCAAAACTGACAGGTGGTTTTGATGAATCTCTTCCTTAGAAAGGGAAGTATGAGTATAAGTAGGATTACCACTTGTATAATTAAGTCCAAGTTCTTCTAGAATGCAATTTATATAATGAGCTTTACAACGAAGACAATGTTGTTACCTGCTTTGTCGGCAGGAAGCAGTACGTACTGATCATGTAATCTATCTAATTCTTTTTTCATTTCTGGTCTATTGAACACAGAAGGATAGATGGTTTTCATATTGCCCCTCAATCTTTTGATACGTGTCTTTAACATGGATCTGATACATTTAATCCATTCTGACAAGGTGTCAACGTCTTCTTTTTCATATCTGCCCCATCGTCTGGCGTAATTTTCAACAGAATCCATGATATTTATGAAATTCCGACGCCAGTTGAAGGATCGGGGTTCCCTATATTTAGGGCCTTTTAAAATAAGTGATCTAAGGTCTTCATTACGAACTATATTTACGTCACCTGTAATAACGTGTCATGCAGGACTATAGTTATAGGGCGAAGAAGAACATGAAAACGAAGGAGGATTATGTTTCAGATAGTCGGTATCCAGGCCATGTCCTACGTATGAACAATTTCTGAAGCGAAATAAGTTATCAACAAACTAGTTGATGAAACAAAAATATCAACAGTATCATTTAAAATCACCATTTAGTAAGCTATATGGCGCAGGGTATTTTCACTCCCTTATGGTATCTAATCCTTTATCTGGTGTTTTAGAGGTATTTGTTTGGTCTGCTCCCGATTTGTATTGTTTAGCTCCCGATTTGTATGGTTTAGCTCCCGATTTGTATGGTTTAAATGGACTTTTGAGCTTGAATACTGTTGGTTGTCTTAATTTATTTCATCAATAAGTAAAATAGTACATGTATATTAATTTTTTACTTCTTATATATACTAATTGTTAGTCCATTATTTACACACTAAATTGACGACGGATTTTCCGTTATTTCCCGATCATGACGAGGAGCACATGGCGGGTGTGCAGGGTCGGAAGGGGATGCTCACTCCTCCATGGCCCCTTATTCCACCTCTAAAGTTTTGGAGGTCCATGTTTGCTCTGCTCCTATTTTGCATTGTTTTATGGACTTTTGAGCATGAATACTCTTCATTATCTCCATATGTCTCTCTTTATTAAATAAATAACGACTTATAAATTCAGAAAAAACAAAAGTTAATACAAAACAGGAGCAGAGCAATACTTTTCTGCAATAACTAACTGTATCAACTTCAATGTGGTTAACTTCAATGTAGTTTTCTCTTTTCTTCTCTTTTGCTCGTGTAAAGCCTTAAAAAGGTTTGGCTTTTCTTTCCAATCAAGTTCGATGATACACGACTTTAATCTGATTGCTTTCATTCAATTATTTAATCTGTTTTATGCCTATGTCGGTTAAACTTTTTAATTAAATTCTGCAAAGTTACAGAATGCCAGAATTAAGGAGATTGTCCTCAATTAAAAGTTTTTGTATTAATCTTGTTATCCAGGAAATTGAAATAGTTTCAGAGGAGTAGGCGAAAAAGTTGATTTGGTTAACCTCATAACATATTTTTTCAAGCTCAACATCCTAATTGCGAAGAATCCAAGGGGTTATTTTGTTATTTCTAGCAGAATTTAGGAAATTGTATCAGATAGGAAAATATATTCCTCTTGAAAATATTCTTTATCGTATTTAAACTTAAAAAAATGTTTTGTGTGTTATTTTTCAACCGTATTTTTTCATACTGTATAGAAATCAGTAACTTTTAAATAACAACTTTATAGTACTTGTGTACAATCCGAATGTATTTAAAAAAAAATTGCAAATGACCAATGAAAAGAAAAACATATTTACGAGTTCCATTTTTATTGAAAAAGCAACCATCTATAATGTCAGAAAGCCTTAACTTTAATATATCCTGAGAATTTGTTGTATAAAGTCTTGACAAGGTTTACCTTTAAATAGATATTAATTTTGGTAAAATTCTGTGATTTCAAATTTCTAAACGTTCCTTGATGTATTAAGTATTCACATGCTTAAATTAAAAATGCTCACTCCTCAATGGCACCTAATCCCTCCTCTTATGGTTTAGAGGTCCCTGTTTGCTCTGCTATTATTTTGTATTGTTCTATGGATTTTTGATCTTAAATATTGTTCGTTATCTCCATATGTTTCATTCACATCTAATTAACACAAATTATTAAACATACAGTTGTACAGTACTCCTGAAGATTCTCCCTTTCTGCTTTGAATATTTCAGTTAGAAGTAGGGATGTCAAAATTGTCAGTAATTGATATTCGAATATTCGATAGGAGTATTCAAATATATTCGAATATTCGATAAAATAAATACATTTTGCATTATAAAGTATATATTTTAACTCTCCTGTCAGCCAATATATGTTGTATGTCATTATTTTGGAATAAAATTTTACGTAGAGTATTGTAAATGTAAACTAATTATATCTTTAAAATTTTACAGAGTATATGAAGAGTATGCATCTAAAATGTAATGAAAATTTGTTTTTGAAATTTCAAAAGCTTCTTCAGTATGTTCCAGATTAACTGATCGTCTTACCAAAGTCTACACTACTTACTCCAATTTATACCACTTTAAACAATTATCTACTGAAGAACAATTAAAATCAATTAATTTTAGTGAAGTAATTTCCCGATAATTATGTTTAATGATATATACATAAACAAGGGATCCGTGTGTTTTCTGTAAAACTGTGTCCAGACTTACAACAATACAAACTGATTGTAAGTACTTGGTAATGTTATACCACTGATTAAATGATCAAAGAATAATTTATTCTAATGATTACACTCTTCACACTTTTAAAGTAATCCAACAGGACCGTCATTTAATTTTTTTTTAAATCAAATCTTATTCATGTCAACTGTACAAACTTCATTCAATTTCAAATAAAACTTGTCTGATTTTTCTCTCTATTAAATGCTTATACTTAAAAACCGAATATTCGAATCACAAATTTGTATTCGAATATCAACTCATCGAATGAATATTCGAATATTCGAATATTCGTTGACATCCCTACTTAGAAGTTGTGAAGGAAAATGCTGTAAGACAACAGAATTCATGTCATGACTATCTAAGTACTGTAATATATTAGGAGTTTAACATAGTGCTAAATTTTAAGGTATTCAATATTTGTTGTAGACGACTTCGAAACTTATCTTAATAATACATTACTGATAACCTGATCATTGGTTTAGTATCTGATTTTGGATGACGGTCTTTTGCTTTATCAGAATAAGCTGATAGCCTTTAAAATGGCAAAATATTACGATTCACGATGTTGTGTACAATATTTGGAAGTTACATGTAAACCTATTCAACCTAGAATCACACGGGACTTTATTAAAACAGTTATGATTTTTTATATTCATTGTCAAATAATTGCAAATATATTGATTTTGTTGGTGGATGCTAGAAATCTTGCTTTGCCTTCAGTAAATTACGCTTTGGATTTGTTTTCTCACCCTAACCTATAGTAAAAGGACTGGTCCTAAAGTAAAAGAATTCTTTGAAATTAAAAACTTTGCATAAGAAGTTCGTAGTTCTTAACACCACTCAATATGCTCATCGTCGCAAACCACGGCCAAAATGTACGATCATCTCCCATGAAAGCTATATGCGAACAGTAGCTTGAGACGATGCCATTATGGTAAGCTCATTTTACAGTACATTTGGCAACAATGATATCAAGGAATCACTTCATGAGAATTAAAACCCTATCTTATTTAATAAAGTGCAAAGATGTTAATATTCCATAAATATATAATTTAATTATGTTTGTATTCTTGCCTCTCATTGGTTGATTTCCAAAAAGGAACGCATAACATTTTGTATAATCTGGTTTGGTATGGGGACACACCCCCTTGACAACCAGCTGAATCATCTGTATCCATCAATCCCCTCATTTCCAGTCCTTGGGATTCATGGAAAATTCCAGATTAAATGAATGTACCTTTAACTTCAAACAGTAGCTCGATCTTACCTCGTGTAAACAAGCATCATGGCTGCTAGATCTATGTATCCGTTTTTACCTCCCCTCGCTTCCCATCACTTCCGTTACTACGGTTGTATTATTGCGCGGTAAATTTGAACTCATAAAAACAATTTTACACCCCCAGTTGTTTAATTATTTTGAAATTGAATTATAAGGAATGACTCTAATTCTTGGCCAAATTATCGAGTATAATATGGTTTGGGTCAGTTTACGCTTTTTTATAATCCGCTTCGCGGATTATAAAGCGTAAACTGACCCAAACCATATTATACTCGATAATTTGGCCAAGAATTAGAGTCATTCCTTAAATAAACAGGTAGATATTTTCCGGGAGATTTTTTTTTCTTATTAAAAAGCTACATTGATGAAAATGACAAAAACTGTACTTGGTTTTCCACTTAACTTGTATACATCATTACATGTAAAAACAAATCTATGTAAGGGACATTTTAATGAAGCCTAGCACTAATCATTCTCAAAAGCCCATCTTTACAATGCAAATTACGCGTCATGACGAACCTCTGAAAACAGCCGTGGGATCAGATGCCTTGGAGGAAGAAACATCCCATAATGTCCTATCATATCCTTCCTATGCTTCTTTTCATGATTGAGTAAATGAAAAATCATAGTGTGCATGGAAATAACAACTTAAAAAGTATATATGAAAGACGTCATTCAACATTTTCTTTGTTTGTTTGTTTGTTTAACGTCCACTCTGAGAATTTTTCATTCATTTTGAGATACAACTACTTGCCGGTGGATGGCCGTATATTTAGTCATAAGACTTAACTCTGCGCTGAAAGTCATTGTACAATAAGGGATCTTTATCGTTGATTTAACGAGAACGAGTTTAATTATTCCTATCTTAAAGATGTTCATAAATTTTCTTGAATTAATTTTTACTGTCATGTTTATTGCTTTAAAATTTATAAAATTGAATGTTTACTATCCCGAATTTTAGGGAGTTATCTCAAAATTTGTCAAATCTTACTAGTGGATTCTATGGGAATTCATTGGAAAAGCGCAAAATTATCACATTTGTTCCATATTTTTTTTTTAATATTTCTGTCTTAGAATTTTTTTTCAGCCAAGTATAAGCATTTTTTGTACAAAGTCACCAAATTGTAAAATCTAAAAAAAGTTGATCATCTGAGTTGGTTTAGAAATTAATCACAAAGTTTATTTTTTCAATGCTCAATTAATCTAAAACTGTCATATTGCAGTATTAATTTAAATCGGTGCAGAAGAATTATTTTTGTAAAAAAAAAAAAAGAAGTAATGTTTAGATTATTTTCTATGTTTCTTTTGATGTTCTGTCAACAGTTTTCGCTTAATATCCATGGACGTCTTGAACATACAAACGAGTCATGTGTCATTCTTTAGCGTAATAAATTGCTTACAAAAAATCAAACACAGTGACGTCGTGAGAGAGTTATTTCAGCGTTTTCTTTTGTTTTAATTGTTGCGGTAAAATCATATTTTCATACCAGTAGGCATTGCAGATAATGTTAATTTTGTATTAAAATCACAAAATTTGGAAAGGCATTTTGAGCTCTGAAAATAGTTGTTTTTATGTAACGAAGTTATCCATTTAGGTGACCTCGAAGCTATCTTTTTAACTCATTGAAGTTTCAGACTTATTAAGAAAAATCGCTAAGTTCTACTTGATTTTAAAACTCTGGCAAGTGCGGTTGGAGACTTCCGTAGGTAATTTCTAAAACAATGTCAAGCTTCACTACCATTACCAGAATCATAGGGGTCCAAAATGTTCATCTTCCTGTCGACAGGAATTGTTGGGAATTCTAATCCTAATAAATAATTTACGTGAAGCAAGAAACATATTATTGATTTAAGTTCTTTATTGTCCACATGTTATATTGAGTACTTCTTGTACTTTTAAGGTTTATCAACAGAAAGAAAATTTTCAATTTATTGGATAAACTTTTACATAAGATTTTACATAAACTTTTAGCATTGTCTAGACATTGTAAAAGAATGTGAGAAAACATCATCTGATACTCAAGTTTTATAAAGAGTTATAGGGAGAATTTTTGAAGAAAATGTATACAAGAGATATTGTAGCTTAACCTTTCTAAGTTTTAAGATTTACTCATTTTGTGTTTATACAACCTGCGACATTTAAAGATATGCACTGTGGTGCCTATCACAGCATAGGGTAGATGTTTACCATTTCCTATTAAGGATTTTAAAATTTCATCAATGGGGTGATTTTAGTTTGTCTTGCTTCTTGAATATTCCACTGATTAGAGGAAATCATCTACCGAATAATTAATCATTTATTATACATTTCACAGAGTAATGAGTTGATATCGTGCATGGGCTACATACTAAAGACCTGAAGGTAAATTGGCATGACTTATGTTTTTGCTTTTACAGCCTTTACGAAAAGCTCATATGAACATTTTAAACATATAAATGAATTTCTTTATGCCCTGCAGACAAAACATTATTTCTTCTGCGTTTCCTTAATCTGCTTTAGGTTTGATATAACCAAAAGAATGTCGTGCAAATTGGTGCATTGAAAACATTGAAATGATTCAGAGAAATAACAGTGACTTTTATTATAGAGCTCGAATGGAATAGAATGATATCAGCTTCAAAATTTTACAACGTGAGAAAGACACAAAACTCTACTCCTTTACTCGTAAAAATTGCTTTTGTCAAGTATTCTCTAAACAAATGAGATATTTTCATCAACGTTAAAATTAAATGAACAAGATTCTTGAATTCTCATCTTAAAATGTGAACAAATAGAGTTGTCGGTAATGAAGTCATGAAAGGACCATTAAACTAATAGGATGCGTTGGTTTTCCAGAAAATTCCCCTTAAGATAGTAATAGGATAAAATGTACTCTCTCTCTCTCTCTCTCTCTCTCTCTCTCTCTCTCTCTCTCTCTCTTTCTCTCCGTTTTGTGGTGTTTTTCTTTATTTTCTTACATTGATTTCTTTATTAGTTTCTTGCTTTTCATGTTATTATAAAGCTGAGACCTGGAATTATTTGAAACTTGTAGTTGCTTATTGATTCCCCTTATTGTTTAAAGTTATTGCGTCATCTGTTTCCAATTGAGCTCTTCCATGTGTTACAGGTGTACATGTACACTATGATGCCATTCTTTAAGTAAACCCACTCCAGTATGAAGTCATCAACCAACCAGTGCAATACTTAACAGTCACGTAGCAGTGTTTTTAAAAGCGTAGTCAGAAAAATAGCTTAAAAGAAAAACAAACTCTGGGGCTACAAGGAACTTTTAACAGCCTATAAGTAATAGTATAAGCAATCATTCTTTTTAGGTGTTATATGATTATATTGTAAAAATTAGCACAATTCTATGGATTGTCAAATTTTCTACACAATAAATCTTATACGTGAAAAGAAGAACATTCTTGCTGTGGCCTTTAACTCGACATTTAGATATATTGACGACATATTGTCAGTTAGCAATGATTATTTCCATTTTATGTCGATTCCATATATCCCAGTGAGCTTGGTATAAAAGATTAAACATGGTCTGACAAATATGTTTCATATTTGGATATTTAACTTTAAAAAGACATTAATGGTAATCTAACAACGAGCAATATACCTACATCACCTGCATACGGGGGTTATATCTCTCAGTTGAATCTATACGCAGTAGAGTGCTCTACATACGAACAATTTCTTAAACGAGGTAAATTATTGACAAAGAAACTGATGAAACAAGAATATCAGCAGTCTCGCTTATAAATCATCATTTTGTAAGTTCTTTGGTCGATACAATGACCTGGTCAGCAAATACAATTTATAATTGAGTCAAATGCTGACTGAAGTTTTTCATAATTATTGTTAGTCCATTCTTTACACACTGAATCGTTGAGAGATTTTCCCGTTATTTCCCAATCATGACAAGGAGCGAAGGGTGGGTGTGACCAGTCGTAGAGGTTGCTCAACCCTGCATGGCACCCGATCCAACATCTGATATTTTGGAGGTCCGTATTTGCTCTGCTCCTATTTTGCATTGTTTATTAAACTTTAGTGTACTGTTCGTCATCTCCATATATTTCATGTTTACATTTTTTTTCTTCATTAGCTTTTTATTTTAATCCTTACCTAGCTGGATCTGTGTTTATATGTGTGTTAACGTGTATCTGAATCTGTGTTTAAATGTATGTAAACTTGTATATCAGTATTCTAGTTTTCGGAGGAAGCAATGGATTGACGCGATATGTTATGAAGCGTTTTAAAATTTTATATTAATTTTGTTTACATTGACTTGAGTCATTCTGAATATTTTAAATGAAATGTTACAATGAAGCATTTTTGATTAATTTCACATAAATCCACAGTCACTAAAGAGATCGATTTCTCGTCAATGATTAACTCATTTTGATAAACAATTATTCTAGTCTGAGCGTTTATACCATGAAATTAAAATGTAGATCATTAATTCAAAGTCATTGATGCTTGTAAAAGTATGATATTTTAGGGGGAACAAGAGGCAAGGGAAGCTCACTCCTCCTTGCGCCTGATCCTACCTCTGATGTTTTAGAGGTCTGTGTTAGCTCTGCTTTAATTTCATTTGTATGGTTTTGTTTGAATGGAATTTTGAGCTTGAATATTGTTTGATATCTCCAAATATTTCATTCCTCTTTATACATGTATATGGCATTTTTTTTATATAGATATTTTTTTATGTTTGCAAGAAGAACTTTCATTTATTCAGGTATTTTAGTAATACAAGTTTCTTCTCGGTAGAATGCAATTGCTTGTTCAATCTCACTCTCAGAATGGGGAAAATGTCATACATTACTCTAAAATTAAGCAGCATCTTAAACCACTAAACACAAAATGAAATAGGTTTTTCTCATCCTTGATTATTAAAGGGAAATTTCGGAAACCTTAATGGATTGTCAATTGCATTTAGAAGCATTCTTCCAGCAGCTGATGGTTTTCCTCGGCAGTTAAATTAAATGAACAAGCTTCTTGTTTTTCAGTCAGTTGTGTGAACAGAGGTCATTCCGATGGCCTTCAGAAAATCCAACAAAACAGTCCATTTCATTAACAAATATTATTAATTGAATTGGCTTATAGGAAATTTAAACTGATGTAATATCCAACAATTTAAAACAGTCATTTTATCAACAAATACTGATAATTGAATTGGCTTATATGAAATTTAAACTGATGTAATATTAATTTGTAGTAGGCAGTATGAACTTTTCTTAAAACACAAAAATGAAAACTTTTATTCCTTGCATTTTGATTATTGAATATGAAACGTGGAGATAATGAAAAGTAGTAATCAACCTAAAATTCCATTGAAACAATGCATCCCGGGAGCAGAGCAAACACGGACAATCAAAAATTTCATTGGAAGAGTCGGGTGTCATGGAGGAGTAAGCATCTCCTATTGACCGGTCACACCCTCCGCGATTGGGTGTTTGGAAAAATGTGTATAATTAATGGCCGAACGATTAGTATGAAAAAGTAGGGCAGCTTTTGACTTATTGATAAATTGTTAGAATTTGTGTACCGAATCAATTGTGAGACATAAATCCCATGTACAGGTGATGCAGATACTAGTATATTGCTGCATAAGTAAGAGAAATTGGATAGAAAAGTTCAAGTCATCGCGTTTATCATTAAGTTCTGTAATAGATTACCATTAACGTCTCCTTTTATTCAAATAAGAAACAGGTGTTAAGACGCTTTGGTGTCTTTATTTCAGATTCGTTGGGATATATTGATTCAACATAAGAATGAAAGTAATTAATGTCAATTAAAAATAAGTTACCGATATACTAGTATCTAAATGTCGAGTTGAAGGACAGAGCAAGTCTTTTCTACTCATGTATTAGTTTGTGATTCAATTCTGCTTCATGTGAATACAAGAATTAGTCTGCTGATAGCGGTGTGCATGTAGAACCCATGGCAATGGAACAAGTTGTTCGAAGACCTGCTCTTCCAACATATTTAGCATTTTAAAAAAGATTTAATATTGAAAAAAAAATTTCAAAAGTAAAATTCTTCAAAAAAGGGCATGAACGATAAGGGCTCCGCTTGAATTGCTTAAGACGCAAAAGAAATTGATGTTTAAAATGAGCAAATCATTTTCTCTGAACATTACAAGTTTGTACGATTTGGATTTAAGTTGTTCCGGTGACATGTCTCCAGTTGAAGCCAAACAAGAGAACCAGACTACAACGTTAACGATCAAGGGTTGTTTTTGCTAGGCTTCGTCATATCTCAAAGGTTAATTAAGGTAGCTTAAATTTTTTTGCCGAATCCTGGTTAATACCGGAAAAGAAAATATCATAATAATAATAATACATACATACATACATACATACAATGAGTGTTTTAGCATGGATGTATGAATTTCTGGATAAATTAAAGCCCTCTTTAGATAGCAAAAGAAAAAGATGTAGTATTAATCAATTTACGAAGACCCCACCCTATGCCTTGCAAACACAATATGCTCCTTAAATAATTAAGTATATCACAACCTGAAGAATTGGGGTGTTTCTCTCATGCATATTCCTGTGACCTTTTGGCTGAACAATAAGATGACATGCATGTTGCAGATATAAAAGACTTTATTAGACTTTATTATCAGTAAGAATCAGGAAAAAGCAGAATGATCGAGAACATAAAGCATCCGTGCAATGGTAGTGATATTACAGAGATAATTGTCCAGTAATTCTTTTTATTTTATCATTGCCTAAGCCAGACAGACCAGCTCATCACCTACATGTTTGATGGCTCTTGTTTCTGAGAACATTGTCTAGGCAGCCCTTCCAAAAGCACGCATATTTGTAAAATATTGCAGCATTTTCTTTGTTGTTGGCCTCAAAAATATAAGAACAAAAATTTGTATACGAAAGATCTCTTTGACAAAAATAGTAACTTTAAGACATAACAAGCAATTTCTTATACTCTGATAAATAAATCGAACTGGATGTTTGAATATAAGATTTTAAAAAAAAAAGTGGTAACGAAACAGAGTAATATGTTTGATATGAAGTGTTGTGTTTTTACCAAGACAACTTCTGTAAATACTATCAATTTTAACAGCAGTTTTCATAGTACTTAAGTATTACAGATAAAAACAATTTTCTATGAGAATATGTTGTTCAAAAAGTGTAAATATCCATGTTATCAATCAATATTAAGCCGAAACTTGTGGGTGTGTAAAGAATACTGGTGTAATATTTAAAGAAATAATATCAAACTCATGTATGATAAACGTCTTTGTGAATATAAT
>PRKT01000013.1:1373-29578 GCA_003671525.1 Saccostrea glomerata
ACCCCCCCCCCCCACCAATATTGAACGGTCAGAACCCCTTGGGCTTATTGGATTTTTTAAAAAAAATTATATCTATTACACTTATTCATCATGTGTACAATATGAAAAAAATTGTCAAAATCCCAAAACAATCGCTCTACAAAAAATATACCCACTATACATTATAAGGGAGACTTATAATGTATAGTGGGGTATTTTTTTGTGGAGCGATTACTTTGGAGTTTTGATGATTTTTTCATATTGTACACATGATGAATGAGTGTAATAAATATAATTTTTGAAAAAATGCCCAATAAGCCCCGGGGTTGAATATCGGGGGTGGGGGGGGGGCGGGGTCCTGTCCACAAGTACCTGTGGGTGGAGTATGGTTTTTGAAAGTGGGACGTTGATCAATCTGGGGTAAAGTACTTGTATACATTACCAGAAAGTTTTTGAAAAAGAAAGGAAAATAAATCTCCGAACCTGAAAATCCTATTTTGTAAAGGGGTGGGGAGAAAATCCTATTTTGTAAAGGGGTGGGGTTTTATTTTGTTTTTACAACCGAATTTCTTTATATATTACAACATTAGCCTTTCACCTTACATTTTCTAAAGTAAAAACACAGCAAAAAATTTGAACTTTCTTATTTCTCTTTCTTTTTTTCAAATTCAAAGGGGGGGGGCTGCAACCCCCGTAACCCCCCCCCCTCTGGATCCGCCACTGTTAAGCTATTCAGTACAGCTTGATTTAGATATTTTACTACACTTTTACTCAAAAGTGTATTTCTCAGTATGTACAAAAAAGCGCACCTTGGTTCAGTGATGATATACAACTTTGAACTCTTCTTAAAATAATGCATGTAAAAATCACTCATCAAATTACGTCTCCTTAAGAGACTTTGTACTCAAAGTTCTACAAGTTTGGGGGCTATATAAAGCAATTGATACAGTTACTTCCGCAATGATATTCAATATAATGGAGACCAATTATGTTTAACAAAATAATTGATTGGTAACAGTTCAGCACACTGAGAAGCAATCATACTTTTCTTGCCTCAAGGCACCGAGGTAGTGGACATTTAGTCTAACAATAGAAATTCTCTTTTTGCGTAAAAGTATTCAAAAGCTGCAAAGTTAGAACTATCTGATTTTGGTTGTTGTTTTAATATTTCACAGTACATGTATGAAGAATCAAATACATGCGACTTTTTGTTTATTTTCAGCAAATGACATTTTTATGAAAAACTGTATAAATAGCTAAATAAAGTTATTTTGACTTGATAAAAGCTATTTTGAATAGCTTAAAGGCAGATATGTTTTAGGGGTGGTAAATTCCAGGTGAGGGAGGGGCTTATTTTGTACAGGTGTGAATGCCTTTGGGGCTAGCAGTCTACCTGTGGTCATCTGTCTCCTAATCACTATACACAGGAAGTGATTTAATACACAGTGAAATACCCCAGGTGTCAAACTTTACCTGTGTTGGGGATTTTTAAGACAATTTAAAATTAGAAGTAAAAGGATTTTCAATAATATATAGATTTCTTTTTTCGTGTTTGAAAACACCTCTACCCATTTAAAAAATTGTGATATCAAAATGTAAATTCAAATATTAAAACAAAATTGATTTAGATGTTAGCATATGTGTTAATTAAAAAAAAAACTCCTGTAACAACCAAATTTGACTTAATTCATTCATCCAAAGGATCCCATCACAGGTACTTGTGGACAGAAAAAATTGTCAAAATCCCAAAACAATCGCTCTACAAAAAATATACCCACTATACTTATAATGTATAGTGGGGTATTTTTTTTGTGGAGCGATTATTTTGGAGTTTTGACGATTTTTTCATATTGTACACATGATGAATGAGTGTAATAAATATAATTTTTGAAAAAATGTCCAATAAGCCCCGGGGTTGAATATCGGGGGTGGGGGTGGGGGGTCCTGTCCACAAGTACATGTGGATCCCATCTACATGTATTAATCAAATGAAAAGAGGCCATGTTAACTACATTTCACTAAAAAATATCTAGATTTATCCTAACCTTATGACCATGAACATGCTAAAAGATTGCTTGTAAATTCTGTCTGATTAAAAAAGAAAAATATAAGTGACCCATCATTAGAAACATTATTTTTTTAATTACTTCACAGAGTGCTGCTATGAACTTTATCAATAACATTTCCACTGTAGGTTTACTATTTAGCATAATAAAATTAATATCGAAAATTTACATGATTTTATTTGAAAAAAAAAAAGTTTTTCTTACCAAAAGTTAATTTTATTTCTTTAAAAAAATTTTAAAAATGCATATTTTTTCTTATAATCCTTTCAAGGTATATTTAATTCTTATATTTTATCAATCTAAACATTTTCATAGTTTTAAATACAGTTTCTGTAAACCATGTTCAGTAAACATCAAAGGATCAAAAATTAATTAGAAGGTCCCCACGAGTCCCAAACATGGTATACAGGGTATACACAGAGACCAGTAAGTAAATGTCAATCAAGTTCCAGCATCCAATGATGGACCTTCACGCACTTGATTGACAGGGCTACCAAGACCAGGTACATGTATTTTTGAAGGCGGTGCTTAAAATCTCTGCCTTTGATAAAGCTATATAGCTATTTAAAGCTATATAGCTAAATCAAGAGATTGTACTAGACCTGATAAATTAGTGAAAAATTAATGGCATCATTTAAATCATCTTCTCAAGAAATACAAGGCCAGGAAAGGTGAAACTAATGTGGAAGCATCCTCAGGTAGTATAGATTGCAGTTTGTTCAAATCATGACCCCCGGGGGGTATTTTGAGGTCATGATGTGGGGGGGGGGAGGGTTAGAATTTAACATTTTTTACCTAGGAACAATCTTTTATATCTCACCTGAGCCGAAGGCTCAAGTGAGCTTTTCTGATCACATTTATGTTCGTCGTCCATCCGTCTGTCTGTAAACTTTTCACATTTTCGACTTCTTCTCAAGATCCAAGGGGCCAATTTTAACCAAACTTGGTACAAAGCATCCTTGGGTGAAGAGGAGTTTAAATTATTAAAATGAAGGGCCAAGTCCCCTTACAAAGACAAAAATAGGGTGGGTCACTATAAAAATCTTTTTCTCAAGAACCACTGGACCAGGAAAGCTGAAACTTATGTGGAAGCATCCTTGGGTAGCGTAGATATTAAATTGTAAAAATCATGACCCCCAGGGGTAGGGCGGGGCCACAATTGGGAATCCAAGTTTTACATGGAAATATATAGAACAAATCTTTAAAAATCTTCTTCTCAAGAACCACTGGGCCAGGAAAGCTGAAACTTATGTGGAAGCATCCTTGGATAGTGTAGATTCTAAAGTTTTAAAATCATAAAAGGGAAGGGGGTATGATAGGTATAGCAAGAGGGGGAATCTGGTAAAGAACTGCATCACCCAAGTTACTAAGGTAAGCGATGTGGCCCATGGGCCTCTCGTTAGAAATTTTCTCAAGAACCACTGGGCCAGAAAATATGAAACTCATGTGGAAGCATCCTCAGGTAGTGTAAATTCAAGTTTGTTCTAATCATGACCCCTGGGGGTATGATGGTGCCACAATGGGGGGGGGGTCAAAGTTTAACAAAGGAATACATAGGGGAAATCCTTAAAAATCTTATCATGATGATTAACCACTGGGCCATGGAACTTGAAACTCATGTGGAAGCAGTCTGCCTAAAGCCAGCCCCTACTATTTCACAGCGACATAACAAAATAAAGGAGTGTTATTTAGGATCTAATTTAAATAGATTGATGTAGAAGCATCCTCTGGTAGTGTAGATTCATTTTTTTCCAAATCATTACCCCCCCCCCCCTCCCAGGTTAGGATAAAATAGTCATCACTCATTAGATAATTTAGATTAAAGTTTGTTCCAACCATGATCTTAGAGGAGGATGACATCGAGGTGGATGACAATTTGGAGAGAAAAATCTTAGAAATGTGAGAGTGGGGGTGTCAAACATTGAAATATAATAAACAATGTTCTTTATTTTCTTTATATATATATGGATTTAAAGAAAACAAGCTGCATATTGATATGATAAGAAATATTTGATTCTTAAGACTTCTCATCAGCTGTAAAATTTATGTTAGATTATCAGGATTATATTAGTCTTAGCCAGTTTCCGGTGGGCCCAAAGTGGTTAATTAAATCGGAATGCATGTTTAACATGTTTAAATGAAAAAGAATTTTCTTTTCAATAATAATTTATTGTAAGGCAATGTTGGTGATAACTGAAGAATCCCCATGTTCTTTGGATTAAGAGACTCAAATTAGAGTTCAGTTTGGGACAAAGTTATTAGTCAAAAAGATTTTATTTATTATGCCCCCCTTCAAAGAAGGGAGGGCATATTGCTATGCTGCTGTCTGTCTGTTGGTCCACTTAGTTTCCGTTCATTTTCATCGCAACCGTTGCACATACTGAAATGAAATTTGGTATACAGATATATCACATGAATATCTAAGTCAAGTTCTGTTTTGGGTACAATCGCACCATTTTTGACAGGGTTATGCCCCCTGCATTTGGAAAAATTCCAATAATTTACAGTTTCCGTACATTTTCTTTGCAACTGTTGTACATACTGAAATGAAATTAAGTTTACAGATTTATCATATGAATACCTGGGTCAATTTTTATTTTGGGCATGTCAGATCATGCCATTTTTGACAGAGTTATGCCCCTTAGACTTAGAAAAATTCCAATCATTTGCAGTTTCCGTTCATTTTCTTCAAATGAAATTTGGTATTAGTATATCATATGAATATCTATGTCAAGTTCTGTTTCGGATACTATCGCACTGTTTTTGACGGAGTTATTATGCCCATAGGGGCTTGTCTTCCGGATTGATAAATGTAAAATATTTTTTTTTTTAAATTGTATCTACATTGAATATACTCTAAAATTAAGTTGCTTTAATAAAGATTCTGACATGATCAGGCAAGAAAAATAATGTTTTTAAAAAAAGTAATACACCGATATCGGTGTAGTACTTTTTAAAAAAACATTATTTTTCTTGCCTGATCATGTCAGAATCTTTATTAAAGCAACTTTTAGAGTGTATTCAATGTAGATACATTTAAAAAAAAATTATTTCACATTTATCAATCCGGAAGACAAGCCTCTATGATTATGCCCCCTGGGCTTGGAAAAATTCCAATTATTGGCAGTTTCTGTTTATTTTCTTTGCAACTGTTGTACATAATGAAATGAAATATGGTATACAGATATATCACATGAATATGTAGGTCAAGTTCGGTTTTGGGTATGACCGTGCCATTTTTGACAGGCTTATGACCTGAGACTTAGAAGAATTCCAATTATTTTCAGTTTCCATTTATTTTCTTGGCAACTGTTGCACATACTGAAATGAAATTAAGTGGACAGATTTATCAGATGATTATCTAGGACAAGTTCTGTTTTGGGTCGTACAATCGCACCATTTTTGACAGGGTTAATTATGCCCTTTTGGACTTGGAAAAATTCAAATTTGGGGGGAGGGGCATAAGTGTTTTACAAAAAATACTCTGACTTGTTAGAATAAAATTTAAAGAAAAATCTTAATAAAAAAAATGAATGTTTTGGTTCATGGGTCATTTGTTTGATTAATTTATCAAATGTCTGTAAAGTTGCCAGAATAGTAAATTCTTTTATTTCCAATTTTAATTTTTCAGGTAGAAAACATGGCGAATCAAAAACCCCAAAAGAGTCGTTTGGATCACATGATTTTCTATATTTCTGTAACTGTGATACTAGTAATGAAAATGGCAAGTATGAAAGAAAATAATTGGCTCAAATAAAATTAAGTAATAGATAAAGTTTCATAATAATATTTTAGTTATATTTTTGATAAAAAGATGGAAAATGTCACTCAACCTAATTAAAATGCAGACAAAGAATACTTTTGTTTTTCATGAAATGTGACTTAATTTACAGAGTGTTGTTCAAGGATCGTTCAAAGATACAGAGTTTTGTGAAGCTTCAAAACTCACGAGAACAGTAGTAGATAGTTGTCCAGAGGATAATGCGGGAGTAATAGAAGCTGCAAACAGGAAGAACTGCTCAGCCATTAAAAGTACTTGTTTGGGGAGGTTAGAGTACCACTGTGTTATCAATCCTTGGGGAAATCTTACCGTGGAAGTGTGTGCTCCTGCCACACCGATTAGCACAGGTATTAATTTAAAAATGAATTTACATGAAATTCACAATTTGTAAGAAGCAGTACTATTCAATATAACTATGTATTTGGCTGTTTATGAAATGCCCAGGAGCAAAGAAGCAAGATTTTCAAAGAAATAATGCATTTTCACTATATAATCTATATAGCCCCGCCCTAGCACAAGAATCCCTGACCCCAGGGCCAGGAATATCACAATTTTGGTAGAGGACTATATGCTGATTACAATCATGCAAACAGTTTGACTGCTTGATGACCAGGAGTAAAGAAGAAGAGTTTTAAAGATTGCATTAATTTTTGTGGTTTTGGCCCCACCCCTAAGCCCCAGGGGGGGGGGGGGGGGCAGGGATCATGAAATTCATAATTTTTGTTCCCCTTCACCCATAGATGCTTTATGCCAAATTTACTAAGTAGTTGAAATTGGTTGAGTGGTTGCAGAGAAGAAGCTGAAAATGTTCAAATGTTAACACATGACGCACAACGGAAGACGGAAGACATATGACGACACATAAAAACGGATAGCAATACTCAGGTGACCTAAAAACAGAAATCTTAGCAACTCTGTGTGAAAGATTCTTCACTTTTTTTCTCTACTTAGCAATATGTATTGTTCATTCTAACAAAGAGTATCATAAAAGCAAATGAATGGACGATCTTCTTAAACAATACATGTATACATATTTCCATTCAGAACTCTTCAGAATTAGAGGGGCGTGTAGTTGTCTGACTGGGACAGCATGACGTTGCGTTTAATACAAAACATGCAAATCTCAATCCAATTTTAAAAGTTAAATAATTTTGTCATTCCGATTAAAGAATAGATATTAAACTAACAGACATATGCAAGAGAATGAGAACCCTAAATTCATCATCCATTAATAAAACAAGAGGCCCATGGGTCACATCGCTCACTGAGTAACTTGGGTGATGCAGATCTTTACCAGATTCCCCCTCTTGCTATACCTATCATGCCCAACAACCCCCTTCCCTTTTTTATTTTAAAACATTAGAATCTACACTACTCAAGGATGCTTCCACATAAGTTTCAGCTTTCCTCAGTAGTTCTTGAGAAAAAGATTTTTAAAGATTTGTTCAATATATTTCTATGTAAAACTTGGATTCCCTATTGTGGCCCCGCCCTACCCCTGGGGGTCATGATTTTAACAATTTAATATGTACACTACCCAAGGATGCTCCCACATAAGTTTCAGCTTTCCTGGCCCAGAGGTTCTTGAAAAGAAGATTTTTAAAGATTTGTTCTATATATTTCCATGTAAAACTTGGATTCCCCATTGTGGCCCCGCCCTACCCCCGGGGGTCATGATTTTAACAATTTAATATCTACTCTACCCAAGGATGCTTCTACATAAGTTTCAGCTTTCCTGGTCCAGTGGTTCTTGAGAAGATAACCCCACCCTATTTTTGTCTTTTCTTGATAATCTCCCCTTATAAGGGGACTCGGCCCTTCATTTTTACAATTTAAACTCCCCTTTACCCAAAGATGCTTTGTACAAAGTTTGGTTAAAATTGGCTCATTGGTTCTTGAGAAGAAGTCGAAAATGTGAAAAGTTTACAGACGGACCAATCTTGGGTTAGTGTAGATTGTAAATTATTCAAATTATGACCCCCGGGGGTAGGGCGGGGCTACAATGGGGAATAAATGTTTTACATAGAAATATATAGGAAAAATATTTGAAAATCTTCTCAAGAACCACTGGGCCAGAAAAGCTGAAAGTTATGTGGAAGGATCCTGGGGTATTGTAGATTTTAAATTGTTCAAATCCTGACCCCCGGGGGTAGGGCAGGGCCACAATGGGGAATCAAGGTTTTACATAGAAATATATGGGAAAAATAATTGAAAATCTTCTTCTCAAGAACCACTGGGTCAGAAAAGCTGAAACTTATGTGGAAGGACCCTGGGGTAGTGTAGATTTTAAATTATTCAAATCCTGACTCGCCGGGGGTAGGGCGGGGCCACAATGGGGAATCAATGTTTTACATAGAAATATATAGGAAAAATCTTTGAAAATCTTATTCTCAAGAACCACAGAAAAGCTGAAACTTATCTGGAAGGATCCTGGGATAGTGTAAAATTTAAATGGTTCAAATCCTGACCCCCGGGGATAGGTCTGGGTTACATGTACAATGGGGAAGCAAAGTTTTACATAGAAATATATGGGAAAAATCTTTGAAAATCTTCTTCTCAAGAACAACTGGGCCAGAAAAGCTGAAACTTATGTGGAAGGATCCTGAGTTAGTGTAGATTTTCAATTGTTCAAATCCTGACCCCCGGGGATAGGGCGGGGCCACAATGGGGAATCAAAGTTTTACATAGAAATATATGGAAATCTTAAAAAATCTTCTTCTCAAGAACCACTGGGCCAGAAAAGCTGAAACTTATGTGGAAGGATCCTGGGGTAGTGTAGATTTTAAATTGTTCAAATCCTGACCCTCGGGGTAGGTCGGGGTTACAATGGGGAATTGAAGTTTTACATAGAAATATATTTGGAAAAATCTTTGAAAATCTTCTTCACAAAAACCACAAGGCCAAAAAAGCTGAAACTTATGTGGAAGGATCCTGGGTTAGTGTAGATTTTAAATTGTTCAAATCCTGACCCCCGGGTGTCCGGCGGGGCCACAATGGGGAATCAAAGTTTTACATAGAAATATATGGGAAAAATCTTTGAAAATCTTCTCAAGAACCACTGGGCCAGAAAAGCTGAAAGTTATGTGGAAGGATCCTGGGGTATTGTAGATTTTAAATTGTTCAAATCCTGACCCCCGGGGGTAGGGCGGGGCCACAATGGGGAATCAAGGTTTTACATAGAAATATATGGGAAAAATCATTGAAAATCTTCTTCTCAAGAACCACTGGGCCAGAAAAGCTGAAACTTATGTGGAAGGATTCTGGGGTAGTGTAGATATTAAATTGTTCAAATCCTGACCCTCGGGGGTAGGTCTGGGCTACAATGGGGAATCAAAGTTTTACATAGAATTATATGGGAAAAATCTTTGAAAATCTTCTTAAATTCTCAAGAACCACTGGTAAAGAAAAGCTGAAACTTTTGTGGAAACATCCTGTTTTATTGTAGATTTTAAATTATTCAAATCATGACTCCCGGGGATAGGGCGGGGCCACAATGGGGAATCAAAGTTTTACATAGAAATATATACTGATTGATTGATTGTATACTGCTTAAAGTCCCTCTTCAGAATATTTCACAGATATGGAGACGTCACCATTGCCGACGAAGGGCTGCAAATTTAGGCCTATGGTCGGCACTTACGGCCTCTGAGCAAGGAGGGATCTTTATCGTGCCACACCTGCTGTGACACGGGACCTCGGTTTATACGGTATCATCCGACGGACCGCCCCATTTAGTCGCCTTTTACGACAAGCAAGGGGGTACTGAGGACCTATTCTTACCCGGATCCCCACGGGAATAGAAATATATAGGAAAAATATTTGAAAATCTTCTTCTCAAGAACCACTGGGCCAGAAAAGCTGAAACTTATATGGAAGGATCCTTGGATAGTGTAGATTTTAAATTGTTCAAATCCTGACCCCCGAGGGGTAGGTCGGGGCCACAATGGGGAATCAAAGTTTTACATAGAAATATATGGAAAAAATCTTTGAAAATCTTCTTCTCAAGAACCACTGGGCCAGAAACCTGAAACTTTTTTGCTCTTGGAAGCATCCTGGGGTAGTGTAGATTTCAAAATGTCTAAATTATGATCAGTGGGGTAGGGTGAGGCTGCAATTTGTATTAAAAGGGGGAAATCTGGTAAAGAACAGAATGGACAAAGGTCAAAGCTTCTCAGGTGAGCGATGTGGCCCATGTGCCTCTTGTTAGCTCACCTAAGTCGAAGGCTCAAGTGAGTTTTTCTGATCAAAATTTGTCCGTTCTCTGTTGTTGTCGTAAACTTTTCACATTTACATCTTCTCAAGAACCACTAGGCCAATTTCAACCAAACTTGCCACAAAGTATCCTTGGGTGAAGGGGATTCAAGTTTGTTCAAATGAAGGGCCAGGCGTTTATTCAAGGGGAGATAATTCAGAAATAGTGAAAATTTTGTGGTATGTTTTAAAAATTCTCTTCTCAAGAACCACTGTGCCAGGAAAGATGAAACATAGGGAAGCACCCTCAGGTAGTGTAGATTCAGGTTTGTTGAAATCATGATCCCCGGAGGTAGGGCCAGGCTGATCAAAGTTTAACATAGAAATATACAGGGTAGTTCTTTAAAAATCACATTCTCAAGAACAACTGTGCCAGGAAAGATGAAACCAATAGGGAAGCATCCTCAGAAAGTGTAGATTCAAGTTTGTTTACATCATGACCTCTGGGGGTAGGGCGGGGCCACAATGGCCGATCAAAGTTTTACATTGAAATATATAGGGAAATTCTTTAAAAATCTTCTTCTCATGAATAGCTAAGGCATGAATGATCATATTTATATGGAAGCATCCTCAGATAGTGTAGATTTAGGTTTTTCAATTTTGTTCAAATCATGACCCCCGGGGGGTAGGATAGGGCCACAATGGCTGATCAAAGTTTTACATAGAAATATATCGTGTGTATAGAAATATTCTTTAAAAATCTTCTTTTCTAGAATAGCAAAGCCATGAATGATCATATTTACATGGAAATATCCTTAGGTAGTGTAGATTTAATTTTGTTAAAATCATGACCCCTGGAGGTAGGGCGGGGTCACAACTTGGAATCCAAGTTTTACATAGAAATATGTAGAAAAATTCTTCAAAAATCTTTTCAAAAATGGCAAAGCCATGATTAGTTGTATTTATATGGGAGCATTCTCAATTAGTGTAGATTCAAGTTTGTTCAAGTCATGACCCCTGGGGGTAGGGCGGGGCCACAATGTAAGTTAAATGTAAAGTGCAATAAAGAAGTCACAGGTAGTCAAAGAAATATGCAAGAAACCTTTGTTAGTGTAGTTTGTTCAAATCATACCCTCTCCCCTTAAAGGATTGGTTGGGACCACTTTTGGGTTTATTATTTATCAATAATAAACTGATTTCTGCTTTTTTTTCAAGCTACAGTGCTCAGGTGAGTGATGTGACCCATGAGCCTCTTGTTTAAACAAGGAATATATAGAAATGTAACCTAGATTCCAGCATTTTTAAGGCTTCTTTAAAGTATTTTGATCTAAATACTATTACGTGTTCAACAATGTTTTGTAGGTTTTTGTGCAGAGTACAATGAAGGCGGAGGAAAGATACAAGAATATTATGTAAAATCGTGTTCAACATGCGAAAAAAAGTATTTGTCGACAGATGCATACAAATGTAAGTTTTCTTTTGGATTTGTGTTTGCATTGTCATATTCTTCAGAGCTTATATTAAAACAATATGTGAAATTAATTAATTTTTATCATGGATTGTTCCTCAATGTGTATTTTCTAATAACAAAATCATGAATTAAACGGAGATGTATATTTTAGGGTGAGGTACTAGTGCTGGCTCTTCAATCATGTGTCATGTGCATTTGTATTAAATGGAGTAACTTACTTAACTTAGTTATCATACTCTTTAATCACTTGAAAAAATGTTTTGAATATGAAACAAAATTGTCATTTTTCAGGAATATTTTTGAAAATTTGTCTTCCCTTTTTGAATAGTATATTCTTATACCATTCTTTCTTCTTAAAGTCATTAAGTTGTACCAAGAAATCAGTGGAACGGAACCCCCCCCCCCCCTAGTTTTTTTTAGGAAGATTTAAAACATTTAAGACTAAAAGTCTTATACCCAAACAATAAGGAAATACCCCCTTTTCTCTAAATAAAATCACAATTGTGAATCTGTCCATTGCCTTAGTTTATATGAAAATGTGAGGATTTACTTACATCACATAAATCTTGTCTGAATGCATAGCAAATTAACTTTTACTTACGTGTGTAGATTTACTTATATGTAAATTTGCACACATAAGTAAATTTTTGTCGTATGAATGGGGTATTAGTTTCAACTGCAGAGTTTTGCCTAAATTGGGTTGAAAATAGCTCATTTTGGAAATATGCGTCTTCGCTTGCCAAGGGTTTCTGATATGCTACTTTCCTCATGAACCCTTGGCATACAGTGAGGTCAAAAGATGAGATTTTTTTCGTCACATGATTTCAAATTAATCAGGTACGCACAGATTGCGTGATGGACAGAAATAAAGACGCTTAAGAAGCAATAATTGGGTTATGTTTATTTTTTATTTATAGTACACAAGTCGGATGCTTCAAATTAAATATAGATTCTTTATCACATATTTATAGAAGATATTGGATGACACCATATCTATTCAAATAATTGCATGTTATCTTACGGATATTTGTTTACTTGCGTTTTTCTATTTCCGAGATGAAAGAGTCAAGAAGTATCCCGAACGCAAATATCGTCATTTACAAAAAACAATTGCTGATTGGTCGACCGATTGAGAAAAAATAAACCCAACTTCTATGAACACTGTATGCCAAGGGTTCGTGAGGAGAGCAGTGTATCAGAAACCCCTGGCTAGCGAAGATGGGAAATATGCTGCAGAATAAGTTTATTCCCAAGGAAATCTGAGTCCTATCAGATCAAAATTGCAGAAATCATACATCTTTGGATGTATACAATTAGATTACTAGTTTAAAGTTGGACTTTGCATATGTCTCTGCTTAAAGACAACATTTGTTTAGGTGAGCTCTGTAATCTATGATTACTTATGTTTAAGTTTGTTATATATCTATCTGACCAGTCTAGTGTCAATTTCTCCTTGTTCAATGTTTTTTTTTTTTCAGATGAAGTTTAAAATTAATTTGTTGACCCATTTTTCATTTCATATATCTATTTGTAGACCCAGAATGCTATCCAAAACTGAAAGGGAATGCAGAAAAACGAGACAGGTATTAATTTTTATGCATAAGACCATCTTTGAAAAATTGTTTGGTTGCCGTCTCTTGTCCGATTGACAAGAAATGGCCCGACTAAAAACTTTTTTACATTCCAGGACACAATATTTTTTTCTGATCACATTTTTTCTGTCTGTCTGTCTGCTCGTCTTTGTAAACTCCTACTCAAGAACCATTGGGCCAATTTCAACCAAACTTGGCACAAAGTATCCTTGGGTGAAGGGGATTCAACTTTGTTAAAATGAAGGGTCACACCCCTTTCCAAGGAAAGATAATAAATTATCAGTGAAAAAATAATGATATCTTTTAAAAATCTTCTCAAGAACCACTGGGCCCGGAAAGATAAAACTATATGGAAGAATCCTTAGGTAATGTAGAATCAAGTTTGTTCAGATCATGACTTCTGGGGGGTAGGGCAGGGCCACAATGGAAAATCAAAGCTTTACATACAGTAAAGTGCCACAAGTTTATAGAAAAAATGGCAGACGTCAACGTCAAAACGGCAACGTAATACAGTTTTTTAGAGGCTATAAAATAATAATGAAAATAAATTTTACCTCAGTATTTGGTAATATAACCTTTTGATCTGATCATTTTTTTTACATCCGAGAAGGTAAGGATTTGTAGAGGCTCCGTATGTAAGATACAGGTATATTAATCCAGATGTCATGTATATTTCTCTGCAAGTCAGTGACATTATTAATGTGGAAAACCTGCGTTTTAGATTATTTTTCAAGAGAAAGCAAGTATTTTTGATAATTTTTGCATCAAGAGACTTTGCTGGCCAAAACATACCTGGAATTGAGTTTCTTTATTAATATGCTTGTACTATTCAGACACGATGGACCGGTGCGTTGTCATCTTGAAAAACATAATCGTTATTAGGAAAAGATTTTGTTACAACCAGCCACAACTGTTCTTCACGGATGTTAATATATTTGTTTGCATTTATGTTGCAATTTAACACAGTCAGTGTACCAACTCTATCCAAAGTGATGCATCCCACAACATTAAACTCATGACAGGTTTCGGCGGCGCGCCGGGGCTGATGCATGCTGGTAACCACTCTTCCCCTGCCTTTCTACAAATATATACTCGGTTGTTTTGGCCTAACCAATTTGCATTGTGGCAACGCACTTTGAGAAAAATTACGCACTTTGAAAAAAATTTTCAAAGTGCGTTGAAATTGGGACAAAATCAACGCACTTTGAAAAATTTTTTCAAAGTGCGTTAAGAGTCTACATCAATATATTTTACCATGGAGACACTTAACGCACTTTGAAAAAAAAACTATATTTTAGTCATGGAAAGATTTTATTTGTTATTTATCTTTCAACACTAAGCCTAACCCTAACCTCAAAAATGAATTTTTTTTATTCCCGTCGAAAAGAGGAGAAAACAGATCCCTCAGTCCGAATCTTTATCTTTCCAATACATAGGTGTCGGTAACAAACGGGGGAGGGGAGCAATAAACCTAAAAAGGGTACGCTGCATTTTCAATGCTTATACGATGTATATATCTTTCCAAAATAAGTGGGGGCTTAGCCCACCCCCCCATCCCCTCCCTTGGCCCTTCGCCCAGTCTCGATGTCTGCTGTACTCAAAGCATTCATATACTTATGTACTTACCTAACTGGTATGACGTTGAAAAATTTCAATAATAAATGAGTTAATTAAAACAGATGAAAACTAGAAACTTTTAAGTACAGTTAAACGTATGAGAGAGAAAGAATTTTCATAGTTTTAAACAATCAAATTGGCCCCTTTTTATTATGATAAATGCTAACTTGCTTGAAGCTGTCCTCTGTTAGTGCCCCCTATACACCTTTACATCTACTTATCAAAGACTAGAATTAAAAAAGAAAAGAAGAAACGAATAAATGAACTAAAACAATCGTCACTCTTTTTTTCAAGACCCTTTAATTTTCCCTTTTATTTTATCGAAACCTTAAATATTTAAACGTCAATATCTCAGGTCCTACAGTGACTTTATCATAAAAAAGTTATCAAACCAGGATCTGTTATTTAACATACCGATTATTTGAAGGAATGTTGATCAATCTTTAATTTTTTTTTCAAAGTGCGTTAATATGGTCGATATTAACGCACTTTGAAAAAAAAATATTTTTTTCAAAGTGCGTTAGCTTGGTCCAAAATTTTAACGCACTTTGAAAATTTTTTTCAAAGTGCGTAATTTTTCAAAGTGCGTTGTAACATTGCATTCATCAGAAAAGATTACTTTTGACCATTTATTGTCAACAGTCCACAGTCATTTGCCTCTCGCCGATGCCACACGGTTTTTTTCGGTTTTGATCTCTAATTCGAATTTTCTTCCAGCACAAATGTCGGTGGTACTTATTTTTAGATAAATTGCAATGAACTGATCTTTCAGACACAGGAAACATCCTACCTTGGTTAAACTGTCCTGTTATATCTTTTAATGGAATGGTACAATTTACCTTTACAAGCCTCAGAAGCTGGCTTTCGTCTCCAAGATTCATTTTTCTGGGACGCCCCGATCTTTTACAATTTTCTGTACTTCCCCTCATTTCACACTGTTATACGTAAGCATACACCGTTTTCTTGGTCTATATTCAGTAAGTTTGCAGTTTCAGAATAATTTTCAGTCTCTCTGTAGCTGTTTACGATATTTTGTTTCACAGCAGGTGTTAAATTTTTAGACTTTCACATTGTTGCATTTAAGCGATTGTACCAGGAGACCGTATAACAAATGGCTAAGTTTTCAGTACAGTGTAAAATATCTGTGACAAATACTTGAGAATTTTATTTTCTAAATATCATCCTAAATTTTGACATTGGATGAAATATGTATCTATACTTGCTAACTGCATAATTAAAAAAACTTCCTAAGGAAAAATGTTTTTATTCATTAAATTTTTAAATAATCGGGCTGTCCACATCACATGTTGGACAAACAGGACAGACAAAATTGGTTGTATCTTCCATCAACTTCAAAATAAATTGCAAATCTACATTTCTTGTACTATATTTTAGGTTAGCAATTAGGTTGAAATTGGCCCAGTGGTTCTTGAGAAGAAGTCGAAAATGTGAAAAGTTAACAACAACAACGACGACGGTGACAGACAACGGACAAATTTTGACCAGAAAAGCTCACTTGAGCCTTTGGCTCAGGTGAGCTAAAAATGATATAGATCCGTCAATGTTAATGGTCATAAGTGCCAAAATTTGAAGCCCTTAACATGCTTAACCGACATATGGTGACGTCTTTGTATGATATATATATTCTCGAATGGGATGTTAAACAATATACAACCAATCAATCAACCAAACATTAGAGATGGAAAGAAAAGAAATTTTTGTATCAACTGCAACATTGACATGATTTGATTCCCATTTTTTTGTTTATGACAAATAAATTAATTCTTTGGCCTTCATTTGCTATTTTGCTTAGCGGTGTACTTTATTCATTTCTTTTAATTTTAGTTTTCCACAATATCACAGTCCACCTGCTAAAAATGGAGTGAAAGCCAACATCTTAAAAGTGAATGATGAACTTTTCTGCATCCAAATACTGCTGGGTATGATATACCTTCTCCTACAGTACATTTCTAATATGCTATGAAGAGCAATATGTTTTATTTTGATTTCAACCCATTTCTTTCAATAACGTGCCCCTGCTTTGATGAGGTTGGTATATTCTTCCAAGCACTTTATGCTTTGACATCAAGGAAAATTCCGATAATATGATATGAATGTTTTTGACTTGCCAAACATCCAAATTTTTTGATGTATTTTGTTATTTTTAATGGGACTTGGACAAGGTTTCAGCATAAAAAAAATCAAATTTATTTTTCAATTTTTTGTTTACAAATGCTTAACTAAGATATTGTTAAATGATATTCAAAAATAAGAATTTCAGGAGATAAAAAACAGATTTGGAGCTCCAAACCTTTGTTATGTAAATAAGGCCCCTGCCATGTTTTTTTTTAACTTAGATTAAATACATGTATATTGTTAATAATTTGCATAATCTACTCGTAGTTTTGTTATAGAAAAGATATTTTCTAGATGTTAACAAAAACAGCTTTGTTTGTATTATGAAGAATTTCATATTCTGTCTCCCCTTTATAAATTAACAAATGATGTTCAAATTTTTGCTGATCATTTGAATTGCCTTAAATAGGAATTGTTAACATTAGATTGTGTTTTTTAAAAAAAATCATTTGAATCTATGTCCATGTTATATTGTGTTATAATTTCGAAATTGTTGAATGGTTATCGGTTTTAAAGCCTAAGCAGTACCGTAAGAACTTATGGTTGGGCTTTTTTTTATTAGGCACAGCAGCGGCTGATCTATTTGTGGTTGTGTTAGAAAGTGTACATCTTACTATAATTCTTGATTGATAAAAAGTAAAAATCATGAGTAAAATATTGTTTTTAAAAACTTGCTTTAAACTTAGCATTAATTGTTATTATTAGGGCCCCGCTCGGCGGGCGCCCTATAGTGATCAGTCTGTCCGTCCGGCTGTCCGTCCGAGATCTCTTGTCCGGAGCATATCTTTTCTCCCCTTGGCCCGATCTGGCTCATACTTTACCCACAAAGTGCCCTTGGGTAACCGGTGTGCAGTGACTTTGAACCATGTTTCTAGGTCAAAGGTCAAGGTCATAACAGACTTGAAAAATTCTTGTCCGGAGCATATCTTTTCTCTCCTTGGCCCAATCTGGCTCATACTTCACCCACAGAGTGCTTTTGGGTAACTGGTGTGCAGTGACCTTGAACGATGTGTCTAGGTCAAAGGTCATAGCAGACCTAAATGAAAAATCCTTGACCCAATCTGGCTCATTTCACTCACAGAGTGCCACTGGTCAATGGATGTGTAGTGACTTTAATTGGTCGAAGTTTCTAGGTCATAGTCAGAATTAGCTTCTATGTTTAAAATCTTTGCTTATTGCATAATTTTTTCCCTTAATTCCAGTAAATTTTTATAACTGAGGATACAAGATAACTTATATCTGTAAAATTGCAGTATCTGTGAAGTCATACTAAATTACTTTCACTGTAATACACAAATGTTCCTCTTCAAAATATACCTTTTAAACTTAAAGCAATATGAGCTATATCTTTTGAGAATTTTATTTTTATGGTAAAATGTGCTATTATGATCAATTTGTATGTAATTTAAACTTTTATGATCAATGAGCCGAAAATAAAGTTTAAAAATGTTTCAGAAGAAATATTTCTGTACAACCGAATATACAGTTTTATATAAGAAATCATTATTGTACAGGATGACAATAATTCAATTTTGCTTCAATCAAAGCTAATTAAAAAAATCCATTGCAAATATGAGCAACAGAAGTTTATAAATAATTTTTCTTTCTGTCATTAAATTAGTTGATTACAAATTTTTAATAAAATTTTCAAATGTCAAACATGCAGCTCATTTTGCTTTAATCTTACATTTACATGTTCATTGTTGAAAGCGGGGCCCTTTGAAATGGTCACCATCTCAATGATATCTAGTTATATTTTAATTTCATGATCATTTCTCATCAGATAATTGATAATTTATGGTTTAGAAAAGAAGTGTACAAATAGATACTCCCCGGTCTGGGAGTGTGTAAGATATGAAAGGAAATCGCCATGATTTACTGGAAAATGTTAACGTGATAAAATTGCATGGTGAATATTCAACTTATTAAAAATTGTTTTGAATATGCTCTACAGCTGCAAATGATGCAAAGATATTTTTTTCTACATTTTGCACCACAGCTTGCAGCAGAGCCTATTCTGCAGACGCCATGGGCATTATCACGTGACAAAGATCCAGGATATCAGCACGTTGTTTATCTTGAGAGGCCTACAATTATGTGCAATAATTTAAGAGCATTTTATTTTTTCTCTATATATTTCATTGAAAATAACATTTTGTAAAATCACTGGTTTGACAACAATTGTTGGCGGATTTTATTACAAATTTCTTGATAATCCAAGAAATTGTTGTAGTTGGTCATGTTGGTGAAACAAACAGTTTTTACCTGATCAGTTTTTATATTTTTGAAATATTATACAATTATAGCCTTTTGATGAGTTTAATACCTAGATATATAGACCTTAAGGTTTTTAGAAACATCCAGTCTATAAATACTATTGTGACATCAGCACTATTGTTGCTTCACAGAAGAATGTTTCCAATTTTAGAAACAGCAGGTTTTATAAGTTTTAAAATAGAAACATCCAGTTCATATCACTTTTATACTTCATCATGTGATGTAGTTCATTTACTATAATTACTATACATATGTAATATATATGTACATGTCCATAATTATGTTTTGTATTGAAGGGTAAGTTTGTTATCTTGCATTGTGATCTGCTTTTATAGCTGCTTGTGATAGAGTTTACTTGTAACTCATGTTTATTTAATTTAAATGTTGAGTTTTTGATAAATAAAATTTTAACTCTTACTTAAAAGTATACTGTGTTGTTTTTTTTTAAAATTTCTTCAGAACAGTTAAATCTTGGTCAAAAGCGATTTTACTTGAAACAAATTTAACTACATATTTTCTGTACCCTCCTTCAAAGGGAAATAATCAAGATTTAGTCAAAATTTTGTGGCATCTAGTAATATTTTCTTTCAAGAACTGTTTGGGTCGCCCGCGTGGGGGAGTGGTTAGAGCATCTTTCTAGAGTCGCAAAGTAAGTAGTTGATCTTTATGGCGCAGGTTCGAATATCACTGTGGGACGTGGAGGCAAGTCCTCAATGCGGATGAGACCGTTTAAAGTGAGGTCTCATTTCGTAGTAGGTGCTGGCACGAAAAAGATCCCTTAGATCAATGCTCCATTAACCCAAGTGCCAAATATAGGACAAAAAAAGATGGCTGCATGTACGAAACATTTGTGGTTTAATTGTCCATAATCTGTTGGCTGAACAACCATGGTGGCAGAGGATAGTTTTTTTTGCAATCAAAACGTTTGACTGACGGTTTACTTAATATTATTATAAATTACATATAATATGCATTCAAACCTCAGGTTTCTCTATTTTTTTCTATTTTTTGACCGGTACTTTATTCGAAACTATCCTCTGCCGGTACTTTATTCAAAACTATCCTCTGCCACCTACCCATAGCTGGTCAGAATTTACAAACACGTTCATAGATTGTTTTTTTTTTCATTCAGTTTGAAAGTGTGAGATTGTTACATTTTTGTCCGTTTTTCCTAGGGGGTACTATAACATGATAATGTTTCACAAAAAATAAACACCTAAAATATTGAATGCGTATAGATGCATGGTACGTGTATATGTACATTATAGTATAGAATAGAAGATAAGAATTGATTTCGCTTGAGAACCAAACTGAACAAAATTTTAATAAAATTATTTACGTCCCATGCCAGACTCGAACCAAAAACTTTTCGATTCCAGTGCACTGAACAGATAGCCCAACTTACTGAGCTATCACCGCTTCAAATACACAGATGAGTTTAAAAGGACAAAGAAGCACCACATTTTTTGGGGAAAAGTTCATTTTTCGTGGTCTCTGGGTCTTCTCTTCATTTTTTAAAAAAAGTGTTTTCTTCTTTTTTTTTGAATTAAAATACACAAAAATAATGTTTCAAAATCATGGAGAAAAGATCCAGAGATATAAAAATTTCAGACAAACGTGTTAAAAATATACCATTTTGTACCAAATGTCTGATCTGTACGACGGCGTATTCGTGCCATTTTAACAATGTAGATTTTTTATTAAATCGTTTGTACGATTTACTAAATCGTTTGTACGATTTACTAAATCGTTTGTACGATTTACTAAATCATTTGTACGCTTTACTAAATTAAATCGTACAAACGATTTATTAAATTGTACAAACGATTTACTAAATCGTACAAACGATTTAGTAAATCGTACAAACGATTTAGTAAATCGTACAAACGATTTAAAAAAATATTTCTACATTGTTTAAATGGCACGAATACGCCGTCGTAGATCTGGCGAATTTTCAAGTTATATTTCAACAAATCAAAGCTCAATTTCGGAAAATATTTTCCTTTCCTGTTGCACAGGAACCTGATTAATAAAAAAATGTTAAAATTTCATGTGATATGTTGATATAACTTTCACTTTTCAATTACGCCAAGATTCCGGCCGAATCCCAATCAAAAGCGCCCTTATTCTTAGCAGCTCTCCACCGGCAAGTGCTGGCGTCTCCATTTGAGTAAAAAATTCTCAAGAGGGACATTAAACAGTATACAGTCAAACAATCTTTGTCATTTTAAAATCCACTGTTTGTGTAGAGATGATAGCTGAGTAAGGTTACCTGTTCAGTACACTAGAAGTGAAAAAGGATGACTGCACTAAAATACATGCAAAAGAAAGACTGCACTTAAGCTATGAGAGTTTGATCCCGATGTTTTGCGCAGAATAAAATTCCAGAATTTATTTGATTTATGTTTTATAGGTATTAACAATGTCTTAATAGCAGGTTTTGGTATATTATATTACATGAAAGTGTTAAATAATGCCGAGCAACACTAGCGTTTGAGACGAGGGTCTAACAGTTTTGTCTCATTTCTATTGTTATTCATATGCATACAAGTTTTCAACGATTTTGTCGGGCCGCAACTTGATGTATGGTCAGAGACCAGAAGAGCTTATGCAATAGTAATGCGTCCGGCGTCCGTCCGTTTGTCTGTCTGTCTGTAAACAATTTTTCAAAATACTACTCCTCCTAAAGTTTTGATCTGCTTTCAATATAGACTACACTAACATACTGTGTATCGGTTTTTGATTTTGATGAACCATTTGAACGGTGTTGCCGTGGTTACTAAAATTAGAAATTTCTGTAAAATACTTTTAAATGCTACTCCTCCTATAGTTTTAGTCTGATTTCAGTATAACTTGGCACACAAGTAGACTACACTAAGATACATAATTCTGTGTATCGGTTTTTTATTTCGTTGAACGTGTTGCTGTGGTTACTAAAAATAGAAATTTCCGTGAAAAATATTCAAAATGCTACTCCTCCTACAGTTTTCATCTGATTTCAATAAAACTTGGCACACAAGCGTTGCCATGGTTATTAGAAGTAAAAAAAAATTCTGTGAAATACTTAAAAAATGCAATTCCAAATACAGTTTTAGTCTGATTATTGTACATGTACATGAATAATGTGGCATGCAAGTATTGTACACTGAGATACATGATCATTATTCTGTTTATTGCTGTTGTGAAGTTTCAAGTCCCAACTTCCACTTTTTTTTGTTTAAAGTACAAACCAGTAGAGCTACAGTCTCGACAGAGACTTCTGGTTCTTCTTTGCACAGATTGTGTATTTTAAGTTAAACTAATACATATCCAAAGGACAATGTTGGCCAAGTTGCGCCTCATATCTAGTTTTTAAAAAAGAATGTCCCCAAACTAGGGTCGAGACTACTTGATAAACCGGTCACCGTGCATCAACGATTAATTTAAACAATAAAATGCGTTCTTTGTTTGTTGTAACTGGAATGAACGGAAGCAGCCTCTTTAAAAGAATAAAAAGTAATATTATTTATGTATTATTTGAGTATCTAAGTGCTTATTTATTTGTCCTGATACGGAAAAAAACAAAACAAAATAACATTGACATTGCATTGCGGTTTCCATAAATGGTAAAAAAAAGGCCACGATATTGAATCTAGCTATCCTTCAAAAAACGAAGGCCGCCCAGACCTGTTTATAACTTTGTGTGTTAAACAACATATATTTCTCGAGGTTTCTTGCAGTCTTTAGGTTGCACAACAGTATTAAATTCTGCAATATATTCTTACTAAAAATAAGCAAGTTTGAGTAGATGTAATTAATTTAAAACAAACTTCTGAGTTTTCTTTCCAGTTTGTGAAGATTTTAGGACCAGAGAATAAATGACCATCCAGTAAGGCACGCAAGTTTGTTTCGGTCTAAGTCGACCAGGTGCTTGAAAATGTAGACCAGGGCCTAATCACTCCCCACTCAAGTATAGTGTATAGAAATTTCAGTACGTACATATACGCCCTAAATTCTAATAAATTTGGGCAATACAGGAAGTCTACACTTTGTTTTTCATCTCAAAAAAAAAGAATAATAATAATATTCAGCTCCAGTCTCGTATCCAAATTGTGAACCCCAAGTGAAATTTAATACTGTTATGACACCTGCAGTCAGTACGCCCGCCCGTGCGTCTGTTAAGCCTTGGAGTTCCAATCTCTTCTTCGCAACTCGTCTTATATAAGTAACCACTAAATGGTTTATGCTTATTATGTCTATCTTTGCAAATAAAAGAGGGGGTGGGTGGGTAAGCCCCCTCTTTACACCCCCTCCCGGTTCCGAAGATATAGATGAATCTAATAATCTATTTTAAATGGGGATATTTGTGGCGACTGTCTATCAGTTTTTTGAATGATCACACAGGTTTTTCCTTTTTCCATTTTATATACATATGCAAACATATAAACAGTACAAAACTAATATACATTAGACTGAAAGTAAGAAACATGCCACATTGGAAATAGTTACAATATGCATATTATCTCAGAATCCTAGAAATCTGTGTCTACTACTGCACAAGCTCTTCTATTAAGTCTACCTTTTACCTTAATTCTACAAGTGACTGAAATCTATATCAAAAACTTTAATTAAACGATCTGACTATCTCTGACTTCTGACAAACGTCTGCTACACTTCTGCTCTACCTATTTCCTGTTTCTAAATTAGACCAAAGATAAACAACCGGACAAAAACGGAATCGGACTAAAAATACACTATATACTTTAACCTGATAAAAACGGACACATAAACAATTACACTTATGATATAAAATACAATAACAACAATTTCAGAAAATCACAATAAAGAAGAAAATGAATAGTAAATTAAACATTGTTAATGTCAACACATTCACAACACTCCCGCGACCAGAAATAAATCATGGTTTTAACCAATCCTTGATCTTCTCTACTGCTCTACAGGCGGCTTGTCTCTTAGGTCTCTCTTGTGGTGAGTCTCAACATCCGCTTCTGTTTTTGAATTGGTCACTGTTGGATTTTCGGATGAGACACTTTTATCACTTTCGGTACTTTGATCCTTCCTGTCATTGGTCTCTGTTTCCTTTGAACACTCGATCGGATATAAAAGATTTAGTGGCCTATTAAGGGTCTTCTTATTTGGAAGTTAAACTGTTCCGGAACAGATCTGTCCATCTCTGCTAACGGTCAGTTCACACACACGTCCTACTTTCCAGCTTCCATGCGGAAGTTCATCTTTAACCAACACCAATCTCCAATCCTTGGTTCCTTACTGTGCTGAATTCTCCCTTCCATCAGTCTGTATGCTGTTCTTTCTCGCAAGCTCAGAAGATAGTCATCTCGCCAGGATTTCCAAAAGGCATCAAGATGTTTTTGTCCTTTCTTCCATGTCTGTAATAACTTCTCAGCACTGCTGATGTTAGGTTGATACTCTGTGTCCTCGGTATATTCTTCTTCGCTATCAGGAATACCAATTTTAGGATTCAGTGTCAGGAAGTGAGCTGGTGTGAGAATTATGTTAGAATTTATGTCATATCCCACATAAACTAATGGCCTTAAAATTAACAACCGCCTCTGTCTCTGCTAATAGAGTTCTTAGTTGTTCACTTGTAAGACACAGCTTCTCAATAGTTTTCCGTAGGCATCTCTTCACTACTCCAATGAGACGCTCGTAGAAGCTTCCCATCCATGGGGCCAGTTCGACTATGAACTGCCACTTGATATCTTCGTTTGCGATATAACTCTGCACATCTGGATCCCTGACTGTTGTTTGCAGTTTCCATTTATTATACTCCCACTCTGTAGGAGAAGGAGTATACTGTTTTACCCTTGTGTATCTATCTATCCGACTGTCTGTGTGTCTGTCTTTAATAATTTTTAGTCACAGTTTTCTAAAGAACTATTCATCATAGATGCTTGAAAATTTAGCACATCATTTGCTAAGGCATACCATATGATGGGATTTGTTTTTATTCAAATCCAATGTCAACTTCATGTTTATCTGTGTGTCCATCTGTAGCATCCCAAGTCAAAATGAACTGCTTATTTTAGCAGTTTATAAACAGTTATTAGGCAGTCTGGCAATTTTTTGGCAGTTTTTAGGCAGTTCTTAACAGTCTCAGTCTTAGCATTCCTTAAAACTGCTTACAGACTGCTTAAAAACTGCTAAGAATTTGTGTAAGCAGTTCAGTATTGAAGAAACTTAAGCAGTCAAACAAGCAGTTTCTCAAAACTGCTAAAAAACTGCTAAAAGTGCAACTAATTCATTTCGACTTCTTATAAGAAGTAATACAACACTTTTTCACTCTTGGTGGTCCTAACTTTCACTAGCCTTCATTACTGCCCATGTGTTACTGTTATTGCTTCCTGATGATAACGTCACAAATAATTGGGGGCCAGGCAGGAGTTCTTATACAGAAAATAAAGTTAAATAGAAAAAAAATATACTAAAAATCTTACTAGAAATGATACAATAGTTTGTAATAAATTGAGGTTTCATATTATAAAAAGCATGAGCATATGAGCTTCTAATCTTTATCCCATCAACTTGCAAATCCAGCCGTCTAGTTACATTAACAACCTGCTGTGTCCCCCTTGGTTGCTTGAAACTATAGGGTTGTATCCAATGAGGAAAGCCAGTCAAGATTTGTGCGCCTTTTCCACATCAGTTCAAAATTACAAATTGTGAAGATGATTGTGATGGTCTGGGATATTATATATACATTATTTATACCTATACAGTGAAGAAGTAAAAAATGCTTTGGAAAATACAATATTATCTGTGATCACCACATTGGACTGGATGTGAACTTAATATTTATATAGTGACAAATGTATCTGAATTTATTTCCATGAGATGGGAGCTAGATCATTATTATAAAAATCTGATCAAACAATATATTGGAATTGGGTGATATAGGAAAATTGCTAAAAGATTTGTTGGCAGTAATTAAAGTATGCTTCAGAAAATATATGGTAAGTGTGTGGGCTTCGTGATATAATAGGCATACCCTCTTCTCATTTGGATAACTATTAAATTATAAAACGTATAATCTAGTTTTTATATTTTAATTATAAGTACTAAATTAATATAAATTAAAATATTTGCAAATAAATTTATAAGCTACTGATAAAGGGATCGATCCATAGATTAGTCCACTGTATCAATTACCCAAGCTCTAAAGATGCCACTGACGTTTATGCAAGAAAATGGACTTAATGAAAGGACTCATTTACAATTCATACCTTAGATCTAAATCTCAATTCTAAGTCAAATTCCCATATATGATGTTATTTTTTCAATAAATTACCCTGCCGAAAGCAAAAATTGTATGCATATTTGTATTCATATATCATGTATATGGGTGGTGTTATGTTCTTAAAAGTAGACAAGGATAGTGCTTATAGCATTCTTTTTACCATTCAGTTTTTAAGCAGTTAATAAATTTTCAAATTTATATGTATATAGGTCACTCAGAGTCATTTCCATATAAGTAGAGCAAACAAAATAAACACCTTAGCAGTTATTAAGCAGTTTTTAAGCAGTTCTCCTTAACCTTCCTATTGACTGCTTAGATACTGCTAAGGAAACTGCTAAGCAACTGCTAAGTTACTGCTAATGAACTGGCTAAGTACTGCTTAAAATGTGGACTGCTAAGGAAAACTGCCTAAGGAGAGAAGAAGGCTAGTAAACTGTCTAAGAACTGCTAAAGCACTGAACTGTTAAGGTTAAAAAACTGCTAAAGAACTGCCTTCCACTCAAAGTGGAAGGCAGTTCTTTAGCAGTTTTTTAACCTTAACAGTTCAGTGCTTTAGCAGTTCTTAGACAGTTTACTAGCCTTCTTCTCTCCTTAGGCAGATACATGACAAATTTTCATTGCAGTTTTCTAAGCAACTATTTATTGCATATTCTTTGCTCAGGCATATCATATGGTGAAATTTTATTTCTTTGAATCTGATGTCAACTTATTTATATGTGCATCTTCCAGTAGCTGAACTTGTGTATATTTAAACATGATAGTGTACATGAATGTACATGTATTCACATCAGAGCAGGGGTATTACTAGTAAGCATTGGCTCGATCACAGACTTCTTGTCATTGCATGGTTTTCCATGGGGAGGGGGCATAAGTGTTTTATAAACATCTCTTAATTGTTATATTTAGGAAATGAATTTAATATTTGAAGACTCAAAAAGTTATGAACTACCACCTTGTAAATGTCTACATAATTATGTTGCATGTTAAAATTATTTATTTTGTTTTATGGGGGCAGAAAGATGCCACCATACCATGGGCCTGAAATACATTAATCTAATTAATTAATGTCATGAAATATTATTGTACAGGTTAACAAAGCGAATAAGCTCTCTCCTGGAGTATATACTTCAAAGCTGATGCAAAAGATTGATCAGAGACGAAGAGTAAAGAGACTTCATCAGAGAAGTGCACAGTACAAAAAGAGGAGAATACAACTTCAGAGAGAGAAGAGGAAGAAGGAAAGAATATCAACTACAAGAGAAGGAGTGACATATGAATCAAATCTAGAGGTCAACTGTACTAATGTACAGGAGGAAATTCCAGAGTTTTTAGATTTTGAAAGGACTAGTAACTTAGTAACATTTGATTTGGAGACAACAGGTTTGGGAAGAAACAGTGATATAATTCAAATTGCAGCATGTGTAGGGGAGGACACATTTCAAGATTATGTGTTGCCAAGATGCAATATTACAAGTGAGGCTTCTAAAGTCACTGGAATAACATATTGCCGTGGAACAGACACGTTATATTTGCAGGGCAAAGCAGTTTCTGGCAAACCTATACAGGAAGCACTTCTCAACTTCATAACTTTTCTACAATCCAAGAAAAACCCTGTGCTCATAGGCCACAATATAAAGAGTTTCGATTTACATGTGTTATTTCGAAGATTACGAGAATTTAATTTATTTTCAACATTTTGTAAAGCAACCAAAGGGTTTATTGACACGCTTCAATTGTGCCGAAGAGTGATCCCAAAGAAGGAAGTGAACGGATGTTACAAGCAGGAGAATTTAGTAAGAATGCTTACAGGACAGAAATATACAGCCCATAATGCTTTGGA
>PRKT01000013.1:41237-95681 GCA_003671525.1 Saccostrea glomerata
TTGATTAAAAATATAAGATGGATGAAAAGTTTATACCTGAGGATTTTTATCATTACATAAGAATTTTCTGGAGAGATGGGGGTTCGTAATTCAGCTGGTAAGCGGCGCATATAACTTTTAAAAGGAAAAAATCGAGTCTGGGGCACGGAAAGGGGCAAATGAAGTTGCAAGCCTTGTTTCTTTTTAGTATATACAGTGGGATATGTCAATTTTAAAGCGTGCATAAAATCAAAGAACAAAGTACGTTTTTGACCACATTTCGCCGAGAAATTTAACGATTTTTCAACTGCGATATTTTGTATTCATCTATTATGTTTTATTTACATTAGGAACAAAGCTAATATTAACTAGAATGAAAATGACGTAATACTTAATTATGACGTCACAAAACCACGCCAAACACCAGCCGCTTGACGAAATCCGTTAGTTTTTAATGTAAATTCAAGAAATTTTAATTAAATTAAATATCTTCCCAAGCATTAACCACTTTTATATTTTGTATTTAAAATTATAAGTTCAAAACCTCTTATCATTATCAAATTTGTGTCGGTTAATGCGTGGGAACAGTATGAATTTTTTAAAAACAATTAGTCCGGAAATATATATGCAACATAAGAGTACATGCTTTTACACAATATTTACGTTGGAGACCAGTGTTGAAGAACTGCATGTTGATGTAAAGGCAAAGAATATTCATAAATAAAGGGTGAAATCCAAATCTGCGGAAAATAGGTAAGAACCAAGATGATATCTGTGGTATATTTCATTTGTATGAATTTTAAAAGTTAGTTAAGAAATTAATTGAAAATAGAGAATGAACCATTGCCGTGGTAGAAATTGCACCGCAAGTCCAAGTGCGCTTTGTATTTGTGATATCCATTACTCCGTGCATTATTTTGTTCCTTTTACCAATCGAATATGTCGAAAATGATATAATACATTTCTTTCGAATGTAATTTATTCTTTTTTCTTGCATCCAAAAGCGGAAAAAAAATACAAATAACTAAAAGTATATGAAATGACGGTATGTACATGGTAGTATAATATAATACCATGACTGCATGAGTTACATGTACAATGCATGAAATGGATACAATATTACATATATGTAAATAAAATGATTATCACAAAACATGATGTCGTTTTGTAATCAGGTATCACTCTACTATCTACAAAAAATATTTAGAAGCATATGGACTGTCATATGGATAATTATATCAAATAATTATATCAAATAGTGATCTCGATTTTAATTGGTAAGGTCGAACATATTCCACCAGTTAGAATATCAGTTTGTCATTCTATAGTTTAAATCACTTTCAAATTAAAGTAAAAAAATCATCGGACATGTTTACACTACATGTTCCATACATTCAAGTTAAAAATAGTGGTGAAAGCTAAGTGCGAGAGACGAGAAAGGTGGGGGGGGGGGGTATCAACGTAACGATTTTTTTTATTTAAAGACACAGTCTTTTTTGATGACCTGGTGCATTTTTATGTATGTTTCATTAAAAATTAAATTAAAATACATCAGAGTGACTAGTTCAATGGGCCGGATGTAATCTATGTATTTTCTAATGAAAAATATACATAATATAATGTAGCTATATACATGCATGTGACTCGGCTTACAGGCAGCTTTGTAATTATTGATAGCCCCTCTAGATCTTGTAAAAACAACCATTAGAAATTAAAAGCGTTATAAGTTTGCAGGTGTGTTATTATTACCGTATATGATTTTTAAAAATAAATGATTACGTATAACACGTCGGGAGCAAGCCCCTGTGGTAGAGATGTTAAATAAAATATTATTCGTGAAAATTTGTCTTTTCTGATGTAATATTCAAGAAAATTATACTTTTTATCAGAAATTTAAGGGTGGCATATATTTTTTTTGATATCTAGAATTATCGATACGTGCTAAGTGATTGTCATTGCCATGACCCGATTCATACTTTTAGTGGAAACAAAATGCGTCTGTATTTTAATCGACAGTAAAAGTGTAGAATTTAAGTCGGCATGATATCCAAAGTAGATTTTTTAACTTATAAATAAAACAAATAGTCAACCTTAATTAACAAACACATTTATATATACATGTATGTATTCAATACTTAAAAATATAATCTATTCTATATTATTGAGAAATGAATGTCAGTTTTCGAGGAGATAACTCGCGTTCTTGTTTACAACCTGAGCGACCCGTCTTTTACCTGTGGTTTCTAAACCGCTATGCGATTTGCACCCAGGGAAGGGGGGGGGGTTACGTGTAATAATTATATTGTTTTGAAATGATAATCACGTTGTTGAAATAATTCCTGGTTAAAGTTTAGAATTTCTTCAAGTCGAAAAGTACAATTAAATAAAAAAAAAAATACATTTCCAAAAGTGAGAGTGAATTACAGACAAACTCACGCACGTCTCATCTTTGACAACTCCCCCCACATTTCATAAATGAACCAATGAAACAAGCTTCAAGACTGTAGTAAAATTGGGTAAAGCTCAATGACATTAATTAATAACACAGGTAACAATTTAAGTAAGCGAAACAAATTCAAAGAATCACCAATCTAAGATCTGACCAAAACCTGATAACAATTATGAGCTAATAGCATTGATACCGTGGGATGGAGAGAGAGATGTCAAGTTTGAGAAACTGCAAACACGTTCCAAAGATCAAATAACGCAATTAATTTTCAATTATAAATTCCCAGTACATCAATTTAAATATTTAAACAATGCCCAAATCATAAGTACATCTATAAGAAACTAACAAAATGTCTTCATAGAAAATACTCATTTATACGCATGTTTATTATACGGGAATGTAGAAAAATACGGAACTGGTCGATGTATATTTTTGAAATTCTTTTACTTTTGAGATAGGTAAATAAATATCAAATATATCAGACATTTCCTGCTTTTGCCTTCATCTTTATGACACATTTTTAGATCGCGGATTGGAAAATTAAACACTATGCAGCTTAACTTATTAATTTTGCTTGCTTTAACAATTAAAAGACTTCATTGATTATTACGTTATATATTGAGGAAACAAACAAGCAAACGTACCGAATAATAAAACCTTTGAAAATTATTTTTCTAGGTTCTGTAAAATGTCATCCATCTCCAAGTATAAGCCATATTCGTGTATAGCCTGCTGTAAGCGTATCAAGACCAGTGAACGAAGACCTCTTTATGGAAATCAGGCTCTTCGAAAATTTCTGTCAAAGAGATTTGTGAAAGACTTGAGCGAGAATGACGTAGTGTGTAACAAATGCAGGCAACTCTACTACTTCTCCCTCAAACAAGGCTCCAAAATACCAGAAGTCCATAATATTGAAGACAAGGAAAATGCTGCCCCGCCTGATCCTGTAACACTACACATTCTGTCCACTGGATATCGACATGATGCTTGTGGAATATGTGAAAAGAAACCACGTAAACTTGTTGTCATTCCAGAACAGGCCCGGCTTGAGATGTTTGTACAACTTGGTGTGTTCATGAAAGAGGGTTCCAGATGTTGTCCTTCTCATATTTATGGCGGACACTTGACATCAGAGGCGTTGAGCTACGGAGTTTCCGAGAGAGTTAGAAAATGTACCTCACTCAGTAATGATAACTTAAGGAATCTTCTTGACAGTTTAAGAAACTATGCGAAGAAAAATGCATCCACTCGTCTGGATTTCGATAGCGAGACCTCTCTTTCTGACGAGGATTATCGCAACCTCACAGGACTCACACGGACGCAGTTCGATGATCTGATGCTTAATGTGGAGGATATTAAGACATCCAAATCCAGAAGCATCCGCACCTGTGTTGCCATTTTGCTGATGAAACTGCGATGTGCTCTAGACAACAAAATGCTGGCTACCCTTTTCAATATGAAAAAGTGGCAGGTACGCTAAATTGACGCTTAAAAACTGATCATTGGTGTTTAATTGTTCTTGTAAGAAGATAATAATTTTTTAAAATTTTAAAAGTTTAATTAAAAACAAGTTCCGTGAATAAATCTTTCTATTTTTTTAAGGTACGCAGAGCCGTTTCCTCAGCGAGACGCTCCCTCATGAAGGACTTTGTGCCACAAAACCTGGGATTTGGCCATATTTCTCGAGACGACGTCATACAAAAGCATACGAGGCCTCTAGCACAGGAATTGTTTTCCCCTGGTATGACAGAAACCCCAGCCTTGCTAGTGTTGGACGGAACCTACATATACATCCAGAAGTCTAACAATTTCACCTTTTCCAGACGTTCCTATAGCCTACATAAACATCGCCCTCTTGTAAAGCCCATGATGGTTGTCACGACATCCGGATACATTGTGTCCGTCCTAGGACCATATCTGGCGGATTCCAAAAACATGACGCAGGTATTCTAACCCACATGATAGAAAGAAATGCTGAAGAGATGAGGAATTGGTTACAGGACGGAGACACATTTATAGTCGACCGTGGCTTCAGAGACAGCGCGGACGTTCTGGCGGACATCGGAATTAGAATGGAGATGCCAAGTTTTCTGAAAGGAGCAAAGCAACACTCCACTGAGGAGTCTAACAGTTCCAGATTGATTACGAAGGTATCTTTTTGATTAGATCATACGTTTAGTATTTTTATCTGAAAGTCAATCTAAGTTTTATTTCTGATGTGGTATTCTTTTTGCAAAAAAAATTGTTCATATCTTTCAAGGTGCGTTGGGTTGTGGAGTCCGCCAACGGACGAATAAAGCGTTGGAAATACCTTGACCGCACAGTATCCAATAATCAGATTCCGTTCATAGCAGATTATGTGCGTATAGTAACTGCAATTTCCAACAGATATTGTCTTCCATTGAGTTCTGGAACCGACGACGACAAAGCAATCGCATTGAAAATGCGTCATTTGTCACAGAAGGGAAATGAGCTCAGAGAGCTCGTGAAAAGCGAGGGTTGGGACAGGAGGCCTTCCCAGTGGAAAACCCTTGATGCAGATAGTGTTGCGTTAGATTTCCCTATTCTGTCGGAAGATGAGATTCGAAATATCACATTAGGAACCTATCAGGTCAAGATGGCCAGAGCATACACGCATGAACATTTCCAAGAAGACGGTGCGTATGATATTCTTATTGCAGAAGATAAACCAAACATCATTGGGGCAAAAATACAAAGTCGTCACGTGTCGGCCAAAAAATACCTTTGTTGGATTCGCCACAGTGAAGGAGTCATTGTATCGTGGTACTGTAAATGTAAGGCTGGGTCCCGTGTTGTAGGGTGTTGTGCACACATTACCAGCGTGCTTTGGTATCTTTCCTTTGCGCGTCACCAGTCTAAACCTTTGAAAGGCGTTCGAAACTGGGCGGATCACCTTGAAGACGCTGCACGTGTTGTTGATGAATCGGACAGTGGTACAGAGAGTCCAACGGAGGAATGAATGTTGACTGCTTTGAAGTTTTGTTAATTATATTTTCTGTGAAAAAAGTTCCTTTTTTATAAACATGAATTGATTTTAAGAATTGCATATGTCATTATTAAATATCCTCTACATTTTCCTCACTTTGAATTTTCGTTGTTTTACCTAATCAGCAGAAGGGGGAAATGATAAGGTAAATATGCATATCAGTTGTTCATACGAATAGATTTTATCCTCTGAAATGAGAAAACTATATCGAGTGGAAAATTATTTTAACTAGGATTTTCAGGGGGAAAATATTTTTTATATCAAGGGTATGTCGGTACAAGAAGTACGAGTACATTAGTATACGGCGACATGATTGAGGAAAAGAATAGCGAGACCAGTTGAAATAGTTTGGGTTGCATTACATTGCCTGCAGTAAATTCTATAAAAATTTGGCATACTTTCAAAGTGATAAAAAACTATTTTATGTTTAAACTTTATTGCATGTTCTTTTCTTTTTCTATATGCTTGTATGTACAAAAAACTCTCCAATCGTTTATATGTTTGGTTTTTTATATGAGGCAAATGAGATATAACGTCATTGACGTAGTCCAGATTAACGGACGTCGACGTCGGAACTAACGTTACTGTAATAAAACCCTACTTTTTAAAATAATGTCCAGTACATGCCACGTGGTCAGATATCAGTAAATTATACATTATTAGAAAGATAAAATTCTAAACTTTACGTATAATAAATATTAATATTTTTTTAGAATCGGCGAAATTCGCCACAAAACGTACTTTGTTCTTTCCGTGACATTCTGGTGTATATGAAGCAGAAAGGTTTACAAAAAACTAAAAATTAACACTGTGCACTGAAAAAAATGTTACGAGTATAGTTCGAATTTCCTCGACAATACATTTATAGAAAAAATACAGTATCCTTGACCCAAGCGCCTATGATAGTTACAACAAGCATATTATCTCAGAATCCTAGAAATCTGTGTCTACTACTGCACAAGCTCTTCTATTAAGTCTACCTTTTAACTTAATTCTACAAGTGACTGAAATCTATATCAAAAACTTTAATTAAACGATCTGACTATCTCTGACTTCTGACAAACGTCTGCTACACTTCTGCTCTACCTATTTCCTGTTTCTAAATTGGACCAAAGATAAACAACCGGACAAAAACGGAATCGGACTAAAAATACACTATATACTTTAACCTGATAAAAACGGACACATAAACAATTACACTTATGATATAAAATACAATAACAACAATTTCAGAAAATCACAATAAAAAAGAAAATGAATAGTAAATTAAACATTGTTAATGTGAACACATTCATAACAATATTTGAATAACGATTTCAGTAAAACCCTTCAAACCTATGTAAACCTTGAAGGTGCATAGACACAGATTTAAAGTTAATATTTTCTGTATAATATCACGACTTATATATTGTTATAGCATTTCACACGAAAATATATCGAAAAAATATACACGAAAAAGAATCTTGTTTCATTTAAAAGTTAATGAAACTTTAAAATTTTAGGCGGGTTTGATTGACACATCCTTGCATTTTCACAAAGGCTGATTCTCTATAAGGCCATTTTCCGGCCTACGATAAAATCACTTTAAAATGTGATTTTTAGCTCTACTGATTAGAGACCAGAAGAGCCTATGCGATGGAAAGGTGTCTGTCCGTCTGTCTGTCCGTCTAGCTGTCTCTCTGAAAACAAATTTTTAAAATGCTACTCCTTCTACAGTTTTAGTCTGATTTCAATATAACTTGGCACACAAGTAGACTTCACTAAGATACATAAACTAGTGCATCGATTTTTGATTTCGATGAACGGTGTTGCCATGGCTACTAAAAATGGAAAATTTTGAGAAATTCCTTTAAAACGCTACTTCTCCCACAGTTTTGGTCTGATTTTAATATTACTTGGCACACAAGCAGACTACACTAAGATACATAAACTAATGCATCGATTTTTTATTTCGATGAACGGTGTTGCCATGGTTACAAAAAATAGAATTTTTTTTAGAAATTCCTTTAAAACACTACTCCTACAGTTTTGGTGTGATTTTAATAAAATTTGGTGCACAAGTAAACTACACTCAGATTCATAAAGTAGTGCATCGGTTTTTGATTTCGATGAAAAGTGTTGCCATGGTTACTATAAAAATAGAATTTTTTTTAGAAATTCCTTTAAAACGTTACCCGTGCTACAAAATTTTGTCTGATTTCAATAAAATTTGGCACAAAAGAAGACTACACTAAGATGCATAATTCTATTTATTGCTGACTTTTGCAAAGTTTCAAATCCAAGTGCTTCTTTTCCTTTGTTACACGTACAGACCGATAGAGCTACAGTCTCATCAGAGACTTCTGGTCTATAACTATAAACATTCTTTTTCATGATTTTGATGTTTATTCATCAGCATCGATCATCTAATTCACATGATTTAAAGATCACAAATGGCTGTCAGTTAAAGAAAAATTGAGAATATAGGTCTATTCACATTAAGTTTCTCTGTATGTTTCTGAATATAAATGATCAAAAATTAATTTTTCATGTCAGAAACGCATCAGACCTATAAGTAATAAATTCGAAGTTTTCTTGAAATTTAAGGCTCAAGATATTTTTTTATGACAAGAATTCTGAATCATCCACATTTTGCATATTTTGAATGTAAATATTTACAAAATGCACACCGTGTGGTGCTGAAAAAAAGTTTGATTAGCATTCAATTATATGTAGTATATCATTTATAATTCTATTGTATATCATTTCTATAGATGTGGTACCTATTTTACGCATAAAATGCCCATGTAAGAAATGAGGTTTCTAAGTTTCTATTGATCTAATAAAAGTTATACATCAAATGTTGAAAGCACTGAATGGATTTTGATTGTGATTAAATAAAACTGGAGTAGTTATTAATAAAGTAATTTAACAATTGCAAAAACAAATAAAGTATTAATTTACAGCATAAACATATCAATGCAAGTACATGTTGACTATCCATATACATGTAAATACTGTAGTGAATACATCAAACTCAGAGCGGTTGCATTGAAATATACACATCTCTAAGTAAAATGAAAAAACGTCGTCGAAATGGCTTTGCTTTCATTCACTCATGTTGCGCGAAAAATGGCCAATTTCAAGGGTGATTTTCCTTTAGAAAGCAGTGTCCACAGCCGTCGCCCACGTTATTTTTTTTATATTTTGTGCAAAATTCAATAACAAATCACATATCTCAAGATCGTTGTGGGCGATGCCTGTGGACAATGTTATCTGAAAGAAAATTCCATTGAAAATTGGTGTCTTCTGCAACTTTTGAAGAAAATACGGGAAAATGCACATGTTTATGACGTCATAATTAGCATTTAAAACACATGTGAGTAACATGATTTGTAGGATTTTTCTGCATGAATTTCAATTATTTAAAAAGCATGAGTTTTCAACTTTTACACCAGTTTCATTTTTTAGAAAATCACAGGGCAAAATTTGTATGGAAACCATACCTTGTTCTTTAATTAAAAATGCCATCTAAACTATATGTACAGGAAATTCCCATATTCTGCTTAGGGAATACACGTATTTACTGACTTTATACCAGTACGTATGACAAAGATCAAGATGAAGAAAGAGGGAGGCGACGAAGTGACGGAAAAAGAGCGGGAATACAGCAAAAGGACAGTAATAAAGGAAGTGAGCCCTGATTAAGAACTTTGAATTCATAATTTTTTATAATTTTCCTCTATTGTCTTTTTAAAAATTTATTTTGTAAATTATGATTGAATTGATGTATATAAAATATTTTCACAGTGAATCATTAGTAATGCTTTCATTGAACACGTCCATGTATGCATTATGAATGCAGATTGAACTGTGTATTATTTTTTTTAAACAGTCATAAAATAGGTTTATGTAAAGCATCACTTAACCAATTGCAAATGTTTCTAAGTAATAACTACGTCGGGCCAACAATTTACCATCTGGCATTGTAAAAAAAGGGTTAACATTGGGCCAACCTAACCAACCAGTTGTTAAGGTTGGCTGTTAGTTGGCAAACACTAAAAACTACGTTGGCCCAACAATATGCCATCTGACATTTCAACATAGGGCCAACGTTGAGCCAACCTAACCAAACAGTTGTTAAGGTTGGCTGCTAGTTGGCATACACTAATAACTACGTTGGCCCAACAATATTTCATCTGACATTTCAACAAAGGACCAACGTTGGGCCAACCTAACCAACCAGTTATTAAGGTTGGCTGTTAGTTGTCATACAGTTATACCTACGTTGGCCCAACAATATGCCAACATGTTGGTCCAACGTTGGGCCGATGAGCAAAATTACCGTGGGCCAACGTCAGGTTACCAACAATGGGCCAACGTTGGAAAAAAAAATTGGGCCAACATTGGCCCAACTATCTCTTGCTATCTGGGAATGTACTATCGCCTCTCGGTCCGAACTGGCATTAGAGTAATGGGAAAACTTAAGCGGAGGGGGGGCTGTGTTACATAACTTCTACCATGTGTGGGCCGCAAAACGGCCTTATAGAGAATGATCCTTTAATTTTTTTTTAATACTTAGGAAAAGTGACCGTCTTGTGTATCAATGAAAAATATTAAAACTATGATCCAGAAAATTCGGAGTAGAAATGTTCCAAAGCAAAACATATACGCAGTATATTGTCAGTCCGTGTAGTTGTGGTGAGCAGACTGTAACAATTGAACACACCCGGTGAATCATAAACATTAACAACAAGTAAAATTGATGCAAAGCATCAAATCGGATGCAAACAAAATTTAGTATTTCAAAAAAAAAATTACTTTACAATTTTAAAAGCATCCATACAAGGTTAGGAAAGTACAAGATATATTCAACGTAGAGATGAGTGATCATTTTTATTTCAGGATGTCTTCAAAGCATTATGAATTGATATTTTTTTTTTAATTATATAATTAGAATTTTTAGTGCATTTGCAAAATGGATTCAGGGATGTAATAAAGTCAATGGTAAATGATAAGAATTAGATCTTTGTCACGTGATAAAGGTTTCTGCAGAGTAGGGTATGCTGAAAGGCGCGATGTAAGATATACAAAAAAAATTATTCTTGTGTCACTCGCAGCTGTAGCATATTCCACAAAAAATTGAATAGTTGAAAGATTAAATTTAAATCTCTCACCATGTATTAAAACTGATTTTCACCACGTCATTATTATCCGGAAAATCATGACGATGCCAATTCATATCTAATACAATTCCAAACTGGGGAGTACCTATTATAAACTCTTTTTATTGAACCATAAATTATCAATTATCTGATGAGAAATGATAATGAAATTAATACATAATAACAACAATAAATACTTATTTTAAAGCAAGTTTTCAAATTATTTTCCTCACGATCTTATGCATGTTATCATTAAGAATTATTTAACCGAACTAATAAAAAAAAGCCTCATTTCCCCATGTGCGCTTTCTAACACAATCATAAATAGATCTGCCGCTGCTGCTGCCTATAATAATAGAGCAACGTTTCACGGGTGTATTCAATTTGCTAAACTCTGTACACAGCACTAAGCGCAGAATGACGATACTTGTGAAGGGGTTTTGCTTTCGAACATTTCTACTCTTAATGTAATTATTTTTCTTGATTAAAGTTTTAATATTCATCAAACCCATCCAAAAATTCAAAATTTCAAAAGTTTTAGATTAAATAAGATATTTTCGGGTGAAATACTTTTACAATATATAAGTCGTGATATTATACAAAAAAATATTAACTTTAAATCTGTGTTTTTCCGCCTTTAAGGTCAGACGACACGTTTCTCAAATGTATCAATTGTATCTCTTTATTATATAAAAATAATTCATATTTGTCATTCTCTTGTGATTTCTACATTGACGTCAATATGTTTTAAGATATAAGTATATAGAAAATGTGTAAGGTGTCGTTTGACCTTAATAAGACTTTTTCTTTGTACATTGTGCCAACGAGACCTATTTTATTTTTTGATCGATCTAACACATACTTTGGGTTTCCTTTAACAAAAGATGCATGGACAATGCCATTCTTTCAAAAATATTGAAGTGTACCCCATTCTTATTCGCAACACCTCTTAAATCACTGAATCAAATTTAATGCTAATTTCACATATTACATCTTCATCACATAATTGCAGTTAACCACATATTTTACGTTTTGAATAATGTGAAAATAATAGTATTCGATGTTTTTAAATTTTAGCCTTTAAAGAAATTAATTCAGTAGTTTTCATTATTTTTTTTTTTACAGTTTCCGACATTAATATGATTAAAGGAATAATATTTTTAGAGAAAATAATGTAAATCTGAGTGATCGTTATAAGAGGACTAGTACTGCTAGTTCTCTCTTTTTATCCACATTCTTAACAAAAATATGAAGATTTTGATCGACATTTTAAGTTTTACCCTTAGCTTTCAAAATTTATGTATAACAAAAAATAAAGCTATGTTAAAAATTCTAGCTTGATACGTTTATTATTTGCCAAATTATTATTAGATAAAAGCAACATTATATCATCATCTGGCACCGTCGCTGTTAGTTTCATGACGTCCAATACTTTCTTTGGTTTTCAATGTCCGTTTCTTCTACCTCATATAGGCTTATTTTGATTAAATTCCCTGGAGTTGAGTAAGGACCTAAAACCGCCTTGTTTATATGAATTTACAATGTCATGAACAACGGCATTCAATGAATATGATATTCCAAATAGATTTATACATTGGAGGAGATCCTCGCTTGATTGGGCCAGCATATTTTGTTCAATATCTACAACACATGATTTAACGTCATTTTTGACGTTATTGATTTTTCACACCTTGACTACAAATCGACATTAACTGAGCATCCCATTTCTTTCTGAATCAATTTTGACATTAAAAGACGAGTTCTATGGGTGCATATTATTTCTCTGTAACCAGTTTAAGCATTTCTTAGGTCTTTATCATTTTTTTAGGGGCAAAACTTTATGGAATGTTGGAAAGGGAAACCCCTCTCCCTTATTTGTTTAGACACTCCATGTAAAATTTCCGATAATGTTTCATAGAACTTACAGAAAGAAGTAAAAATTCCATATGTTATAGAACAATAAAAATAATTGTGCCACAACATATACCTGAATTGAAGGGATTTTTGGTTGTCAATTATGCATATCAAAGGAGCTTTCTCAGTTACACATAGGTCGAAAAAGCATTCCATTGCTTATAAAAGCATTACAAATTTATGGTTTATTTTTAGATAGAAAAGTTGATGCTAACTAGATATTTAAAATTCCATTGAAATATCTTAATCGTTTGATCGTGGCGCTAGTCCACGAACTTTTTGACAACCCCTCGTAATGCCATTCTGCACCTCTTATTCTACTTTTTGATCTGACACTACATGTCGGGTCATCCAGAGCAAACATGGACTTTGACATTATAATCATATGGGAGATTTGGTCTCATTTAGTGAGTTAAGTGTTAAAAGTATCCACAGCTTTTTTCCACAAATGGAATAATATATGAGATAATAAACGTTCTAAAGATAGCCTTAAGGTTTCTTTAAAACGAAAAAATAACACTTGATTGAATGTGCTAAAGGAGGATGTCCGGCCACCTTAGGTGGAATAAGAAGAAATTATCAGTTATTCTTCAAATGACTGAAGTATACTATAATTTGATCAAATTTCAACTCCTTAGGATAAAGGCACAATAAATATACACAACTGAATGCATGTTTTGAGTAAATAATTATTTTTTTTTTGAAAAAAAAATGCTTTTGATATGCTTTCTAGAACTGCACAACCACACAATTTAGCAGAGCCTTAAAATTCCAACAAAATAAATGCAAAGTGTGCATTAATGTTCTCACTACTGCCATGTGTTGAGTAACTATTTATCAAATTCTGCACTGTTAAATATACTGTAAATGGTTATTTCGAGTTTAAAACAAGGCACTGTTGTCTTCAAAATGACCATGAAAACAGTTCATGGATAACAGCACGTGATTTATTTTTAGCAAAAAATTTTTTCAGACCACTCTTAATTATGGAGGTACATAATGGTCTAAAATAAAGAAAATTTTAACGTAATAATACACTATTCAAAAAATATAAAAAGAATGAAGATAGAAAAATATTTTAAATGATAGTAACACATTAAAAGTGGGGTGTTGCTTGTAATATACTAAATAACAGTATTGGAGAGTTGCTTTAAAGCATGTTGTTAACTCGAATTCTTCAATATGCGAAATTTTTTTTTTGATGTTGCACGTTTTTCATTGTCTGAAACAAAGAATTGTAGAATTTGTTGTAACACGCTAATGTTTATAGCAACTGTTCAAAAATAATTATTAATTACTATAATTTATACAGTATGTAACACACAACTACCCCCTTTTAAGGTTTATCGACCCTCACACTTTTATTGGTTTAACATACAAAAACTGCATTTATTTTATATTAATATATCTTAAATTTTCTAATTTTGGAATAAATGTATAGATTGCCATATTATTTAGGAAAGGAGACATAAATAAACAGAAGTGTATGTCAAGATAAAAAAATATGTACATTTTTTGTAACTATTATGAAAAAAAATTATGTAAAAACTGGTTCAAATGCATAATTCTGATGCTGTAAGTTCTGATATACTTGTTACTTCTGACTTTGAATTGTGAATACCAGGGAGACCATTTAGCATAAGAAGTGCAATAAATACTATGCCTGAATGAAGATACCCAAGAAGGAGTTATTGCCCTTATCAACATTTTTTAAAGAATGAATATCTGATTAAAAAAAGAAATAAACATTTTTAAAATTCTTTTACTTCACAATATTTATCATTACACCTATTGAAAAGCATTCTTATAAAAGTTATAGTTCTACTTGGCATGGCTTTAAATTTAAAACACAAACCTATAACATCATAGGAAGATGGAAATGCCTTAATGTAATTATAAAATTTAAAGATTTTTCTATCTTAATTTTCTTTTACATATTAAAATAGAGGTGTCTTATTATTTTTTCTGAAGTTTTAAGCTTCTCCATTTAAGATCATTGTATGCCCCTGAATAAGAAGTGGTGCTATCCCTGAACTACTTTCATGGTTCTTTATACTGATTTTGAAGACAATTGAATAGTGCATTGATTTGAAATAGAAATTACCATTTTACAGTGCAAAATTTAGAAATTTGTAGAGAGAACATTGAAACCCCAGTCACTTTTCCAAAAAACGACCAACGGCCGACAGTTTTTGAAGCCAAAATTGGATTCTTCGGGTGACAGTCGGCAGTTAGTTTGTCGTTGCATTTTGTCTTGTCCGATTTTGACCTCTTTTTTTGTCGGCCGACCAATTTTATGTCCATCGGCCAAAGCTATCATTTTTTTTGCATCGGTGGCCGATTTCTTCAATTGAAGCAATCCGTCGAGCAACCTTCGATCATCGTCCAACCACCGGCAGTCAGTCCGTCATTCGACAATAAGGGTTTCCAAAATTTCGGCCGACGGTTAAAATCGAACTGTAACTCAGAGCTCGATGATCGGGCGACGATTGGCCGACTTATGAATATTTTACCTATTAAGCATGCTTAACACAAAAACATTTTGATGCATGGATTTAAATTTCTTTTTGAATGGAAATGACATATAAAAATTCAGTGAAATATAAAGAAATCTGGAGGTTTTTTTACTGTTTAGATATGCACCTTTTGTCGTTTTCTATGCAAATCTTTACAAAATTTTTCACACGGTTTTAATTTTGTGGAACAATTTTACAAATTTCTGCCACTTTTCCTTGCAAACATTACTCATGTCACCTGTTTGAATATAGATCTATGAAAAATATTGCTGATTTCTGAAGAAAAAAAATTGTGTTATTTATCCAAGTCATCGGTATTCCTTGGAATTAATGTGACTGCTCCTTGTCGCCTGATACTCGTGTCGGTCAATCATGTTCTTTCAGTTGATCATCGGCTTATATGTGATTTAGGCATAATGCACACATTGCATATTTTTGGGGGTTTTTAAGGCTCTGGTGAATCAATCGTGTATTTTCGCAGTTATAGAACGCATATCAAAAGCATTTTTCTGCAAAAGTATTAATTATTTACATAAAACATGCATTCAATTATACATATTTATTGTATCTTTGTCCTAAGGACTTAAAATTTTTATCAAATTATAGCTTACTTAAGTCATATGAAGAATTATTTACATTTTGTTCTTATTCTATACCTAAGGTGGCCGGGCATCTTTCTTAATTGTTTCTGCCAGTCCTGTGCGGCTGCATTCCATGACGTGTCTGTTCATGTCACTTGTTCGTTCCTCACAACGTTGGACAGCCGGTGTAGAGACGAATATTGACTCCCATCGAAAAATGACCGGGGGTCATTTTTCGACAGCGAAAAATAACCCCCGGTCTTTATTCGACGTAGAAAAATGACCCTTTTGCCCGTAGAATAAGTGTCTTAAGTTTTCTTCAAAGTTTTTCAAAGTGTCAAAGTTTTCTTCAAAGTTTTTCAAAGTGTCAAAGTTTTCGTCAAAGTTTGTCAAAGTGTCAAAGTTTTCAATAAAGTTTTTCAAAGTGTCAAAGTTTTCAATAAAGTTTTTCAAAGTGTCAAAGTTTTCAATTAAGTTTTTCAAAGTGTCAAAGTTTTCGATAATTTTTTCAAAGTGTCAAAGTTTTCACCAAAGCTTTTCAAAGTGTCCAAGTTTTCGATAAAGTTTTTCAAAGTATTCAAATTTTCGATAAAGTTTTTCAAAGTGTCAAAGTTTTCTCCAAAGTTTTTTCAAAGTGTCAAAGTTTTCGCCAAGGATTTCAAACAGTCCAAGTTTTTCGCCTAAGTTTTTCAAAATGTCAAAGATATCACTATAGTAAATCAAAAGTTTTCAAAGTTATAACTAAAGTTAACTATAGTAAACTATAGTTACCTTTAGTTAACTATAGTATTTTTTGTTAGAGAATGCTCACCTGACCTAATTTGGAATAAATTGATGATATGTTGATCTCATAACATACGATTATAGCTATAATTTAAGGTCAATGCGATGATTCAGAATCTAAAGGAGTAAAGATTTATGGAGCCTAAAGGGTTAGGTAAACATTGTTTTTCGATGGTGGAAATCATCGTACTGACAAGAAAAATCAGCAGCATCATATATAATTTTATCCTCCGCTTGAAAAGCGGGAGGGTATATAGTGATTGGGATGTCCGTCCATCTGTTACATTGTACGCTTTAGAGTATCCATCTGTTATCCTATCTCCTCTTATATATAAAAAGATGTATTTGTAAAACAGCTATGCCCCTGTATGGCAACATAGCGAAGATTAAACTTTTCTTAAAGGCAATTTAAATATAATGGTACCCAAAGTAGGGTCTTCTCACAAGAAATACAATTGCAAAATAGGAAAGCCCTAGCACCACTTGTTCAAAATTAATGGCTAAAGATAAGTGTTTGAAAGGTTGGTCAAAGTCAAAGGTCAAAGGGTCAAAGTTGATGGTTTCTTAAGAAAGGTTTAATGTAACAAGGATAACATTTGTGAAGTATGAGAGTACTAGTACAAGTATCTACCACTTAAAAGTTATAACCAAAGTAAATTAATTAAAAATTTGGGATTTTTGTGTAAAATGGGACAAACTCCAAGGTAAAGGTCAAAAGGTCAAATGTAAGTTGATTATCAACAAAAGCAACAAAAAACTACCCTACCTTTTTTTCTATAAGAAGGGACTTAAAATAAGCTCAAAATAATCTACTATTCTAATAATTTTCAACTGTTACTCTGCCACAATACTTTAAAGTATATCCCCACCAACATTTAAAGTATGCTTTAATAATGGCGACGTAAATTATGATATGATAGAACTTATGTGAAGGCTTAACTTCTTTCAATATTTTATCTAGAGCCTCTTTCAGTATTATTGAACGGTATAGAGTTGTATTTATATTTTTGATTTTCATTTATTTTTTATTTGTTTTGATTTCACGTATTTTTTTTTTTTGGAGGGAGGGGGTGTTAAAATTTCCTCCTCTTTCATTGTCAAATAGGATTTGTCAAACTTATACAAGCTTAAAGTTGATATGAAGGAAAATTCAATTTTTCTGTTAAAGAGTATTGGAACCTGATTGTTGCATGGTTTGATTTCTAAAAACAAGTGGAATATCATTCTTTAAGCAAACACTATAAGGAGGAATATTTACAAGATGTGTTTGTGAAACACTGATGCCCCCGTATGGCAACATAGCAAAGATTAAGCTTTTCTTAAATGCAAATTTCATTAATTGGTACCAAAAGTAGGGTATTCTCACTGGAAAGAAATTGTGAAGTTCGAAAGTAAACCAATGTTAAAGTTTGTTTAATAAGTACATTAATCACCAAGGTCAAGGTCAAAAGGTCAATGTAATTAGTATCAAATGAAAGGTATTGCCACATAGAATACTTATGTAGAGCATGAAAGCCCTAGCCCTAACCAGTCAGAAGTTAAGGCCAACGTTCATTTTTTTTTAAAAAGTAGGTCAAACTTCAAGGTCAAGGGGTCAAAGTTCTTGTTATCAAATGGAAGATCTTGTCACGAGAATCAAATATGTAAAGAATGAAAGCACTAGCCCTATCTCTATACAAGTTACGGTCAAGGTTTGCTTTTTTAAAGTAGGTCAAGGTCATAGGGTCAAGTTCGTGATATTCAATGAAGGGTCTTTTCACAAGGATTACATATTTAAAGTATAAAAGCCATATCACTTACCATTCAAAAGTTATGACCAAGGTTAAAGTTTTTTTTCACAAGTACGGAAATCTACAAGGTCAAGGTCAAAGGGTCAAGGTTGTTGGCATCCAATGAAAGGTCTTTCAACAAACATTTCATATGTGAAGTATACATGTCCTGGTATCCACTGTTCAAAAAATATGGCCAAAGTAAAAGTTTAAAATTTTGATGTAAAAGAAGGTCAAACTCCAAGGTCAAGGTCAAAAGGTCAAATTTGGTGGTACCCAAAGAAAGGTCTTGTCACAAGAAATATACATATGAAATATGAAAGTCATAGCTCCAGTAAATCAAAAGTATGGCAAAGGTTAAAGTTTTTGAGGACAAACAGACAAACAGAGAGACAGACAGACAGACAGACGGACACGACAAACACTATATACCCCCGAAACTTCGTTTACTGGGGCATAAAAAGAAATTTTATTTACTTGACAATTAAAGAATCTCTTTTCACTTTAAAGGGGGTCATTTTTCAATGGGGGTCAATTTTTTATAGGACTAATATATAAAGTAAAGACCCCTAGGACACTTTTTCTACAAAAAATGACTTTTTTCTACGGGTAGGGAATCATTTTTCAACGACAAAAAATGATCCCCGGTCATTATTCGATGGGGGTCATTATTCGTCTTTACACCGGAATTTTTTACTATACCATAGGTTAAGTATGACAAAGTATTTTATAGACTGATACACATGTACTATATACTATAATTTCGTAGAGGATCGAATACCACATTCACTAGTTACTAAGACATTACTAACGTATGTTTATTCATTTATTTTTTTTTTCATATGTTATAAGATAATTTCAAAATCAAATTAACCTTATACAGAATTTTATAAATTTGGTGGTATTCCCTTACAAACTTATAGTATACAGTACCAGTACCAGCTCCTGGTGAGCTTGAGATAAAAGATATCACAGTGTCTGACACATTTGTTTCATAGATATTTTACTTGAAAAAGACGTTAATGGTAAACAACCAAGCTCTATGATAAACGTGGTGGTTTTAACTTTTATCTTCAACTTCCCATACTTATACAGCAAAATACCTTAAATTCATCACCTGCATACGGCTTTTATATATCTCAGTTGATTCGATACGCAAGAGCATGCTATACGCATGAAATTTTTCAAAACGAGGTTAATTATTAAAAAAAAAAAAGTTGGTGAAACAAGAATATCATCAGTCTCGTTTAAAGTCATTATTTCCTAATTTTTTTGGTCGATACCACGACCTTGACAGCAAAATACAATTTATCATGAGTCAAATGCTGACTGACGTTTTTCATACTTATTGTTAGTCCATTGTTTATACACTGAATAGGCGGCGGAATTTCCCGTTATTTCCCGATCATGACAAGGAGCACCCGGCGGGTGTGACCGGTCAGCAGGGGGTGCTTACTTCTTCATGCAAATGGCATCTGATCCCCATGACACTCCGTGTTTGCTCTGCTCCTATTCTGTATTTCTTTTATGGACTTTGATAAAGATACTGTTCGTTTTCTCCAAATCCTGCATACTTCATCATAATTTAAAGAGGAAGAAACATGTGAAAAAGTCCAAGCAAAATATCGTGTCTTATCCAACATACATGTATATTAGCCAAACACTACATAACCTAAAAGTCCTTGAGAATCTTGATCGCAGCACTGTTAAGGCTAGAAAAAGGGGGCGGGGCCTAATTTATACGGGAAAAAGTTTACTGTGACGTCACACAAAAATATGACTTTTATGCATTCATCATATTACCCGAAAATGAAATAATTTGCAACTTTAAACTGTATTAGCGTAATAAACAACAATAAAACTTACCAATGCATTAATAAAAGTCGCTATTTAAATCCTATACAGCTGGTTTTAAACAAATCACTGATCTCGATGAACTTGTCAATCATGACGTCATTTTGGTAAAAATGACGTATTTCATGTACTGTGAGAGGCAGATTTGGGAATTTTTTAACAATGAAAAATGCGTTTTATTATAAAACATTATATTATTTACAGGTTTTTAATAGGCTAATAATACCAATGTATATCCTTTGTTAAGTGCGATTATTCATCAACTATCGAGAGAATGTATTTAAATAATTCTGTCGTGTTTTAACCCTCTTACTGCCAGAGGGGTCATATATGGGCTCTACCCACTGGCTGCCACAGGGGTCATATATGTCCCATTAAAACTATTTTATATTAAGTTTTGATCTATTCAAGAAATAAGTTCATTAATTACGTATTTATTCTTAAGCATTTATTTGCTTCAAATTATAAAAAGTGTATCTTGTCCGTGGGCATAATTATACTGAAGTAGGCTACAACTGTAATACGTTGACGACGTCAAACTCGCATCGATGACGTCAAAAACGTCACAATAGGTAATGGTCTAATCATTTAATTTCTATAAAATACTTGATTCTGATTGGATAAAAAATTCTTTTGATAACTGCATCAATAAAATCTAAAGTTCGCTTGCACTAAGCAGCCGGAACTACTTTGGCTGTCTTTACATGTAATAATTAAATACTTTTTATTTAATAAATATTTTCCTGAATTTCGGAACCTGTCCGTTACGTTCCTAACCTATTTTCTACTTTCGTTTCATTTTGAATTATCCCCCTTTGCTAAACAAATCAAATCGTCTGCATGACAACTACAGTTATGGGAAAGAAGGGAAGAAATCGTTTAATCGGCATATTTTTCTTAAATGTTTGACTTTGAGATATCTGGTATGAAACAATAGAACTCTGAAAAAAAATTTTATTATGCACTTCTATTTTCCGTTGATTTTTCATAGTAAGCCTTAACAGTGCTGCGATTCGTTCTTCCTTTTACAAAATGTGCTGTTCAGGCCTGGTGTTATGACATTTGTGGTAAGTATGAATAATTTCAGGTACACTTATTTTCAGAGATGTTTATCGTTAACAGTTATTCGGTGAGTACATGTAAAATGTATTTTAATTAAGCAATTTTGGTTATTAGGAAGGAATATCTTATGAATCCCCTTTTTTAAAAATATCCGCTACGTCATTTGTTCTGTAATACCTTCACACCTGCTTACCATGAGTTTGCTTTCTTGTGATCGTAGACATTGCATTCGATGTTTTTGTTGTCAAATCTTGAACACTGCTGTCATCTATGTTAGTTGTACTTACAACTGTTGAAACTATCAATTAAAAAGATGTTACAATTCTAATATAAAAGTAATATAATTCTCTGTCAAGGACATGCTTGATGTCTGTGATAGGTTTGCAAATTATTGAATAAATTATTTATTATTTATTTAATGAAATTAACAATTTCAAATAATTTTTGCATTAATATCGATTTTACTTTGAATATGGCATATATAATACCTTTGTACGAAGTATGGATGGTAACTGAAACGTGAAAATTTGAAATGTATTTCAGCAATTAGTAATTGCTTTACATGTTGTAATATCTAATTTATATTTTCTCGATTAATCAAGAAAATGCCGTCTTGCAATTATTCTAGCTAAATTAAATGTAGACTACCCTTACCAGAGTCACTCGCGTGGCGCAGTGTTAAGAGAGAATGCTCCAGAGCTCTAAAGTAATTAAAGATTTGGTTCTTACGACGCGGGTTCAAATCCCACCGTGGGACGTGTAGACCGATCCTTCGGATAAGACTGTATTAACAGGGGTCCTGTGTCGGCAAGTACAGGACAATATTTGTACGAGGGTTGATCCAAAAGTAATGTCACTGTGTCCATATCTTTAATATATGGCGTCATATTATCAAATATAATGCACCAAAAGATGCATAAACATAAATCTAATCAAAATTGAAAATTTCATTTAATAATGTTCAATTGAATTCATTTTATAGATGTTTTAAACATTAAACATAGGGGGTGTCGCCGCGTCACAACTAAACGTCACGTTTTAAAGTAAATATTGTTAGAATGAAAAAAAGACAAGCATATTTTAAAAAGTATCTAAAAATCGTCTAACCGTCCAATATTTAAAAGGCAAAATTTACGACATTTTCTAATCTTAAGTTAAAAATTAAATGGCAGCTTTGGGTTTTTTTTCATCATAAACAGTATTGTTAAATCTGATGTATTGCAGAAAGGAAATGTCGAAATGGAGTGAAACGCCGAAACGAGTTGTAATGTATTTTTCTTTAAAAATTGGGAAATCACAAGTAGAAACAGTTATGATGGTAAATCAAACTCGCAGAGGAAAGAATGTCAATGAGAAACTTGTTCATAGATGGTTTCAGAGATTTTGGGCGGGTAATAGGTAAATAAATGATCATTTGGGGACAGAAATGCCGAAAGATAGGAGGTCGGGTGGAAATGTTCAATGGCGTCGACGTTGTCGTAAAAGAGTTTAGTGGCAGTTTGAGTGATATGAGACACTTTTAAGTTTGTCTTACGGTATTGTTCAAAGAATTTTGATGAAGGATTAAATTATAAATAAAGTGTACAATTGATGCCAATTGTTCTTAAAGAAAATAAAATATGTGAATGTTTTGTGAATATATTTTTTTTTAATAAAACGATGAGAAGGCGCTTTTAAAAGTGTGTGACGGCGCATATCCGTTTTATGACGTTATTTAGGTGCGGCGACTACCAAAATCGCACTCTGTGTTTAATTCGATATTTTGAAAAGTATAAGTCATTTTAATTTGAATTTTTCAAGATTGATTTGACATATATATAGCTTTCATCATGTAAAATTTTGTTAATTTACGTCGACTAGGAGAAATTTTATCGAAGTTGTGACATTACTTTTGGATCAACCCTCGTAGCTCTCCACCGGGAAGTGGTGATGTCTCCATATGAGTGAAAAATTCTCGAAAGGGACGTTAAATGATATATAATTAATTAATCAATCAATTCTTTACCAGAAGAAAAACAATCATTACAATACCACTTACCCGTTAGATTTTCTCTGAGGATACAACCGTGGAATCTGTTGCAGTATTCCATAGAACAATTGCAAATCCCTTTGCATTCTAAACCAAACATCGGATACTCACACGCTACATACATGCATATAATAAATGTAAAAAAAATGTTTAAATAAAAAATATTTAAATATGACATGATCATGATTGAGACTATTTTAAAGTCAAAAAGAGAGGACAGTATAGAAATGCACTTACGAGAGCAAATATTTCTTTCCTGGTCGTATTCAAATCCTCTGCAACATATTAATGGCCTAAAATACAATAAGCATAATATTAATTTTTACGGTTCAGTTTTCTCCTCCCAAAATTAGAATGATAAAACAAAATGAATAAGGACGTAAATTATCAAATCTTCGATAACTTTGGCATATATACACTTTCAACGAGAGGTAATAACTTTTCATATGAGTAGATTTCAGACTTTTGGATTTTTAATGAGAAAGAAAAATTCAAATTTTACACTTTTTCCATGTCACATACCTTCTAAATATTCATTTGATCGAGCAATGTTTATATTTTTGTTGAGCATGTACTTTAGAAGGATGTAATATGCAGACAAATTTGAAAATGAAAGTGACAATGCAATTCACAAGTCACAGTGGTAACAGAGAATGGTTATTTATATTCTTTAAATTTCAAATAAAGCCTAAAACTGCATGAAGAAGTACTTTCATATTGACATAAACAGCATATCACAATTTTTTTTATAATATTCTTTTATTCTTTTCTCTTTGTGATGTTCAGTGGCATCGGAATTATACTTAAATTGTTTTTAATTGTAACATTGGAAAGAGAAAAAATAATATACTTAGTAGGATAACAGATAAATTCGTCTTGCTTATTTTTAACTAAAAGTAATCATACATGTACTTGGATAACAGGAAAGGAATTTTGTCTTTTACTTATTTGTTGACTGACGTTTCTATACTTATTGTTAGTCCATTATTTATACACCGAATTGAGTACGGATTTTTTGTTACGAACTGTATTTCCCTAGCTCTTCGATATCTCCCTTTCGAGAACAATGAATTTTTGCAAAAGGAAATCAATATAAATTTTTATAACCTTTAAAATATCATTCTATATATTTATATAATAAAAATTCCAACAAAAGAACTTTCTAACAATTTCACTATTGACCGGTCTTAAATAAGAATTTTTAGACCGCAACGTCACTCGTCTGTTACGTCACAAGTAATTGTAATCATTGTTCAATATCGGCGACGCGAAAATAGCAAAAATTAAAAGCTACAAGAGTTGTTGCTAACAGCAAAGTAGGGAAGAAGAGAAGAGTATGCTTTGTGATAAATAATTTTTGTGAAACAATAGATATATAATTGATTTTGTTCTTTCTCAGCTTGATGTTTTATATTTACTGAAGAAGCCATAATTTTCCATATAAAATAATTGATAATATAGCGTGTATTGATTAAATTGATAAATCGTAAGTGAGAAGTTAAGGGTATAACAAAACAGTTATAGACTTGGATTTGTGCAACATATGATTTATTGGACTTGAAGGTGAAAATGTTGCCCTTGGCCTTCGGTCTCGGGCAACATTTTCACCATCAGGTCCAACAAATCATATGTTGCCCTCATACCCAGTCAATAACTGTATAATGTTTTGAGAAATACTTCTTTTGTGTGTTATTTGAAGAGGCAAAAATATTGGTCATTATTTCAATGAATTTCTATGGAATAGTTGAAAGTAGGCAGACAGACAGATATGTTTGCTTAGTGAATGACCCTGAAACTGATAGAATTACTATCATTTCACAATACGTTTTATTGATATTTTTATCAGATATAAATATTTTGAAATTTAAAACAGAAAATTTGAAATAAAAAGCTTAGCTAGCTAATCTAAGAATGAACCCCACCCTCGTTTGCGCAACTTTTAATCAGTATGTCTCATTACTTCATGACTTTTTGTCTTCAAGGAAAGTTTATGCTACGGTGCACAAAACTTAAACGATATTGCTGTGTTGTAACCACTATTGAAATATAGACCACTATTGAAATAATTATATCAATAGTGGTTGAGAGTGCATTTCAATAGCAAACAAAGTTAGTAACCACTATTGAAATACGACCACTATTGAAATAATTATATCAATAGTGGTTGAGAGTGCATTTCAATAGCAACCTTAGTTATAAACCACTTTTGAAATACGACCACTATTGAAATAATTATATCAAAAGTGGTTGAGAGTGCATTTCAATAACAAACTTAAGTTAGTAACCACTATTGAAATACGACCACTATTTAAATAATTACTTCAGTGGTGGGTGAGAGTAAAATTCAATATGATAACCATAGGTTTTAACCGCTATTGAAATACAAGCACTATTGAAAGAATTATTTAATAATGGGGAAGAGTGCTTTTCATTATGATCACCATAGGTTTCAACCACTATTGAAATATGACCAGTATTGAAAAAAAAAGTTCCACAGCGTTTTTTTTAATCCAAATTTCTCAAAAATTTTATTTCTGTTGAAAAATATATAGATTAATAATTAAATTGTATTAAGTAATAAGGATGGTTTCAGGAGGGTAAATGTTGAACAAACAGAAGGTATAGACGATATCTTTATATTCTAGAAATTTATTATTTGCATTTTCAATGAAATCAGACCAAAAATATATACCAATCCAGGCATCCATATTTTGTTTGTTTCATCTGTCCTTAAATGAAGATTTAGATAGTTATTGTAATTTTAATTTCCAAAGTGGTTTAAATAATTATTTTGATAGTTGCTGATAATACTTTAAAACTAAAACCATAATTAAATCCATATTGAAATCTTTATTTCAAAAGTGAACATTATTTCAATAGTGATGGCAACCTACGTTTGTTATTGAAATGAATCTCACTCGCTATTGAAATAATTATTGAAATACACCCTCAACCACTATTGATATCATTATTTCAATAGTGGTTGTTTTTCAATAGTGGTTACTAACTATGTTTGCAATTAAAATGCACTCTCAACCACTATTGATATAATTATTTCAATAGTGGTTGCAACATTGCTTGGTCTAACTGAAAATGCTTAATAAAAATTTGATTTGTAGAGTCCTCTTACTGTAAATGTCTCCCAAACTGATATTCCTATGTACATGAAATTATTCGTTCGAACCAGAACCTACATCAAATGCACGTTTTATTTCTCCTTAAACATGTTTAATCTGGAATAAGTATAATACTACTAGTATGTACATGTATATATCTAAGCAATTTTCTTTGAATCCTTTTTTTTTATTTACATGCTGCACATGTATAAGCTGAAAAGATAACCATTATATCAAATAATTTTTTTCTTCAAAATAAGCCATGCAGAGAAAGATTATTTTCGTTACATACATGTATGTCTATGTCTTTGTTTGAGTTACTGTTTGACTTTAGGAACTTAAGCATTTCAGCATAATGCAAAGATTTTTCCAACATATCCAACAAAACAACAAAATATATTTGTTCTAGAATAGGGATTGCAGTATCGAAATCATGCTGTGAACTTACCCGATGCATCTACCGTCTTGTCCATGAATAAATTGGATCCGAGTTAATAGTAAAAGCAATCTGAGAATTGAACAGACGCCCATTTTAAGTTTTTCATACAATTCCAAACATTAACTGGCTGCACAAATGAACATCTCACAACGAAAATTAACAATGTCACAGGCATCGCTTCAGAACCATTTACATTAGCTCTTCCGCGATTTTAGTTCCCTTGCATGCACTCTTGTGCCAAACCTACTAAAGGGTCATTGAAAAACTCAGATGTTCTTTATAATAGAGGAATTGAGAACACGATAAACATTGATGCGTTTAAACTGATCTGGCTGTGATTGTTAGAACCAGATTCGTTTTTCATTAGTGGCATCGCATCAAACTTCAGACATCTACAAAATCTAACTTCTTCTTTTAACTACAGTCATGAAACACGATAATGTTAAGATTGCTAAAATGAAGACGACCTGAAAAAAAGTGATCGTAAAGGGACCTCAAACCACGGAGCCCCTATCTTTCAATTATCGAAAAAAATGGATACATGCTTTTATGTATATCAAAGACTTGAAAACATTGTCAAAATTGATTAAGCTCAATTCATGGATTTAGAAACATATTAAAGATATATTTTAAAAAGATATATATCATTTTCATATTAGAAAGTTGAAAGGTTAATTAAAAAATCAGCATTTCTACTAAAACTAGTTTTTTTGAACAATTGCTTCTTCGATGAAATGGAACTCAGGAATTTTTGTATCTTGTGTTTGTTTATCAACAAGATTATCTCGTTAAAATCACACAGATATACTACTCATAAATAGTTTAAAATTGATAGTAATTGGAGATGTTGGAGTTCCTCATTGACAACATTAAACAAGTGTTTGGACAAATTGGGAAAATTTATATTGGAACCAATTGTGCTCTTTTACTGGACGACCAGTTTTTTGTGCTTAAATTAAACAATTAAGCTTCCTATCGGTGTTCTATATTTGCATTGATATTTATTCGAATGCTTTTCAAAAAAATGGTTAGGTACATGTATATTGTGCAAAGTTTTTGCTTAATTTTTAGCTCTACTGGTCAAAGACCAGAAGAGCTTATGCGATAGTAATGCGTTCGTCGTCCGTCCGTCTGTCTGTCAAGCTTTCTGTCTGTCCGTCTGTCTGTCTGTCTGTAAACAATTTTTCAAAATGCTACTCCTCCTACAGTTTTTGGCTGATTTCAATATAACTTGGCGCACAAGTAGACTTCACTTTGATACATACTAGTAATTCTGTGTATCGGTTTTTGATTTCGATGAGCGATGTTGTCGTTGTTACTAAAAATAGAAATTTCTGTGATATTCTTTCAAAATGCTACTCCTCCTACAGTTTAGGTTTGATTTCAATATAACTTGGCACACAAGTAGACTACACTAAGATACATAATTCTGTATATCGGTTTATAATTTCGTGAACTCTGTTGCCGTGGTTACTAAAAATAGAAATTTCTGTGAAATTCTTTTAAAATGCTACTCCTCCTACAATTTTGGTCTGATTTCAATATAACTTGGCACACAAGTAGACTACACTAAGATACATAATTCTGTGTACATCGGTTTTTGATTTTGATGAGCGGTGTTGCCGTTGTTACTAAAAATGGAAATTTCTGTGAAATTCTTTTAAAATGCTACTCTTCCTACAGTTTTGGTTTGATTTCAGTATAACTTGGCACACAAGTAGTCTAAACTAAGATACATAATTCTGTGTATCGGTTTTTGATTTTGATGAACGGTGTTGCCATTGTTACTAAAAATAGAAATTTCTGTGAAATTCTTTCAAAATGCTACTCCAAATACAGTTTGATTATTATTATTTAATGTGCAAGTAGACTACACTAAGAACATAAAGAGACTTAATCAAGGATAATTATTCTTTTTATTGCTGTCGTAAAGTTTCAATTCCAAACTGCGTAAGAACATTTCTCCTTATTTACTATAAGTACAAACCAGTAGTCTAGAGCTTCAGTCTCGACAGAGACTACTGGTTTGAAGTATTTAGGGAGAGTAGGGGGAGGGATGGGGACATATGTAACGGTATCTGATAAAATAAGAACATTTTTCATTAGATTACAAGTGGATTTGATTAAATCTCTATCAAAATATGCGTCTACCCAAGAAACGACGAATATTGCTCGACTGGCACGGCTCATACTGGGTCCCTGTACCGATGTATTGCGTGACATTCTGAAAAAAGAAGTTTTGCCGTCAGATTTATCAAAAACAGTTAAAGAATATATAGACAAACAATTTAAACTTAAAAAAAGAAATCCACTCAATAAATCACATTTAGAATTAATTTTTCCTACCTCACAAACAGCATACAGTGGCGATTATTCGGATTTTGACATATCTTTATTGTACTTACTTCTACGAAATGTAAGTAAAATAGCTCCACATTCGGAAGGTTGGGGAGAAATTCCCAGACCAGGAGATAAAAGTGTTGCAGCAAACATTGAAAGACTTCGCCTTGTAAGAAACAAATATTATGGACACGCTGCTGATCCTTCTCTTTCCGAATCAAAGTTCAGAGCGGAATGGCGGAACATCCGATATATCCTTGTAGAACTAGAAAACCATCTTGGATGTACGAGAATGCCATCAACACAATACAAACCTGCTTCATGGATCCAGAACAAGAGAAAAAAAAACATTGGAGATGTGAGAGAATTTCATTAACGGTGGATAATCTTTAAAGTGAGTGGGAGTTTAAATTTATAATAATATGTTTTTGAATATACAAGTAATGCTTTTTGGAATACTAGAGATTTTCTAAAAACATTTATAATAAGTACGACGGATATTACTATGCTATTTTTCTATGAGTTACACCTAATTTTCCTTTAGTGTATTATTTTATGTTAACTTTTAATTTTTCAGGTAAGATCCAGACTGTCCAGAGAGGGTTGATACTGCCTCGTGGTAATAAACGCATGTTAGTAAAAGTCATGTATGCCCTGGCTTGTTGAGAAATATGAATATTAGTATTATAAATATTTGTACTGGTGGGCTATATAGATATTCAAGTAAAAATCGTCTGGACTTAGCTGGGAATTAACACTTTGGGACTGCTTTAGGACTAATATAAAAGATCTAAATCCCGTAAATCCCAGGGACTTTGCTCATTCACGTGCGAAAAAATATGGAAGACAAAAAGGCTCGCCCTTTGTTAATTTTGAATTTTGGGGTTTATAAACTTGAAGTTTATTCATTTTCAGCAAAGATTTGCCCGCTAGTGGAATATTTTTAAATATAAACTGTAATATATGAACGGATATTTCCATTGGAAAAATAATTTACATGGTGTAAATTTTTTATCCTATTCTCGGGTAGACTCAAAAAGAAAATTTATTGGTATATGAAATGTATTTCTGGTTGTGAATAAAACACTGTAGATAAATATTTCTAATTCAGCCCAATTAAACACGTGTGATAGAAAAACAATTTTGCTTGCCATTTTGAGTTGACGCTATTCAGGACACATCTAATCACGAGGATCTGAGGGTAGTTGCCAGAGGGGAGTCGAGGCCAATTAAGTGACCTCAATAAGTTTGAATTCCACTATCACTATGATCCGCGATTGCATGCATCATTCCATTTTGATATTTCTAACAATTTTTTTTTCTTGTTACAACAGGTTTAAAAAGAATATTTTCCAAACAAATAAAACGCTTTATTTCAAAACATAAAATCATAACTTATCCCAAATCTTTAAGTTAAGAAATGAACGCAACAGAATACTTCATAATTCTGCATGCATGTGTTGTATATGTAAGTGCCCAAGGCATTCATTCTCATTTATAACAGTTTGATGTCTTTTAAAAGGTAGAAAACAATAGCTTTTGTTGTTTTTATTACAATTCTCGAAAAAATAATCGATTGAGATATGTTTGTTTATAAGTAAAATGTGAGGTCATCATCGACGTGTTGCATACTATTTCATTTTATTTCATTTTATATACAGTACTTTCTGAAATCTCACGTTAAAACATGCGCGCGCATAAAGAAACCAGGTGTTTTCTGGTGGACGCCAGATAAATTATATGGCGGCCGCCAAATATTATGTAGCGGCCTCCAGATAAATATATGGCTACCGCAAGATATTAAGTGGCGGCCGCGTGATATATAAATGGCGGCCGCCAAATAATAAGTGGCGGCCACCAGATTAAATATTTTTCTTACGTGGCACCAACGAGCTTCCGTAGAAATGATTACCATAAGCTTCATACAAAAACTGTATCTCTACTTTTCAATTTATTTATTCCAACTTTCAAATTTGTGATGAATTGCATTGTTCAATTTATTTGATTGATTAATTATTTTGCGATGGTTATAGGGTACTTACCTGTGAAGAGGAGTATTATCTGATTAACAAATGTTTATATGGAATGATTTCATTGAAATTGAAATGAAAGTACAGGTTAAAATACAGAGGAAATTGATTTCAAAAAGTATCCAATTAGCCCCATTTAGTCGCCTTTTACGACAAGCATTGGGTACTGAGGACCTATTCTAACCCGGATCCCCACGGAACTAAAATTGTGTTTGAAAAGAGATTCTTTAATTGTCAAGTAAATAAAATTTCTTTTTAATATTCCTCCTTATAATGTTTGCTTAAAGAATGATTTTCCACTTGTTTTTAGAAATCAAACCATGCAAAAATCAGATTTAAATATTCTTTAATAGGAAATTAAATTTTCCGTCATTTCAACTTTTAGTTTGTTTAAGGGGGGACCTATGTCGTTCTACGTCAAAGCAGCATTAAGTGACGTCACAATAGCGACGTTGGTTTTTACCCGTTGACTTTTGCAACTGTGACATTGTTAGGCCTATAATCAATAACGTACACAATTAACAAAAAGAAAATTTATGTATCATTAATAGCAGTTTTATTTGAATCATGGAGCTTGTTAATATTAGAATCCTCTTCCTTTGGTTGATAATTTATAGAAATTTTGGATGTGAAAAGATACCTCGATAACATGCTGATATAAGTGCAAAAAGATAAGATAATATTCAGCAAAAAAGCGGCTTAAATCAGGGAAATATGTTTACCATTAATTGTAGATTTAATTTTTCATGCGAGATGAAATACAATGAATTTGCCTTTATTTTAAAGATAAAAGTCAAATAATTTATATACCTGTTAATTTAGATGTGATTTGACATTTTTGGTTCTTTTTAGCTCATATTTGGGGTAGAACAGTAATGTCTCAAAATATCTATTTTTAGCATTTCACACTGCCTTTGCACGCGCCCCTGTGTAAAAATAAGCATATAAAGGTATTGCTTTTAATACCTAAAAATTACGAGCAAGTGGTCAGGAAAGAAATGTCAAAGTTTTGAAAATTTCACACAAAGACTTTTTTTCGGACATAGGTCCCCCCTTAAGTTTGGCAAATCCTATTTGACAATGAAAGAGGAGGAAATTTTTATCCCCCCCCCCAAAAAAAAGAACATTACGTTAAATCAAAACAAAACAAAAATAAATGAAAAGCAAAAATATAAATAAAACTCTATACCTTTCAATAATTCTGAAAGAGGCTCTAGATAAAATATTGAAATGGAGTTGTTAAGCCTTCACACAAGTACTATCATATCATAATTTACTTCGCCATGATTAAAGCATACTTTAAATGTAAGTGGTATACTTGAAAGTATTGTGGCAAAGTAACAGTTAAAAATTAGTAGAATAATAGATTATTTTAAGCTTATTTTTAATTCCTTCTTATAGAAAAATAAAGGTAGGGTGTTTTTTTTTTTTTTGCTTTTGTTCAATATCGACTTCCTCCTAAATAAGACAGGGGGCGGGGTAAGTATAAGACCTAAACACATGCTCTGTAAAGCTATGGGCTAGTGTAAAATACACAGTCATTCTAATGCAAAAACTTTACATGTAGACATAAACTTTTGATTTAGCACACAGTATTCATTACATTTCTTTTAACGTTGAACCTACTTCGTATGACATCATAACTGGTAAATGTATTGAATGTGCTATCCCATTAAGACGTCATTATTAATTCAATGCCACTTTTTCCCGTACTTGACAGCTTCAATTATAGAAATGGTAGAAAATACTGCATTTTGAAATTCACAGAATTCAATCATGCCAACATAATCTTAAATTAATTTATGTATTTTTTGGTTTATAATGCTTAATAGCAATATATTTCTGGAATAAGAGAAAATATGTAGGCACGTTTTATTTACTAGATCTAGACCTGAAGTTGACAAACCCAAGACTATCTAGTGTAATGAAATTACAATGTACATACGACTTTCGTAATAATTTGAATGGTATGTAACCATTTTGAAGGAATGCATAAATCGTAAGAAATCTTTAGTTGCCAGCTATATAGTGTAATATCTTGATGAAATGTGTCTAAGTCAAAGATGTACGTGTTGCAGATCGTTTGATCGTGTGTACATATTTGTTATATCTATAATGAAATGATGTGCATTCCTTTTAACAATTATTTGTTACCTATTTTTATTCTTGGTGTTTGATTACAATTTTTCTATTAAATATGATATTTTTAAAGTAAAAGTACAATTTCTGATAAATATTTAATCTGAAAGTAACCCCAAACAGTCATTTAATTATCAAGTCCGTGTAAGTGCAAAAAGGTCAAGAATATGAGTATCTGCAAATAGCCTATCTTCCATTAGTTAGAGGGGAAAGGTATATATTTTAATCACTTTTTGTAATCATTTGGCTATGTTCTTCATCATATTGAAGATTGAAAACATTGTGACGAAGGCTTCTAAAAAAATATTTACAAATGTAGGGTGCATAATTGACTAAAAGTAATAGAGTTCATTTGACTATTATTTTTAATGGTGGACTTATCTTTTATGTTAATTGAATAAAAAAGAAATTATTCTTGATAAAATATTGTTTTATATTATTTAGTTAATAAAGTTTATAAACGACAATGTTTTAAGAAGTATTTTTGCGATTTATAATATTCCCTTTATGACAAGTACCCCTAAAAATATTTGAAAATGTGAAGTCTCAGTATGTAAATACCATACCAAGTTTCACAGCCTGTTCTAGATTAAAAAACGAGGCAGCATATCACGATATTTTAACTAATTGATAAGCAAGTACTAATTTATCATTTTGAAAAGTTTGAAAATCTTGTGAGAAAGACTTTTCCGACATAGGTTCTACCTTAATTCTTGTTTTACTCCACCATTTTACTCAGTTCTGAGTATATTTTTACAGAGAATTTAATATGAAAATCAGAACAAACATTTTCATTGTTTTTGTAACAATCACTAGTTTAACATTCAGGGTACCCCTTTGTTTGTTTTGCCCTTCGAGCACCTCTGTGTTAAGCACCAAGAATTCCTTGCAGAATTCTGGCCGACAGGACAGGTAACAATAGCAAGGTATTCCCGGCAGAGCTGTCCACCGTGTAAGACACGTTAATGGGTCAGGACAGATTGGTTAAGTTTTGCACCAGCATGCGCCTATGACTCGCAGCAAGATTACTGCATAGTATAGTTTATTTTTGCACGGAAAAACAGACCGTGGTAAGTATATTTTGCAAGTATTTTTTAGTTGTGTTAAATGTACTTTTAAAATTCGTTACATTAATTCACCTTGGCAGGCAGTCATCAATGATTTACCTGTGTGTGCGTTCAGGTGTGACATTAGCGAGAGTGTTTGAATAGGTTTTCTCGTTAGAAGTTTTATCGCTGTTATAGAAATTCTGTACATTCAAAGAACAGCCTGTTTCTTTATTTTATTGTATTTTTGTTCGCTGTATTACTTTTTCATTTAAATGTCTGAGCGGAAGTAAGTGACCGGAAGTATTGTCAGCCATTTTGTATCTATGTCAACTGTAAACAAACTTACGATGTTAGAAGTATCTTAGTGTTATATTATATTGAACTCAAAGATAACTACATGGTTATTAATTAAAGCCAGTATAGTTGTATTATAGTATTGCCATATGTAGAGTACATAATTATTTTACTGATAAAGGAAAGTTAATATTTTAGCACCATGCTGAGGTGTTCGTGGTACATGTAATGATGACGACAATGATGTCGATGATTTGAAGATGACAACAATGATGTCGATGATGATGATGTTGATGAAGACGATGATAATGGGACTTTGACGCGGGAATCTCCAATACTTGTAAACATTTATCCCAACCACAGTCAGGGACTACAGCCCCGGAGGCTTGGGAGGTTTCAGGACAGTGTTGGACTAGATTGAGATTATCGTATGGATGGACAATACTAGTACTGATTGAAATTGAGTTCTAAATTGTTTTGAATTGAGAAAGCGTGTTAATAGTTGATACAGCTGTTTAAACATCTTTTGATCATTTATATTTTTTTTGTCATTGTAAATAACATTTTTTTTTTGTACGATCAATTGAATGAGTGTGCGTGTGTGTGATTGTATGATTTATTAGTTAATTGTCTTTTCTTTATTATTTTGTTTTGTAAATAAATTCTTGTTTTCTTTGAAGAAATTCTTGTTTTCGATTTAAAAGGAAAGCCTTGCTCATTCCACGTTACAAATTTGGTGGTAGCGGTGGGATGACAGACTCTCTTTTTAAATCAAACTAGAATTCTTCTATGGTGAAGGTTTGCCAAGATAATTTTTTTGATTGATATTTTTCATTATAGTTAGCGTTGGTTAAGTGTTGAGTAGCTAATCCAAGGGCAACATGCAGATCAGCTTTGGTGAGTGAAGTCATGGCTCTCCCTTACAATACTTAAGTGAAGGTAAGCTAGCTGAGTAAGATCTTTGATAAGTAATAAGACTATTATTCCTTTGGACTTTAATTGGTAAGGTGGCTCAGTTTAGTCATCCATCATGTCTACTGTGAAGGAAATGCAGGAGTTACTGGAACTTGGAACTCAGATGGGATTCAAGCATGAGGCTCTACAAAATTTTGTGAAGGAAGAACAATCTAGACTTCGTGATGAACGAGAACGACAAAGAGAAGAAAGGAAGTCAAAGGATGAACGTGAACATCAGTTTCAGCTCGAAAAAGAACGTACAGAAAGAGAGCGTGAGGAACGTGAACACATTTTGCAGATGTAAGCAAGCAAAGAACATTTTGCAGTTTCCGAACACAAACGCAAGATGGAAGAAATGGAACTTGATCATTAATTTCAACTACTAGCAGCTGAAAGATCTCACAAAGTGTTGGATTCATCATCACACGGTACGGAAATGCATCAACCAATAAAAGGACCAAAACTTCCTGCGTTCCATGATTCAAAGGATAACATTGACGCTTACATCCAACGTTTTGAGATTTATGCGACATCACAGAAATGGCGTAGGGATAACTGGGGAGCTCATCTTAGTGCCTTACTCAAAGGAAAAGCTCTGGATGTGTTTTCAAGACTTCCTCCAGAATCTGCTTTAGATTTTGATGAACTGAAGAAGGCTCTTCTTAAACGTTTTGATATGACGGAAGATGGATTTCGCAAGAAGTTTAGATCGTCAAAGCCGGACGGAAGTGAAACTTTTCTGCAAATCTCAGTGAGATTGGACAGTTACCTTGAACGATGGATTGAACTTTCAAAGACAACAAAAACATATGAAGGACTTAAGGATTTATTCTTAAGGGAACAATTTATATTGTGTTGTTCGAAGGAGTTGGCTTTATTTTTGAAAGAGAGAATTCCTCCAAGCATTCAGGAGATGGCGCATTACACGGATCAGTTTGCAGAGGCCAGAAACATTTCATCTTCGTCCATTACACAAAGATCTTCATTCGACAGGAAACTTCAACCCGATAAACAATTTCATTCCATGGACAAAGTGGCTCAAACGAAATCCAATTCAGGATCAAAGTGTTACATATGTGGGAAAGTCGGACATAAATCCTTTGACTGTGTCCATCGGAAGTTTTCATCTAACAAGGTATCTAGTGCTACTGAAAAACAAGAGACTGTTCCAAAACAATATCAGTTTAATGATCCGAAGAGTGGTTCTTCCAGCAGCTTTCGTGGACGCAGTTTTGGATACTTTGGACGTGGTAGAGGACGTCAAGATACATCTGCTGTGCACAGAGAGGAAACATTACCTTGTGTTGGTGACTCAGTCGCAACTAGTGAAATGGTGATGCCAGTTGTGAAAGGTTGTGTTGGTGACAAGCTAGTAACTGTACTACGAGATACTGGATGTAGTGGTGTTGTGATAAGGAGAGACTTGGTAGAAAAGGGCCAACTTACAGGCAAAACACAAAAATGCAAGTTAGCTGATGGAAGTGTGATAGAAGCTGAGGTCACAACAGTTCAAGTGGATACACCGTACTTTACAGGAAATGTTGACGCTTGGTGTTTTGACTGTCCATCATATGATCTTATTCTTGGAAATATTCAAGGAGTTAGGAAACCCCATGAACCAAATATGGCATGGATTCATTCAACTGGAGGCACATCAGCAGTTGAAACTCGTGGTCAGCTAAAAAAGAAACAGTCGACATACAAACCTTTGAAGGTACCAAGTGCAATACAGGATGTATCACCCGAGGACTTACAAAAGGAACAAAGGGACGATAAGACATTGAAGAAACTGAGGGAAACGGCGGAAAAGGGAACAGTGAAACAATTCAGTGATGGAGGTTCTTCAAAAGTTTACTTCAGAAAACAACTGTTATACAGAGAGTTCAGCAGTCCAAGAGTTTCTAATGGAAAAGTTGTTCGACAACTCATCATACCAAAACAGTATCGAGACATGGTGATGAAGTTGGCACATGAATCGATAATGTCAGGACATCTGGGAGTGAGGAAAACAACAGACAGAATCATGGCAGAATTTTATTGGCCAGGGATCCAAGCAGATATTAGGAGATTCTGTAAATCGTGTGATGTGTGTCAAAGAACAATATCCAAAGGCAAAGTTCCTGCAGTACCGCTAGGACACATGCCACTTATCACAGTACCGTTTCAACGAGTGGCAGTTGATATCGTAGGACCCCTCCAACCGATTACTGATAAGGGTAATCGATACATTCTTACAGTGGTTGACTATGCAACTCGATATCCGGAGGCGATAGCACTTCCCGGAATAGAAACTGAGCGTGTAGCAGAAGCACTGGTTGATATCTTTAATAAAGTGGGCGTTCCTACAGAGATGCTATCGGATCAAGGGAGTCAGTTTACATCTGATGTGATGAAGGAAGTGAGTCGACTTTTGTCTTTCAAGCGAATTACGACTACCCAATACCATCCAATGTGCAACGGACTCGTGGAGAAGTTTAATGGAACTCTAAAACAGATGCTCAAAAGAATGTGCGCAGAAAGACCCAGGGACTGGGATAAATATCTGAATCCATTACTGTTCGCATATCGTGAAGTACCGCAAGAGAGTCTTGGGTTTTCTCCATTTGATCTTTTGTATGCACATTCTGTTCGAGGACCAATGATGATTTTGAAGAAGTTATTAACCAAAGAGCTTCCAGACGAAGAAGTCAAAACTATATATCAGTATGTCCTTGACTTGAGAGAAAGACTTGAAGAAACATGCAAGATCGCCCATGAACATCTTGAAAATGCTAGGAAACGTCAGCGCAAATATTACAACAGGAAAACAAGCAATCGTCAGATGAAAGAAGGAGATAAAGTGTTAGTCCTCCTTCCAACGAAGTCAAACAAACTTCTCATGCAGTGGAAGGGACCTTACAGTGTCATACGAAAGATGGGACCTATGGACTACACGGTTGACCTGGGAGGCAAAACGAAAACATATCACGCAAATTTGCTGAAAAAATATGTCGAGAGATGAACCGAAAGTGGAGGCTTTATCAGCATGCGCAGTTTCTCTGATAGACTTTAGTGATGAAGACAGCAATGAAACACAGGATTCAATTTTGTTACCTTCAAGTGTTCAGACTAAATCAGTGAAAGACATTCATTTTGCAGAACGCCTTACGTCAGAGCAGATACAAACTGTTCAGTCGTTGTGTGAACAATTTAGTAAAGTTTTCACAGACATTCCAGGAACTACAAATTTGGTGAAGCATAAGATACAATTGATGTCGAAGGAGCCAGTGAGGGTGAAACCATATTCTATCCCATTCAACACAGAAAATGTAATCAGAGAAGAAGTAGAAAAGATGCTACAGATGAAGGTCATTGAACATTCTACTTCCCCGTATAGAGCACCAGTTGTAATTGCAAGGAAAAAAGACGGGACAAATCGATTTTGCATTGACTTCAGAAAGCTTAACAGCGTCACAGTTTTCGATGCAGAGCCAATGCCTAATTCAGACAGCATATTTTCAAAACTAACAGGAAAGAAGTTTATCTCTAAAATCGACCTGAGCAAAGGATATTGGCAGGTGCAAATGGAAGAGGATAGCAAACCATTGACGGCATTTTCTACACCGGTTGGTTTGTACCAATTCAGAAAGATGCCATTTGGGTTAGTAAACGCCCCAGCGAATTTCAGTAGATTGATGCGCAATCTTCTTCATGGCATGGAAAATGTAGAAAATTTCATAGATGACATCGTGGTGTTTACTGATACATTTACGGAACATCTGAGCACGCTGAATTTATTGTTCACTCGACTGAGGGATGCAGGCCTTACAGCAAGACCTACCAAATGTTTCATTGGATTTGAACAGATTGATTGTTTAGGCTATCTCGTAAATGATCAACGTCTGAAGCCAGAAGACGACAAGATTGAAGCAATCAAGAATGCTCCAATACCACAAACGAAAAAGCAAGTTCGTTCTTTTATAGGCTTAGCCGGATTTTACAGGAAATTTATTCCTAACTTTTCAGCGATAGCTATACCATTGTCTGACCTTACAAAGAAAGGTAATCCAAATAGAGTTCAATGGACGGAATGCCATCAAGGAGCTTTCGATTCTTTGAAACATTTGTTATGTTCCAGACCTATTCTGAAACTACCTGACATCCAGCAACCGTTCATTCTACGTACTGATGCTGCAGACGAAGGAATAGGTGCAGTCTCACTTCAGATGGAAGGTGATGAAAATTTCCCGTGGCATACGCAAGCAGAAAACTACAGAATAGGGAGAAGTCGTACGCTGTTATTGAAAAGGAGTGTTTTGCAGTGGTCTGGGGAATCCACAAATTTCATCAGTATTTGTATGGAAAAGACTTTGTGCTAGAAACCGACCATCAACCCTTGATGAACATGAACAAGGCAAAGACAGAAAACTCAAGATTGATGCGTTGGGCATTACAGCTACAGCCATACCATTTCAGAATCGTAGCAATTAAGGGAAGTGAGAACGTGGGAGCAGACTACCTAAGTCGACAGTAGACGACAGTAGTAGACAATTTAAGGTATGTATATAGTTTACTGTAAATACGTTCAGGATTTTCAAAATTTTTGTCTTATAGTGATTGTTCTAGGAAAAAAATTGTACGACAATTTTGATATAGGAGGAAGGTGTGTAACAATAACTAGTTTAACCTTTAGGGTACCCCTTTGTTTGTTTTGCCCTTCGAGCACCTCTGTGTTAAGCACCAAGAATTCCTTGCAGAATTCTGGCCGACAGGACAGGTAACAATAGCAAGGTATTCCCGGCAGAGCTGTCCACCGTGTAAGACACGTTAATGGGTCAGGACAGATTGGTTAAGTTTTGCACCAGCATGTGCCTATGACTCGCAGCAAGATTAATGCATTGTATAGTTTATTATTGCACGGAAAAACAGATCTTGGTAAGTATACTTTGCAAGTATTTTTTAGTTGTGTTAAATGTACTTTTAAAATTCGTTACATTAATTCACCTTGGCAGGCAGTCATCAATGATTTACCTGTGTGTGCGTTCAGGTGTGACATTAGCGAGAGTGTTTGAATAGGTTTTCTCGTTAGAAGTTTTATCGCTGTTATAGAAATTCTATACATTCAAAGAACAGCCTGTTTCTTTATTTTATTGTATTTTTGTTCGCTGTATTACTTTTTCATTTAAATGTCTGAGCGGAAGTAAGTGACCGGAAGTATTGTCAGCCATTTTGTATCTATGTCAACTGTAAACAAACTGACGATGTAAGAAGTATCTTAGTGTTATATTATATTGAACTCAAAGATAACTACATGGTTATTAATTAAAGCCAGTATAGTTGTATTATAGCATTGCCATATGTAGAGTACATAATTATTTTACTGATAAAGGAAAGTTAATATTTTAGCACCATGCTGAGGTGTTCGTGGTACATGTAATGATGACGACAATGATGTCGATGATTTGATGATGACGACAATGATGTCGATGACGATGATGTCGATGATGATGATGTTGATGAAGACGATGATGATTCGACTTTGACGCGGGAATCTCCAATACTTGTAAACATTTATCCCAACCACATTCAGGGACTACAGCCCCGGAGGCTTGGGAGGTTTCAGGACAGTGTTGGACTAGATTGAGATTATCGTATGGATGGACAATACTAGTACTGATTGAAATTGAGTTCCAAATTGTTTTGAATTGAGAAAGCGTGTTAATAGTTGATACAGCTGTTTAAACATCTTTTGATCATTTATATTTTTTGTCATTGTAAATAACATTTTTTTTTTGTACGATCATTTGAATGAGTGTGCGTGTGTGTGATTGTATGATTTATTAGTTAATTGTCTTTTCTTTATTATTTTGTTTTGTAAATAAATTCTTGTTTTCTTTGAAGAAATTCTTGTTTTCGATTTAAAAGGAAAGCCTTGCTCATTCCACGTTACAGTTGTAACGTCTTCTTTATAATGTATCATAATATGAAAAGTTAATTGAAGATCATTTCTTTTTATGTCCCCGTAATCGAAGATTCGGTGGTATATAGTTTTATCGTGTTAGTCTGTATGTCTAGCTGTATATCTGGCGGTTTGTTTGTCCGCAAAAACCTTAACTTTGACCATAACTTTTCATTTATTGGAGCTATGACTTTCATATTTAATATGTGTATTCCTTGTGACAAGACCTTACTTTGGGTACCACCAAATTTGACCTTTTGACCTATACCTAGGAGTTTGTCCCATTTTACACAAAAATGCCAAATTTTTACTTTGGCAATAACTTTTAAACGGTAGATACTAGTACTCTCATACTTCAAATATGTAGTTTTTTGGCATTACCTTTCATTGGATACTAAAAACTTTGACCTTTTGACCTTGGAGATTTCCGTATTTATGATTTTTTTTACCTTGGCCATAACTTTTGAACGGTAAGAGCTGTGGTATTCATACTTCACATATGTAATCCTTGTTACATTAAACATTTTTTAAGAAATCATCAACTTTGACCTTTGAGTTTGACCTACCTTTTAAAAACTTATCCTTAGCCATTACTTTTGAACAAGTGGTACTAGGGCTTTCCTATTTTGCAGTTGTATTTCTTGTGAGAAGACCCTACTTTGGGTAACAATATATTTAAATTGCGTTTAAGAAAAGTTTAATCTTCTGTATGTTGCCATACAGGGGCATAGCTATTTCACAAACACATCTTTTTATATATGAGGATTTGCGGATAAGAGATGGATACCTAAAAGCGAAACAGATGGACGGACGGACATCCCGATCACTATATACCCTCCCGCTTTTCAAGCGGAGGATAATATAATATATAATACTGCTGATCTTTTCTGTCAGATCGATGATTTCTACCATCAAAAAACAATGTTTACCTAACCCTTAAGGCTTGATAAATCTTTTACTCCTTTAGATTTTGAATCATCGCATTGATCTTAAAATATAGCTATATTTGTATAAAATTATGAGATGAACATATCATCAGTTTATTCCCAATAAGCTTTAGCTTTAATCTACAGGGGGTCATTTTTCTACGGGGGTCATTTTTCTCCACGTGGGTTCTGCAAATTTTTAGAATAGTGACACTTTTTCTACGGGCAAAAGGGTATTTTTTCTACGTCGAATAATGACCGGGGGTCATTTTTCGCTGTCGAAAAATGACCCCCGGTCATTATTCGATGGGGGTCATTATTCGTCTTTACACCGTATGAGCCAAATTCTCTTTACACGACATGATCAATTTCCAAGTTACTTGATGTACACATATGACGTCATCGGTGGTAGATTTCAATCATAATGACAGTTACAGCATAACAAAATAAAAACATTTTTTTTGTTAATGTTTACACGTTTCTAATCATTTTCTATAGTTGAATTACATCGCTAAATACCAATACGCAGGGGGAATAAGGAAGCATACAAAATATTCTACCTTGACTAAATCAGTGCTACATTATGACGTCATGATAGGCGAGATGACGTCAATTTTAAAACCCAAGTTTTCGTAATATTGGTACTTAGAGATGTAATTTTACTATAGAAAATGAATAGACACGTGTAAACTTTAACAAAAATAGAATGCTCTTATTTTGTATTGATGTATTCTGTCATTTTGATTAAAATCTACTACCGATGACGTCATATGTGTACATCAAGTAACTTGGGAATTGATCATGCCGTGTAAAGAGAATTTGGCTAATACGGCATGTACAAAGATACGTAAAAATGAGTATAACAGCAAATGTTGTTAATATTTTGTGATATTCATATGGAGTTCAATTAATTAAACAGGTAAGCTAATTTATTTTCATCGATTTTATTCTCTTTCGAAGACATTCAGCTATATACGTATCCCGGTCGGCCTTTCCTCTGTCATTTTTGACACAAATAATGCAACAGAACAACAATAAGCTGAATATTTCAAAACATAAGATCTGTACATATGGAAAGTTTGCCTCCTAAATTAGTTGGAAAGTGCTGCTAGAATCCCGAGTTATGCATGATTTTATGAAAAATCAGGGTTCATTGGTAAAAAAATCAAAACATCGGGTAAGGTTTCGTGCGGATGTGTGGAATAATTATTTTACTGACGGGACAGTTGGATTCTAGCAGCATTTTTAAGGTAGGACAAAACAGTATCCGAAATGATATCTTTTCGGAAGCCCTCGCGTAACGCAAACGTTTATGTGATTTAACTTTAAAGCGTTTCAAAGAGGCGTTCATAGATACAGACGACAACGTCATGATGAATAGAGATAAACGCGGAAAGTTCGCAAGCTCCAATTTTAAAAGTAAAAAGTCCTCAAATCGAGGCGCACATTTGCGTAAATCAAATCTGCAAGCCATTGATTATGACGAAGCCGTTATATTTCATGGAGTCCAGGCAAACATCGGATGCGAAGTTGAAGTGGGTTGTGGGGCCATAATCTCAGCGAGATGTCGTAGGGACTAAAATATTTGGTCGGACGTCCACTACGACATCTCAGTCCACTGCCACACAAAGTGATTAGGGATTTTTTGCTCAGATTTCGACCGCTTGTTTCAATCAATATGGGCTGAAATGAATTATCTGCTCGCTTCAACTTTTTCCTTTGAACATCCCTTTAAGTCTCTATCACAATAAAACTTTCCTTTCTTACCTTTAAAATGTTTAAATCCAACAAAATATAAAGTTGTTTATTTTTCCTATGTAATGTCCTATTCATTTAAACCTCCGATTTTGAAGAGTTCCACAATAGTCTGCTCAGAATTATTCGTTCTACTACTATTTCCTATAGGAATGAATATAGTACGAATTATTCAAAGCAGACTATTTTGGAACTCTTCAAAATCGGAGGTTTAAATGAATAGGACATTACATAGGAAAAATAAACAACTTTATATTTTGTTGGATTTAAACATTTTAAAGGTAAGAAAGGAAAGTTTTATTGTGATAGAGACTTAAAGGGATGTTCAAAGGAAAAAGTTGAAGCGAGCAGATAATTCATTTCAGCCCATATTGATTGAAACAAGCGGTCGAAATCTGAGCAAAAAATCCCTAATCACTTTGTGTGGCAGTGGACTGAGATGTCGTAGTGGACGTCCGACCAAATATTTTAGTCCCTACGACATCTCGCTGAGATTAGTGGGGCCATAGACGTCGACCAGAGACATATAAAACCATATGTCTCTGGTCGACGAAACATCGGAAGATTGGGCAACAGGTAGACGGGTTGTAGAATTGGGTCATCTCGCCACACAGATGTTTTGCGTCATATGTAAAACCCCACTGCATCTTATTGACACAGTGTGGGAAAAACACTATGGTCTTGGATCTATATTGCATATAAGGTATAACGTACACCGCGTCTTCTTTTATCATTTGTTTATTGCTGTGAGATCTGGGTATTTATAATAGCATTGGTGAAAATTCTATAATTGCAAAAATTTCAAATGAAGTTTATCAAGGAAATTTAAGAGGTCAGGTGTGCCTACCTTGTAAAACCTCTAATGCTCCTTTCAAAGCAGATAAAAGTAGGGACAACCCCTGTGGACCAGAATACATTTTTTCAAGCATACAATTTTGGAACCATCACATTATATCCAAGAATATTTCCAAGAATACTTAAGCGTTTAAATCTATTAAACAATGGTAAAAATGGACTAAAATTTTTTTTTTCAATTTTTAACAAGTTAAAATTTTCATTCATTGCTAAAAAAGAAAATTCAATAAAATCACTCAATTCTGAGAACATATAAATCAAAAAATTGATCATATATTGGCAACACAGGGGGTAATGAAGAGGAATTTCACTTTCTCTTCAGCTGCCATAGATACAATAATCCTAGGTTAGCTTTTGAAAAAGAACTTGACTGAATTTTTTTCATGGAAAAGTATCAAATGTCTTGTACTCAAAAAGTTAAGCTTTCATTTAATGGCCATTGTCCCGAAAGACTGAAAACAACTAACTCATTTATTAAAAAATGTATATATAGTAATTATATCTAGAAATAATTGCATTACATATTAATTAATGTACAAATGATGGTATGATTTACAATCATGTATGACCTCGCATTTTATACCAGAATATTGTTTTTAAATGTATGGACGAGTGATGATATTTATATTAAATATGTTTTACTCTCTCTCTCTCTCTCTGCGTACTTTTAAAACAGTACATTATATTTAATCTGCAGATAGTAAAGATTTTTTTCTACAACTGCACGACCAAGAGTCTAGTTTTTTGTAATTATATTATGAACCTTTGTGTCATTTCAATAAACAATAACAAAATTATAATGAATCATTTGAATTGACAAAAATTTAATATATCTAATTCTTATATGTACCTTAGTAGTAAACATGTAAAATTTATTTATTGACTTAAAATATGTACATATGTAAATTGTTTGCATTTTGTATTCATTATTTTTCCTTGCATTAACATTTCTTATGAAAATTTTAAATCTTCTATCTCAAACTTAACTATTAGTAATTATCAGTAAAATTAGTATTTACATGTATCGAGTCATGAAAGTTATTGTCAAAGGCGAAGTCATTAACTTGTATTAATTTCGGGAAGAGGGGGGAGGGGTTGCTGTAATAAAAATTCTAAAATAAATAGTTTTGCTTAATTCCGAAATACATATACATGTACGGTACTTTTCTTTCTTTCAATTTATGACTTTTATTATTGAAATGTTGTAAAAAAAAAAAATAAAAAATAAAATTGGTTTCTTATAAGATACATGTCTCCTACATGATACTATAAACCCATGCATGTTTCAATTAGTGCAAGTATTATTTAATCTATAATTTATGTTATTCTGTACGTACTACAATTTACACTCATGTTTTGTACGCATATTGGGCAATGTTTATGTTTTTTGCGCCTGCGCAATGCAACGTTGTTAAGGACTCAGTCCTGTACCTAAGCGTATCTTTTACGACTAGAAGACAGCTTCAATGTTGTATACTAAATAGCATGTAAATAAACATGTCCTCTGATACTCACAGTGGAATAAAAAGGGGTAGAGGATGTGTAGCGGGTGGGTGTTCAAGTACACATTTAGATGGATGCACCATCTTCCATTTAAAATGAAACCAAATCTTGTACTCAAGTGGACTGTCTTTGTTAGGCTCAAGCGAAAATGGCCTTAGGGGCTTACTTGATATTTTAGCCTGTGTGAGTTACATTTTGGTGATTCTTTTTACATGTGAAATCAAAAATAATGACCACCAAATTGAATGTAAATGAAAAAATGACCATAACACATTTTTAATTGTATCATCATACTGTACATGCATTCTGTAGTTTTAAACAATTCTGAAATGGCAATATAATAGACAAATGCATAAAAAAGTTTCAGAATTTTCATTAGTATTTATAACATTATGTTTTTATCATTACATCCTAAAAGACTTTCTAAAATATATAATGAAAGAAATTATTTTACTAGTTTTTTTTATGCTTTAATGGTGTCAGGGATATATACATGATTAAATATCCTAAATTGAATTTCTTCTCTTGTATATAGTGTAAAATAAAATGGGTTTTAAATTGCTTTTTTACATTATTTTTTCATTCTGGTTTGAAAAGTTGAAAGAAATATGAAACAATAATTTCCCCTAAAATAACATTTTCAATTTTTTGGTTCAGTTTAGTCAATTCTTTAAATCTAGGCCCAAAAAAATTTGATATAAAAATAATATTTAGATCTTGAAGTGACCCTTTGTAATATTCTTGTGCTGCACTCCTGTACGTCTGATATGAATTTTATTCAACATTTTTTTTTAAATTATAACAAAAACAACAACTCGATCATTCAAAGTTTGTGAATTAGCTCATTATTTTGTATTAATATGACAAACTTTTCATATTTTCCAGTCTCTGACATTATTTTCAATGTGTAATAATTAATTTTATACACTGTACATTCTGTAGTGAGTATTTAAGCATATGTGTAACACTGTGTTATTCCAACATTATTACACATAGGGGTGCATATTACATCTAACAAAGGGTATAGGTTTTTGAAGCGATAGAAAGGGGGTGGAGATACCGTGTTATATGTTCAGTTCTTTTTTTATTTATGGATATATTTTGCCAGAAAGCATATACATATTTATTCATAATACACATTTCATGTAATGTTTGTATAATAATCAACAGGTCGAAATTCTTAGATTTATGCATATAAACAAGTTGACTGAAGAAAGATCTTCAATTAATCATTCCCTTTTTATGAAAAAAGAAGTAAAAATTTACATGTATATTTATCAGACAAAATGTATTTTATAGCATATTTTTCTACACCACACAACTGAGGTCAACCAAAAACATACTACTAATTCATTATATGTGTATTTATTCATATCTGATAAGCAATAATTCTAATATTTTTGTGCACTTCTGACCAAGAGCTTCAAAGTAGAATTGTGAAACATAAATAGTATTGAAATTTTTCTGCCACATTATTGAAGTTGAGGTGGAATTAATTGAATTTTTAAACAATTTTTCATTGCATAAGGCTCATCTTGGAATGGGAGAATGACAAGGTCCCAGTAGATGAATACCATCAAAACCTGTATCTTCATGGTCACTAAGATCTTCTTTATTGTCTAATTCCTTCTCCAGATCCAAATCAAACCAAATGTCATTTTCTTCTAATATTTCAATATCATCTGTTTGTGAAGCCATGATGCTAATTTTAAGGTACAGGACTCTCGCGGACACATTCGTGACGTTGCACATTCCACAGCTGATAAGAGAGTTTTTGCTGCTTTTACCCTCGTGTGTTTCCGTGAGCAGGCAGAAAATGTCAGATTTAATTGTTTTTATTAGCTAAACCACTGCAGATAAAGAGGTGCAGATTTTTCATGTGTTTATAGGTAAATTATTTTTTTTGAATAGTGAAAAGAAAATATTTGACTAAAGGTGCCCTTTAAGGACTTAGTCCTGTACCTAAGCGTATCTTTTACGACTAGACTTACGCCACTTGGTGAAACGCAAATTACGCCCGACTAAATTTTGGCGTAAGCCCCGGAAGTACGCCTAAGTTAAGGCTTAAATTTACGACTTTTGATGAAACAGGCCCCAGAAGAGCTTATGCGATAGTAATGCGTCCGGCGTCCGTCCGTCTGTCTGTCTGTCCGTCTGTAAACAATTTTTCAAAACGCTACTCCTCCTACAATTTTAGTCTGATTTCAATATAACTTGGCACACAAGTAGACTATACTAAGATACATAGAATAGTGCATGGGTTTTTGATTTCGATGAACGGTGTTGCCATGGTTACTAAAAATAGAATTTTTTGTGAAATTCCTTTAAAACGCTACTCCTGCTACAGTTTTGGTCTGAATTCAATATTACTTGGTACACAAATAGGCTAAACTAAGATATATAGAATAGTGCATGGGTTTTTAATTTCGATGAACGGTGTTGCCATGGTAACTATAAATAGAATTTTCCGTGAAATTCCTTAAAAAGCCTTATTTCAATATAACTTGGCACACAAAGAGACTACACTAAGATATATATATAATTCTGTGTATCGGTTTTCGATGAGCGGAGTTGCCGTGGTAACTAAAAATAGAAATTACTGTAAAATTTTTCAAAATGCTACTTATACAGTTTTGGTCTGATTTCAATATAACTTGGCACACAAGTAGACTAAATTAAGGTTTCGTCAAAGGTCAACATGTCTAAAAAAAATTCTTTACAACAGCTTCAAATTTATGTGTGGTATAAAGTCAAAACGTTTACAGTTAATACATATGTCATTGATTAATAGATAGAAAGTATCACTTGATAAAAAATATTTTTAAAAAGATATTTTTTGAGAAAAATTAAATCAGAAAATGTGCATATTGATTCTGTCTTTTTTGTGAAAACAATCATTGAAGAAATAATATATGTTTATCATTCAAGGGCAAGTTGGACGTGAATGGTCTCTGAAAGGCTGTTATTGAAAGCATGACATGTATAAAGACAAGACCCCTGTAGAACCCGCCATTTGCAATGTACTTTCACTTTCAAGGCTTACCATTTGGACAAAATAAACAGGGAAAACAACTTTCCAGAGGCTATCCAAGTCCAACTTGCCCTTCATTGATTAACATATTTTGTTTCTGCAATAATGGTTTTCACTAAGAGCGCGGAATTGATTAGGAGTATTTTTTGAAAATGTATGCATTTTTAAGAAGAATTTTTCTCAATTAAGATTTTTTCCAATTATTTTTTTTTCAAGTGATACTTTTTATCTGTTAATCAACGAAAAATTTATAAACTGTAAAAATTTTAACTTTATACCTCACATAGTTTTGGGGCTATTGTAAAAATTAATTTTTGGACATGTTGACCTTTGACGAAAACTTAAGATACATAATTCTGTGTATCGGTTCTCGATGAGCGGCGTTGCCGTGGTTACTAAACATAGAAATTCCTGTAAAATATTTTCAAAATGCTACTCTACCTACAGTTTCGGTCTGATTTCAATATAACTGTTGCTGTGGATACTTTAAATATAAATTTCTGTGAAATACTTTCAAAATGCTATATTTCTTACAGTTGGTCCCAGTTAAATATAACTTGGCACACAAGTAGACTACATTAACATGACCAAGATACATAATTCTGTGTATCGGTTTTTAGATTGTGATGAAGTTGACATTTTTAGTTCACCGGTTTCTGATTTCGATGAACGGTGTTGCCGTGGTTACTCAAAACGGAAATTTCTGTGACATACTTTCAGTTTGAAATACTTTTAGTCTGATTTCAATATAACTTTGTTTAACACACAAGTACACTACAATAAAGATACATAATTCGGTGTATCGGTTTTTGATATCGTTGAACGGTGTTGCCATGGTTGCTGAAATTGAAATTTCCGTAGAATTTTATTAAAAGGTACTCCAACAGTTGTAATCTTATTGCAATCTTGCCACAAAGAGAAACTTAATCAAGGATCAGAATTATATTTTATTGCTGTTGTAAAGTTTCAAGTTCCAACTGCTACTCTTCTCTTTCTCTTCCTTTGTTATAAATACAAACCACTAGAGCTACAGTCTCGACAGAGACTTCTGGTTATTGCTAGGGTTGAATCCAACGATAACGATTATTATTTTTCTGAGAATGTATTTTTTTTTTAAAAAGTTTTGATTATCATAATTTCATAAATTTGAATAATGAGAACTTTTCTATAATTTCAATAATGAGAACTTTTCTATAAATAATTAATGCAAATATTTAATGTAATGTTTATGAATATACATTATCATGCTATAGGCATTCTACACGCCTAGTTCCACCATCTTCATTTTTGTAAAAATGCGACTCCTCTTATAATTTAATTTTGTTTGCAATTAATCGTGCCACAGAAAGACTTAACCAAGGATCATTTTTATTTATTGCTATTCGAAGTTTCATGTCCAAGTGCTACTTTTCATCTTTTGTTATAAATCCACAATAGTAGAGCAACAGTCTTATCAGAGACTTCTGAATTATAAAAATATCAAGACAGCTATTTATTTAATTAACTGTACAAAATGAGAAACGCTATTTTATCGCCCACTAAACATGAATTGTATACTAAAACTTTCGTTATTATCAGAGAATGTGCCGAGGAAAGAGGTGCGCCGAGTTCCAGTCTTTCATAATAACACCGATAGACAATTTCATTTAGCCGAGAACAATGTTTTACACAGAAAGTATACCATTGTGATAACACTCTGTATAAAATTATCGACATGCAGATAAACTTGACATCCTGTATGAATTGTCCTGATTTATTCCGATTTGAAAAGAGATAATAAAAACAATCAATAGCCTCCATGTAATACTTTACCTCCAAGCTGTGCAAGCACAGTTGGTGAATTTCACAAAATCAAATCGATTATCTGCAGTGTTTATTACTTTTTTTATTTTGAATTGCATCTGAATTAACCACAACAAAATATTCCATACGTTTGTCAGTTTTCTTCTTGAAATCTTTAAAATACCTTTCAAATAATGAGTATTATTTGTTATTGACTGATACTTCAATGCATGCACACTTTATCTAAAATGCTTATGTGTACATATTGGATAGAAACAATTCTTATACTGTTTAGGACAGACAACACCGGAATTTAAAAACCTGTTTTAATTTATTGATTTCACAAATTACCTCTACATAAATGGAAATCGGTTTATAAATATTACTTACTAGTATATGTATACGTTCTAGTTTTAAATAGTAAATATTGATAACTTACCGTGCGTCTTCATACAAGTTCCAGAACTATTAATTTAGTGTGGGATGAATAGCGGGAAAAACTGATTTCCATATAGCTGCTGATGACACAACGGAACTCCCGTGATTCTTAACCACGCTATCCTTAAGAAGCAAGCGCATTCGCTTTACAATAACGGGATATTCATTGGCGGCCCCAAATAAGCCTACTCTTTTTCGAAAACAAGAGAAAGAATCTTGAATGTCTTTTCCTTGACACGGGACATCATTTAACGTCCCATCCGACGGACATAAAATTTAAAACCAGAAGTTTCTCTACTGGTCTGTACGTATAGCAAAGGAAAAGTAGCACTTGAATTTGAATCTTTGAAACAGGCAACAATAAATAGAACTGGTTTGAATTGTAACGGGGACCGTTACAGATGTTCCCAAAACGCTCCCCAACTCCCTTTTAGTGCCAATTTGCTGTAAGACTTTTTCAAAAATATGCTCAGTATTAAAGATTTCATTAAAGAATTATAAAATCTACAATGATATCAACTATATGTCATTTAACGTATTAAACTGGACAAGACTTTCATTTTTTCATCAGTGATACAATACCCATTAGCTAAGCTTGGACAACCATTAACTCGTATAAGTTTTTTTCAGTACTTTGATTTAAAATCAGAGCAAAGCGCACGTGCATGCATATGCATGATGACCATATCTTCTTGTAGGAATCCATTATGTCTATCTATGTTATGTAAATTTCATCCTGTTTGGTTGAAAACCAAAGGAGTTATAGCCATTTAAAATTTTAGCCAATCAGATTGCACCGCACGTGCATGCACGTGTTTTCATGATTATTGTTATATATCATATTGTAGGATATCCTAATGCATGACTATATTAAAAATTTCAAAGTATTTCGTCAAATAACAAAAAAGATATTAAGATTTTTGTTTCAGTCAATCAGAGCAAAGCGCACGTGCATGCACGTGACTTCTTGCTAATTTGACAATGTCATATTATCTACACTATTAATATATCCCTATATAATATCCTTATATATTGAAAAGCATTCCATCAAAAAATGTAAAAATTATAGCTATGTTAAGTATATAAGTTATTTTACGTGTTACGTGCGCCCGCACGAGCATGCGTATGCGTGCAAAATGACCTTCGTTCCATACATCTACACAACTTACCTATTAAACCTAAAAAGATTTTAGCTCAATTTGATGGACAGTTTCCTAGAACTAGAAGCTTGGACAACCATCAACTCGTATCAGTCCTTTCAGTACTTTGATTTAAAACTCAAAGTAAAAGAAATTTCACTTTTCCCCTATTTCCACGGAAACTATTGACAATTTGCAATTTTTAAATCCAATGAGCTCAATTACAGATTCTAATCATTATATAAATAACATTTCATGAAGAATGTTAAAGGGACCAGAGAGAACACTCTTTGACAAAATTTGTCGCTTTTTGCAGTTGTCCTTGGCAACGGTAGCCATTTTGAAACTGAATGACCATACAACACAACTACAACCAGTGATCCTCCTTTGAGGAAAATTTCCGAAAGATTGTCCCAGCCATCTCTGAGAAACAGCCTGGATAACAAAAACATGCGTACAATCGCAATATGTCGCCCGACTTCGTTTGGGGTGACATAATAATGGTAAGAAACAGAGTAAAAACTAGAAAGTCTGCTATTGCAAGGAATAGTGTATGTCGCCCCGAACTGGATAAGATTTTTATTTTTTGTATCTTTAAAACATAGCAAATCTTGGACAACCATCAATTTGTATCAGTCCTTTCAGTACTTTGATTTAAAAATCAAAGTAAAGAATTTCACTTTCCCTTGATTCCCATAGCAATAATCGATTTTTGAAAATTTTAAATGCGAATCGCACAACTACAGATACTAATCATTAAAGTAAAGGGATCCGAGAGAACGCTCGCGGACAAAATTCGTCGCTTTTGTAGGTTTCCATGGCAACGGTAGCCATTTTGAAACTGAATGACCACACAACACAACTACAACCAGTGGTCGTCCTTTGAGTAAAGTTTCAGAAATATTGCCCCAGCCATCTCCGAGAAACAGCCGGGACAACAAAAACAAGCGTGCAATCGCAATATGTCGCCCGACTTCGTTCGGGACGACCCCAACTTCGTTTGGGGAACATAATTGTGTATCTTAGAGTAGTCTACTTGTGTGTCAAATTATATTGAGAACAGACCAAAATTGTAGGAGAAGTAGCGTTTTAAAGGAATTTCACAGAAATTTCCATTTTTAGTAACCATGGCAACACCGTTCACCGAAATCAGGAACCGGTGCACTAAATTATGTATCTTAGTGTAGTCTACTTGTGTGCCCAGTTATATTGAAATCAGACCAAATCTGTAGGAAGAGTAGCGTTTTGAAAAATTGTTTACAGACAGATGGACGGAGGACAGACACCTTGCTATTACTAAAGCTCTTCTGGTCTCTGATCAGTAGAGCTAAACAAGAGGGCCTTATAGGTCACCTGAGCATCATGCAACAACTTTCCAATGATTGAATCTGGTTCATGTTTTAAACTAGACGCCATGGCATTCACAATTTTGAAAGAGGTGTCATCGCTAATCATTGCTTAGTTTTGCTACTAAATACCCAAAGGCTGGGTAGAGGAACAACAATTGCATTTCCACTAATCAGTAATATTCAGCAATAATCAGTAGTGCCACTACCACACATGAATGCCTGACCCTTGGTTAACACATTTCACAATTTTGGAAAAGGCAACTTTGCTTATAAAAAT
>PRKT01000013.1:109660-122058 GCA_003671525.1 Saccostrea glomerata
CATCGCTTGTATACACTCGTTCTGAGTGCATGGTGCGTTTGATATGTATGGTGGCATATTTCTGCCCCCTGCATGCAAGATAAATTATGTTAACATGCAAGAAAATTATTTCAACATGCATGAAAACTATGTCAACATGCAAGATAATTACATTGACATGCAAGTTACAAATCTTTCAGGAGAATCTAATTTTAAAATGGGTAAAATCCCGTACTGACGTTCGAATCTGACATCGTAGATGCAAGATGCAACATAATTATGGCAAGATAAGGGTTACTTATGTTGACATGCGAGATATTTATGTAGACATGCAAGATATTTATGATCACATGCAAGATACTTAATATGTTTACATGCGAGATAATTATGTAGACATGCAAGATGAAAATATAATAGTTTGCAATAAATGTTTATTAGATATGACTTTTACATCAAGAATATTGCTTTTTTGTCTGATTTATATCGAATCTATGTTATTTGTTTGACAAAACTTTACCGTTCCGTTCCGCGTTTTACCAACACCCCTATACCTAGGGCCATAAAATTCACAATTTTGAAAGAGGCATTTTTCCTTATAGTAATTATGTTCTTAGTTAGTTTATTTAATACCCAAGAGCAAAGACGAAGATTTTCAAGGAATTAATGTATTTTTACCATATAATCAATAGAGCCCCACTCTAAGACCAGAACCCCTGACCCTGGGGTGGTGGAGCATGCATTGTTTGCACATAATTGAAATATGTGCTTCTTTACATGTACTTTCTTGAAGTATTTGAAGTCATTGCACAGTCGCAAGATATATATTTAGGTTGGTAATCAAATGAGAACATAGGTAACCGTGCACTATAAGCAGTGTTCAGAACACATGTAAATTAATGACGACAACTTTGTCAACACATTGTTTGTCAATATTGACAACTCTATGGCTTTCTTGCAATCTTAATGCGGTTAACGGCAGTTTTATGGGGTCTGATTTAGTAAGGAAAAATGCAACCACGGGTTGCTGTGCAGTTTCTTGTTAATTATTCCCATACAGAGAGTCTTACCCTTCTTCTAAGAAGGTCTGGAATGGTTTCTTGAAAACCACCCGTGACGATGACGCTGACGCAATACACAGCCACGTGAAGATCGGGTTACTCAGCCTGCCACCTGTTTAAGCGCCACCTTACTACCATAAAAACTGCTAATAAATACAGTAGGTTACTAGAATCATGACATTCAACCTAAAACTGAAAGGACCCGATTGCGCGATTTGGATTAGTGAACTTGTCAACTTTGCTGTTGGTGTTCCTCTCATTGGAATTTGAAATACCCGAGCTGGTCACTTTCATCTAACACTGTCTAAGGGCTGCCTCGTTGAAAGGGTTGATTAAATATCCCTATTAGAGGGATAAACACTCTGATGAACTCCATGCAAATGAGAATCAATGATATGACAGATGCGCAATGGAGACTGAAAAAAATGAGAGTATTTCGATTTTCACTTTTGGGGGTATCGTCATATTTGTTCCAGTATCTCATGAATTAAAAGACAAAATCAAATGGAATTATGGTTCAATTTTCTTTTAAGATGATTTATAACGTAGATAGAAATACTGAAAAATGCAAATACGAAAGGAAAAATAATATTTCACCACAAAATTTTAACCTGCATTTCTCTTTTCCTTTCAGTATATATTTCTGATCTAAACACTGCTTTGATTTTTCCCTTTATCATTACTTAAAATAAGGTCATTCTTCTAGTTGTTATTTATTCTAGGAAACTGTAATCAAGCAACAAGATGTGTTTGTGAAACACTATGCGCCCGGCGGCAACAAAGATCGACAAAAGCTATGTTTAGCATAAAGGTCACAGTCAAGGTCACAAGGTCATTATTAAATATAAAGTCTCTATCTCTCATGGTTCCAAAGTAATGACGAAGGTTCAAAAAGGCTAGTATTAACATATAGGTCACAGTCAATGTCACAAGGTCGTTGACCTTAGTGTCAATTGAAAATGCTTAATAGGTGTATGTATACCAATATGAAGTCAAGGTCACATGGTCATTGACCTTGGTATTACTCGAAAGACCTTAATTAGAAGAGAAGGCATACCAGACATGAAGTCTCTATCTTTATTAGTTCAAAAGCTAAGGCAAAGGGTAAAGTTTTTAGAAAAATGCTAATTTTAGCATATATGTCAAAGTCACAAGTGTTGTGAATGTGTTAACATTAACAATGTTTAATTTACTATTCATTTTCTATTTTATTATGATTATCTAAAATTGTTATTGTATGTCATAAGTGTAATTGTTTATGTGTCCGTTTTTGTCAGGTCAGAGTTTATAGTGTATTTTTTAGTCCGTTTCCGTTTTTGTCCTTTTGTTTATCTTTAGTGTTGTTGAGAAAATAGGAAGTAAGTGGAGCAGAAGATAGAAAGGTAGATCGTTGAATGTTTATATGTTTGTTTATCATGTTTATTAAATAAATGTGAAACCAGAAAACAGTGTTATATTCAGGATCAGTAGTCAGTCGCCACAACAAGGTCATTAACCATGGTGCCATTTGAAATAACTTAGAGTAGATATTTTTACATGAATCGCAAATTTATATTGTATTATCTGATAAATAACCAGAATTTTACACATTGAAAGAATATATTACACACACAATTAAAACATTATAACGATGCTAAGAAAATAAGGGCTTCAATGACATATACGAAATTATCTTATCTGAAAAGAAAATTATAATTGTAAAAAATATTTCAAAATATCAATATAAATGATAATTAGCTTAAGGGTTCTAATGCCACGGTCCGAATTCATTAGAATAAGAGTTAATCTGGTACCCCCCGAATGTAAACAAACATACCAGTCTGGTTCCCTCTCCTGCATGCTTCTCTTCGTGTTTGTAGAGAAGTAAGCTACGATAAAAACCTTACGCAAATGAACTATGTTGTTTGACTTAGGACTAAAATTTTCAAAGTCATTACTACTGATGTTTATTTGTATAGATAAAAGCTCGTTTTATTTTTATGCTTTATTTAGCTATTGTATTATCTTAGAAGTGTTGAAAGTAAGTACTTTATTTTTACATGTAACTTTATTTTGGCGACTACAGGGTGAACTTTCTGCCTTGAACAGGCTGACATAAGCCGGCAATTGCTCTTTCAGCAATAAACCCGGCTAAAATGTTTCATTTTAAATGCCTTCTCATATTGATTAATATATTACATTATGGCTATCTGTCTGATGTAAACTTAAAGATGAATTTTTTATGCCCCCGAAAACGAAGTTTCGAGGGTATGTAGTTGTCCTGTGTCCTGTCCGTCCGTTTCTGTCTGTCTGTTTTGTTAAAAAAAAACTTTAACTTGCCCATAACTTTTGATTTAGTGGAGCTATGACTTTCAAATTTCACGTGTATTCCTTATGACAAAACCTTTTTTTTTGGTACTACCAAATTTGTCCTTTTAACCTTGACCTTGGTGTTTAACCGACATTTACACAAGAATTCCAAGCTATTACTTTGGCCATATCTTTCGGACTTTTATACTTTTTATATGTATTCTTTGTGAAAAGACCTTTCATTGGATAGCGACAACTTTGACCTTGACCTTGGAGGTTACCGTACTTATGAAAAAACTTGAACCTTGGGCATAACCTTTTGAACGGTTAGGGCTAGTGCTCTCATACTTCACATATGTAATCCTGGAGAGAAGATCTTTCATTGGATACCAAGAACTTTGACTTTTAAACTTGGAGTTTTACCTACTTTTAAAAAGCAATCTTGACCAAAACTTTTGAAAGGTTAGAGCTAGTGCTTTTATAATTTACGATTTTAATCCTTGCGACAAAACCTTTTATTTGATATCAAGAACTTCAACTTTGGTAGACTTTGATAGGTTAGGGCTTCCATACTTCACATATGTATTCTTTGTAGCAAGACTTTTCATTGGATACTAAATACCTTGACCTTTTGACCTTGATCTTTGAGATTTCCGTACTTATGAAAAAACTTGAATCTTTGTCAAGGATTTCTGATCCATTCCACTGCATATAAAGCGGAGTGGATCATTAACTCTTGCCTTCAGAAGATGGGTTATAATAATACTTACGATGTTAGGGCACAACAGTACCGATCATAGTAAGAACCACAACAGGTGACCTCACAGTACATATACTTAACACCACTTCCGCCATTGTAATTATAGGAGCAGTACTCTCCCCCCAAACATCCTGAAACAATAACATATTTTTTTTTGTTTTTAAAAAAATCAGTATAAATAATAAATTGATTCTTTCTACATAATATATGATTCTTTCTACATAGTAAATGAGGCTAAAAAGGTGACAATTTAAGAAGCGAATTCGAAAAAACTTTTGAACGCTAATGGCTAGTGCTCTCATACTTCACATATGTAATCCTCGTGAGAAGACACTTCATTGGATACCATGAACTTTGACCCTTTGATCTTGACCTTGGAGTTTGACGTTCTTTTAAAAAACAATCCTTGACCCAAAACTTTTTGAAAGGTTAGGGCTAGTACTTTCATAAATTACAGTGTTAATTCTTGTGACAAGACCTTTCATTGGATATCAAAAATTTTGACATTGGAGTTTGAACTACTTTTTGAAATTTTTAACCTTGGCCATATCTTTCGAAGGATTAGGGCTAGGACTTCCATAATTCACATTTCATAAGTTACCAATTACCTTGACCTTTGAAAGCATACATAACATATTTGTGTAATACTCCTATGCGAAAATATGTGCCCGGATCGATAGATCGCGGGCGAATATTGTTTTTGTCCTGTTTGTCTGTCTGTTGTCAACTTGAACCTCGCCATAACTTTTGAACCAAGACTTCATATTTGATATGCTTAGGTCATCTTTTAATCAAGTTCTTTTAAATGACATCAAGGTCAATGATCTTGTGATCTATATGCTAAAAATAGCTTTTTCGAATTTTCGCCATAACTTTTGAAGCATAGGAGATATATATATATATATATATATATATATATATATATATATATATATATATATATATATAGACCTAATATTTGGTATGCATACTCCACTAATTAATGTCTGTCAAATCGCATCAAGGACAATGACTTTGTGACTTATATGCTAAAAATTGCTTTTTTGAACCTTCACCACAACTTGTGACCCATGAGAGATAGAGACTTCATATTTGGTATTCTTACTCCACTAATAAGGTACTTTAAAATGACAACATGGCCAGTGACCTTGTCTGTAAACTATATGCTAAAAATAGCTTTTTCGAACTTTGTTGCTGCCGGGTGCATAGTGTTTCACTAACACATCTTGTTTAAATGGGCAATACATGTGTTCAAAATTAAATGGAGATGTATTATACATTGTTTGATTAAGTATGAAATATATGTGTATTTACATGTACATGTATACATGTATACCCATGAGTTACACATTAAATTAAATGTATGATCAATATGTGTTGAATATACGAGGTATATTTAGCAATAAATTTTTATTTACTTTTGTAATTATTACATAATAAACTTTAAGATATTAATAATAGGAACTTGAAATGAATAAACGTGTTTAACATGTGTGGACATTTGCCTGCATACTGTAGCGTTGATCAACGCTGTTTTGTGAATAGCTAATAAAAAAAAAATTCAAAGATGAGTTTTTTATAACCTCGGGCCTTCCGTACCGGACTGAAAATCCAAAGATAAATTTGAATTCTTCTCTCACAATCTGCAAGTTAATCTTTTGCTGATTATCTAACACGGAAATTCAGTTGTGTTTTAGAGCTATCTACCAGAAGGTCCACCTGCTACCAATGAAATCTACTGCGAAATGGAAATACAAATGAAATTAGTCCAGTCATTTGATAAAACATCACTCAATATATGATGTATCAAAATCCAATCTTTGGTTTTTTTGCCCTCAGTTTCTGCGATAAATAGAACAATGCCACCAGTCTAGAATTTGTTTCACTTCTGACATCAGAACCTTGCGATTAACACAAAAATTCATTAGAAGTATCAATTTCGATTCTTAATGAATATTGTGGGGTTAACGAACAGTCATCGATTTCAAGAGAACAAGATGTGGTTGTGAAACAAGCCCCCGTATGGCAACATAACAAAGATTAAACTTTTCTGAAATGCAAATTTAAAATATTGGTACCCAAAGTAGGGTATTCTCATTGGAAATGTAATTGTGAAATATGAAAGTAGGCCAAGGTTAAAGTATTTTCATAAGTACAGAAATCTTCAAGATCAAGTTCATTGGTATCCAATGAAAGGTCTTGCCATAAAAAATACATATGTGAAGTATGAAAGCACTAGCCACAACCCTTTAAAAGTAACGGTGAAGATTTGCTTTTTAAAAGTAGGTCAAACTCCAAGTTCAATGTCAAAGGGTCAAAGTTCTTGGTATCCAATCACAACCACAAGGATTACATAAGTGAAGTATGACATCAATAGCCTTTAGCGTTTAAAAGTTAGGCCGAGGTAAAAGTTTCTTATAATTACAAAAATCTCCACGGTCAAGATAAGAAAGACAAGGTAATTGGTATCCAATAAAAGGTTTATGACATATGTAAAGTATGGAAGCGCTAGCCCTAACCGTTCAGAAGTTATGGCCAAGGTTAAAAAATTTTCAATGAAGGTCAAACTCCAAAGTCAAAGGTCTTGCTATCAAATGAAAGGTTTTGTCACAAGGATTAAAGGTTATGTCACAAGGATTAAATATGTAAAGTATAAAAGCGCTAGCCCTAACCCTTTAAAAGTAATGGTCCAGGTTTGATTTTTAAAATTTGTTCAAGGTCAAAAGGTCAAAGTTCTTTGTATCCAATGAAGGTTTTATTTTTCACAAGGATTACATATGGAAAGTATGAAAGTCTTATCCCTTACCGTTAAAAAGTTGTGGCCGAGGTTAAAGTTTTTTCACAAGTACGGAAATCTCCAAGATCAATGTCAAAAGGACAAGATTGTTGGTATCCTATGAAAGGTCTTTCAACAAAGAATACATATGTTAAGTATAAATAGCCTGGTATCTATCGTTCAAAAGATATGGCCAAAGTAAAAGTTTGGAATTTGTGTGTAAATGTCGGCCAAACTCCAACGTCAAGGTTAAAAGGTCAAATTTGGTGGTACCAAAAGAAAAGTTTTATCACAAGGAATACACATGTGAAATAAGAAAGTCATAGCTCCACTAAATCAAAAGTTATGGGTAAGGTTAAAGTTTTAGCGGACATAAAGACAGACGGACGAACACGACAAAAACTATACATCCCCGAAACTTCGTTTATGTGGGCAAAAAAAAACACTCAAGCAAAACATAAAAACGTTGAAATCAAATTTCTAACATCCTCAAATGACAAAATCGCCACGTCAGCACAGTTGGTACAACGCTTGCTTCTTGATCGGAAGGTCATGTGTTCGAGGAGGAATTGTTCCTCCGCCAAGCGCTCGTAGCTATGAATTAAAAGTTGCAGGTCTTTTGCACGAGACCTTAAAAAGAGAAGCATTGTGTCACGATAGATGCTGGTACGATAAAGATCCAAAACTGATTAATGACTCTGATTGCCGACTAGAGGGCTAAATTTGAATAGCTTCAAGGGCATATAGTGACGTTTCCACATGAGTGAAAAATCTTGAACGGATCGTAATTCAACTTACAATCAATCAATCAACGTGTATCGATTTTTTTACCCCTCCATTTTCTTTTCTATTGTATAAAACCGGTCACGGTAGCCAAGTGATAGAGCGTTCGCTACGTGATCGGGAGGCCCGGGTTCCATTCTCGTTCGCGGAGCTGTGTCATACCTAAAACTTTAACAAAGTAGTGAGTTCCTTCGCAAAGCGCTCGGCACTAGGAGTGAAAGTCACGGGTCTTTCGGATATGACCTTAAAAACGTAGGCCCCGTTTCACGGTAGGCGTTGGCACAATATAGAACCCTCGGTGCTCATACATATATTGAGTGCCGAGTATAGGTCTAAAGTTGAAACCCTTCACTGGCACACGGTGACGTCTCCATATGAGTGAAAAATTCACGAGAGGGACGTTAAACAACATACAATCAATCAATCTATTGTATAAACTTAAGAGTTGTTGTGAAATGTTCTGTTGTCATGTAAGAGAGATCATAAAATGTTTTCAAGTGTAAATTCATATCAATATTCAGAATTTTCAAGCAGTCTCCACAGAAGGCGAGTGGGAAATTTTGAAACCAAACCTAAAGCTTTCGCGCAGTAGTGAAAGCGTCTGCTCTCGAATCGCGGAAGAAGGAGCTGACCCTTACATTGCGGGTTCTAATCCCACTATTGGATGTGGAGACCTGTCCTTCGGACAAGACCGCATTAACAGAGGTCCCGTGTCGCAGTAGTGTTAGCACGAAAAAGATCCCTAACTGCTCAATGGGCTTAAGTGCCAAGAATTGGACAAACTTTGCAGCTCTCCACCGGCAAATGGTGGTGTCTCAATATTAGTGAAATAATTTTTATAGGGACGTAAAACAATAAACATAAAGCTCTTGTGCTCTTGTGCCTCCAGCATACAGATTCTCTGACATCAATACTTACTGCTATGTCAGGTTCTGCAATAAACGTTGTGTCACTCTTTCGATTATGATACACCTAGACTCTGGACATGCAGCAGATCTAAATTCTCCCAAACTCCGCCGAAACATGGCAGAACCCCCCCCCCCTACCCTGGAATTTGCAGAGTTACGAATACCTAAATTAAGCAGAAGTGACCTTGGACCCCCTAGAAAACGCTGACCCCCTCGAAACCGTGGACCTGTATTCATTTGATATGAAAAGTCCTACATTCGGCACTTATACGGCCATTGAGCAATGTGGGATCTTTATCGTACTAGTACTTACTGCGACAAGGAACTTTGATTTATACGGTCTCATCCGAAGGAAAGGTCTCCACGTCCCACATTGGGATTCAACGCTCCTACCATTGCGCCTCACGGGCGCCTGTACTGCTTGGTAACTGGTTTGCAGCTTAACTTTAATAAACAATTCAACTACTTTTTATCCGGACCAACTTTCTAACCAGCTACTCTCACGTATGAACAATTCTAAAACGAGGTCAATTATTGACAAACTAGTCGATGAAACAAGAATATCAGCAGTCTCGATTCAAGTCATCATGTGGGAATTTCTATGGTTGATACAATGACCGTGTCAGCAAATTCAATTAAACATTTTATAAGTCGAATGCTGACTTCGTTTATCAATATTTATACACTGAATTGACGACGGATTTCCCGATCACGACAAGGAGCACACGGCGTGTGAGACCGATTGGCTGGAGGTTCTCATTCCTCCATGGCACCTAATCCCACCTCTGATGTTTCGGGGGTCCGTGTTTGCTCTGCTCCTATTTTGTATTGGTTTATTGATTTTTTATCTTGTTCATTATACTATATATAATATATAACACTGTTAATTATATACATGTTTCACATACAAGTTGTTCAAATCGGTGATGGGAAACGGTTGGTAAACTTTTTTCTCCCCAAAAGTTCTTTAACTGAATGAAATCACTAAGTATGCACCGCTTACTTCTGTTTGTGTATTATTAAAATTACGAAAAGAATTGTCTAACTAGACAGCCGACAATCCCTATGGATCCCAATTATGACAAACTTCGCAGTTTTAGAAGAAGACTGGGATGATGGGGAAAATACTGAAAATTAAGTTGATAAACATTTGAATGTGTTGTACACATACACATGGCGGGGCTAATTGTATTCGGCGCGCTCGCGCAACAAATTTTGTTTAATAAATTTATCGCTTATACAGCATTGGGCTCGATATCCTCTACTAATTTAAGTACTGAAAGTACTGATAGGTGTTGGTTTTAATGACGGTTTCAACAAAATCTAATGTTTGACACTTTGTTCATAACTTTTTCAAATTATTTTCATTTATGCTCCATAAGGAAGTTTGTTAGAATTATAAACAAGAGGCCCATGAGCCACATCGCTCACCTGAAAAGCATTGACCATTCTGTTCTTTACCAGATTTCCCCCTTGTAATACATTATGTATCCCCACCCTACCCCACTGATCATAATTAAGACATTTTGAAATCAACTACCCCAGGATCCTTCCATGTGCAAATAAGTTTCAGCTTTTCTGGCCAAGTGGTTCTTGAGAAAAAGGTTTTCAAAGATTTTTCCTATATATTTTTATGTAAAACTTTGATCCCCCCATTGTGGCTCCACCCTTCCCCTGGGGGTCATGATTTGAACAGTTTAAAATCTACATTACCCAAGAATGCTTCCACATAAGTTTCAACTTTTCTGGCCTGGTGGTTCTTGAGAAGAAGTTTTTCAAAGATTTTTCCAATATATTTCTATGTAAAACTTTGATTACCAATTGTGGCCCCACCCTTCCCCCGGGGGTCATGATTTAATTTAGAATCTTAACTATACCAGGATGCTTCCACATAAGTTTCAGCTTTTCTGGCCCAGTGGTTCTTGAGAAGAAGATTTTTTAATGACCCCACCCTATTCTTGTCTTTTCTTGATTATCTCCCCTTGCGAGGGGATATGTCCCTTCATTCTAACAATTTAAATTCCTCTTCACCCAAGGATGCTTTGTACAAAGTTTGGTCAAAATTGGCGCAGTGGTTCTTGAGAAGAAGTCGAAAATGTGAAAAGTTTACAGACAGACGGACGGACGACGGACAAAATGTGATCAGAAAAGCTCACTTGAGCCTTCGGCTCAGGTGAGCTAAAAATGACACGATTATACAGAGTCAAAAAGATGAGGTTTGTTTTGATCACACCATAACCTTAGCATGATATGCCAAAAAGTGTAAGACTTTTTCTCTGTTCAGTTTTTCTTCAATAAATTAATAAGGCATTTTTCTGACCAATTGTTTGTTAAAAAGGGCTATTGATAGCAAAGCCATTTCTGTAACTAAAATTTCTCCCCATCCTCAGACCTCTCTAATAAAGACAAGGTAATTCTTAGTAGTACTATTATTTTAAAACGTAATAAGGAATATTTTTTAAATACTGATACAATGTATGGCAGCTTATAACCATGAAAATCACGTCTTTAAAAAAGGAGTTTAAACTCTAGAATTTAGGGTCATAACATAACATACTGGTAAATTTTAATTCGATGCATTGGCGTCGGAAGCAAATTGAAAAGGGGGTGGGGGGTAAGTGAAAGAGAAAACAAGAGGCCCAGGGGCCACAGCGCTCACCTGAGCACATCGGGCTTGAATTTACTCCCCTCCCCCCCTCCAGGCGGTCATCATTTGAACAAAGTAGACTCACACTACCTGAGGATGATTCCATATAAATATCACTAATCATATTAAGCTTTGAAGTACTTGAAAAGAAGATTTTATAAGGTTTCCCTATATATCCTTATGTAAAACTTGGGTCGGCCATTTTGGCCCCAACCTAGCCCCGGGGGTCATGATTTGAACAAAATTGAATCTTAACTACCTGAGGATGATTCCACATGAGTTTCATCTTTCCTGGCCCAGTGGTTCTTGAGAAGAAGATTTTTCCTATATATTCCTATGTAAAACTTGGGTCGGCCATTTTGGCCCCACCCTTGCCCTGGGGGTCATGATTTGAACAAACATGAATCTACACTACCTGAGGATGATTCCACATAATTTCATCTTTCCTGGCCCAGTGGTTCTGGAGTAAAGGATTTTTAAAGATTTTTCTTATATATTCCTATGTAAAACTAGGGTCAGCCATTTTGGCCCCACCCTTGCCCCAGGGGTCATGATTTGAACAAATTTGAATCTGCACTATATGAGGATGATTCCACATGAGTTTCATCTTTCCTGGCCCAGTGGTTCTGGAGAAGAAGATTTTTAAAGATTTTTCCTATATATTCCTATGTAAAACTTGGGTCGGCCATTTTGGCCCCACCCTTGCCCCGGGGGTCATGATTTGAACAAACTTGAATCTACACTACCTGAGGATGATTCCACATGAGTTTCATCTTTCCTGGCCCAGCGGTTCTGGAGAAGAAGATTTTTTAAAAATGCCATTAATTTTTAACAAATTCATGATTATCTCCCCTTGGAAAAGGGCGTGGCCCTTCATTTGAACAAACTTAAATCCCCTTCACCCAAGGATGCTTTGTGCCAAGTTTGGTTGAAATTGGCCCAGTGGTTCTTGAGAAGAAGTCGAAAATGTGAAAAGTTTACAGACAGACGGACAGACGGACAGACAGACGGACAGACGGACGCCGGACAAAATGTGATCAGAAAAGCTCACTTGAGCCTTCAGCTCAGGTGAGCTAAAAATCGAACCTGAAAAATCTTAACAAGCAAATTAGAAAGAAAAATGTATCTATTGTTCAAACACGAAAATACTATTTCGTGTGTGTGTGTGGGGGGGGGGGGGGGGGGGGGGGGGGGGGGG
>PRKT01000013.1:122067-137729 GCA_003671525.1 Saccostrea glomerata
GGGGGGGTGTTAGGATCGAACTTCTTTCAATACCAATATTTGTTCTCTTAACTGCAAAGTGCCTGTTGAAAGTGGTGGCTAAACCCACAGGCACCTGAAGTATGGATTATACCCCCCCCCCTTTTTTTTTAATAAAAAAAAATGTAAGAGTGTATAATACCTCGAAAATATAAAATTTCCCCGTCAAACACATCTATATGTCGTTAAATGCAAGTAGATTGTACTTTTTCTCACGTTTAAAATATGGCCCTATTCGGTATAATAAAAATACACAAGGTAAGTGTAACGTGGAATGAGCCAGGCTTTTCTTTTCAAATCAAAACAAGAATTTCTTCAAAGAAAACAAGAATTTTTTTACAAAAAAAATAATAATAAAGAAAAGACAATTAACAAATAAATCACGCAATCACACACACGCACACTCACTCAAATGATCGTAACCAAAAAAAAAATGTTATTTACAATGATAAAAAAAAATTAATGATCAAAAGATGTTTAAACAGCTGTATGAACTATCAACACGTGTTCTCAAAAACTCAAACCAATTTAGAACTCAATTTCAATCTTTACTAGTATTGTCCATCCATACGACAGTCTCAATCAAGTCCAACACTGTCCTTAAACCTCCCAAGCCTCCGGGGCTGTAATCCCAGACTGTGGTTGGGATAAATGTTCACAAGTACTGGAGATTCCCGCGACTAAGTCGTAGACATCATCATCGATATCGTCTTCATCAACATCATCATCACTGACATCATCGTCATCGACACCATCATCAACATGATCGTCGTCATCATCATATCATCGACATGATCGTCGTCATCATCACATCAGTTACCACGAACACCTCAGCATGGTGCACGGTCTGTTTTCCGTGCAGAAATATACTAAAATGTTGCAGTACACTTGCTGTAAGTCATAGGCACAAGCTGGTGCAAAACTTAACCAATCTGTCCTGACCCATTACATCGTGTCTTACACGGTGGACAGTTCTGCTGGGAATACCTAGCTATTGTTACCTGTCCTGTCGGCCAGAATTCTGCAGGGAATTCTGGGTGCTTACCAAAGAGGTGCTCGAAGGGCGAAACTTGAATTAAAACAAGGGGTACCCTATTGGTTAAACTAGTGATTGTTACACACCTCCCTCCTATTAGAAAATTGTTGTACAATTTTTTTTTTAGAACAATCACTATAAGACAAAAATTTTGAAAATTCTGAACGTATTTACAATAATCTATATACATACCTTGAATTGTCTACTACTTGTCATCTACTGCCGACTTAGATAGTCTGCTCCCACGTTCTCACTTCCCTTAATTGCTACGATTCTGAAATGGTATGCCTGTAGCTGTAATGCCCAACGCATCAATCTTGAATTTTCTGTCTTTGCCTTGTTCATGTACATCAAAGGTTGATGGTCGGTTTCTAGCAAAAAGTCTTTTCCATACAAATACTGATGAAATTTCTGGATTCCCCAGACCACTGCCAAACACTCTTTTTCAATAACGGCGTACCGTTCACGGTAGCCTAGTGGTAGAGCGTTCGCTTCGTGATCGGGAGGCCCGGGTTCGATTCTCGTTCCCGGCGCCGCGTCAAACCTAAGACGTAAAAATAGGTAGCGACTGTTCCTTCGCCAAGCGCTCGGCATCAGAAGTGAAAGTCACGGGTCTTTCGGATATGACCTTAAAAACGTAGGTCCCGTGTCACGGTAGGCGCTGGCACGATAAAGAACCCTCACTGCTCAATGGCCCTGAGTGCCGAGTATAGGTCTAAATTTGAAGCCCTTCACCGGCATACGGTGACGTCTCCATATGAGTGAAAAATTCTCAAGAGGGACGTTAAACAATATACAATCAATCAATCAATCAATAACGGCGTACGACTTCTCCCTCTTCTGCTAGCGTATGTCACGGGGAATTTTTCATCACCTTCCATCTGAAGTAAGACTGCGCTATTCCTTCGTCTGCAGCGTCAGTACGTAGAATAAACGGTTTCTGCATGTCAGGTAGCTTCAGAATAGGTCTGGAGCATAACAACTGTTTCAAGAATCGAATGCTCCTTGATGGCATTCTGTCCATTGAACTCTATTTGGATTACCTTTCTTTGTAAGGTCAGACAATGGTATAGCTATTGCTGAAAAGTTAGGAATAAACTTCCTGTAAAATCCGGCTAAGCCTAGAAAAGAACAAACTTGTTTTTTCGTCTCTGGTATTGGAGCATTCTTGATTGCTTCAATCTTGTCGTCTTCTGGCTTCAAACGTTGATCATTTACGAGATAGCCCAAACAATCAATCTGCTCAAATCCAATGAAACATTTGGCAGGTCTTGCTGTAAGGCCTGCATCCCTCAGTCGAGTGAACAATATTTTCAGCGTGCTTAGATGTTCCGCAAATGTATCAGTAAACACCATGATGTCATCTATGAAGTTTTCTACATTTTCCATGCCATGAAGAAGATTGCGCATCAATCTACTGAAAGTCGCTGGGGCGTTTACTAACCCAAATGGCATCTTTCTGAATTCGTACAATCCAGCGGGTGTAGAAAATGCAGTCAATGGTTTGCTATCCTCTTCCATTTCCACCTGCCAATATCCTTTGCTCAGGTCAATTTTAGAGATAAACTTCTTTCCTGTTAGTTTGGAAAATATGCTGTCTGGATTAGGCATTGGCTCAGCATCGAAAACTGTGACGCTGTTAAGCTTTCTGAAGTCAATGCAAAATCGATTTGTCCCGTCTTTTTTCCTCGCAATTACAACTGGTGCTGAATACGGGGAAGTAGAATGTTCAATGACTTTCATCTGTAGCATCTTCTCTATTTCTTCTCTGATTACATTTTATGTGTTGAATGGGATAGGATATGGTTTCACTCTCACTGGCTCCTTCGACGTCAATTCTATCTTATGCTTCACCAAGTTTGTAGTTCCAGGAATGTCTGAAAAAACTTCACTAAACTGATCACACAACGACTTAACAGTTTGTCTCTGTTCTGGCGTAAAACGTTCGGCAAAATGAATGTCTTTCACTGATTCAGTCTGAACACTTGAAGGTAACAAAATTGAATCCTGTGTTTCATTGCTGTCTTCATCACTGAAGTCTATCAGAGAAATTGCGCATGCTGATAAAGCTTCCACTTTCGGTTCATCTCTCTCGACATACTTTTTCAGCAAATTTGCATGATACGTTTTCGTCTTGCCTCCCAAGTCAACCGTGTAGTCCATAGGTCCTATCTTGTGATACTGTAAGGTCCCTTCCACTGCATGAGTAGTTTGTTCGATTTCGTCGGGAGGAGGACTAACACTCTATCTCCTTCTTTCATCTGGCGATTACTTGTCTTCCTGTTATAATATTTTCTCTGACGTTTTCTTGCATTTTCAAGATGTTCATGGGCGATCTTGCATGTTTCTTCAAGTCTTTCTCTTAAATCAAGAACATACTGATATGTAGTTTTGACTTCTTCGTCTGGGATCTCTTTGGTTAATAACTCCTTCAGAATCATCATTGGTCCTCGAACAGAATGTGCATACAGAAGATCAAATGGAGAAAACCCAAGACTCTCTTGCGGTACTTCACGATATGCGAACAGTAATGGATTCAGATATTTATCCCAGTCTCTGGGTCTTTCTGTGCACATCCTTTTGAGCATCTGTTTTAGTGTTCCATTAAACTTCTCCACGAGCCCATTGCACATTGGATGGTATGGGGTAGTCGTTATTCGCTTGAAAGACAAAAGTCGACTCACTTCCTTCATCACATCGGATGTAAACTGAGTCCCTTGATCCGATAGCATCTCAGTAGGAACTCTACTAAAGATGTCAACCAGTGCTTCTGCTACACGCTCAGTTTCTATTCCGGGAAGTGCGATCACCTCCGGATATCGAGTTGCATAGTCAACCACTGTAAGAATGTATCGATTACCCTTATCAGTAATCGGTTGGAGGGGTCCTACGATATCAACTGCCACTCGTTGAAACGGAACTGTGATAAGTGGCATGTGTCCTAGCGGCACTGCAGGAACTTTGCCTTTGGATATAGTTCTTTGACAAACATCACACGATTTACAGAATCTCCTGATATCTGCTTGGATCCCTGGCCATTAGAATTCTGCCATGATTCTGTCTGTTGTTTTCCTCACTTCCAGATGTCCTGCCATTATCGATTCATGTGCCAGCTTCATTACCATGTCTCGATACTGTTTTGGTATGATGAGTTGTCGAAAAACTTTTCCATTAGAAACTCTTGGACTGCTGAACTCTCTGTATAACAGTTGTTTTCTGAAGTAAATTTTCGAAGAACCTCCATCACTGAATTGCTTCACTGTTCCCTTTTCCGCCGTGGCCCTCAGTTTTTTCAGTGTCTTATCGTCCCTTTGTTCCTTTTGTAAGTCCTCGGGTGATACTTCCTGTATGGCACTTGGTACCTTCAAAGGTTTGTATGTCGACTGTTTCTATTTTAGCTGACCACGAGTTTCAACTGCTGATGTGCCTCCTGGTGAATGAATCCATGCCATATTTGGTTCATGGGGTTTCCTAACTCCTTGAATATTTCCAAGAATAAGATCATCTGATGGACAGTCAAAACACCACGCGTCAACATTCCCTGTAAAGTAGGGCGTATCCACTTGAACTGTTGCGACCTCGGCTTCTATCACACTTCCATCAGCTAACTTGCACTTTTGTGTTTTGCCTGAAAGTTGATCCTTTTCTACCAAGTCCTTCCTTATCACAACACCACTACATCCAGTATCTCGTAGTACAGTTACCAATTTGTCACCCACACAACCTTTCACAACTGGCATCACCATTTCACTAATTGCGACTGAGTCACCAACACAAGGTAATGTTTCCTCTCTGTGCACAGCAGATGTATCTTGGCATCCTCTACCACGTCCAGAGTATCCAAAATTGCGTCCACGAAAGCTGTTGAAAGTACCACTCTTCGGATCATTGAACTGATATTGTTTTGGAACAGTCTCTTGTTTCTCAGTAGCACTAGATACCTTGTTAGATGAAAACTTCCGATGAACACAGTCAAAGGATTTATGTCTGACTTTCGCACATATGTAACACTTTGATCGTGAATTGGATTTCGTTTGAGCCACTCTGTCCATAGAATGAAATTGTTTATCAGGTTGAAGTTTCCTGTCGAATGAAGGTCTTTGTGTTATGGACGAAGATGTCATGTTTCTGGCTTCTGCAAACTGATCCGCATAATGTGCCATGTCCTGAATGCTTGGAGGAATTCTCTCTTTCAAGAATAAAGCCAATTCCTTCGAACAACACAATATAAATTGTTCCCTTAAGAATAAATCCTTAAGTCCTTCATATGTTTTTGTTGTCTTTGAAAGTTCAATCCATCGTTCAAGGTAACTGTCCAATCTCACAGAGAATTGCATAAAAGTTTCACTTCCGTCCGGCTTTGGTGATCTAAACTTCTTGCGAAATCCATCTTCCGTCATATCAAAGCGTTTAAGAAGAGCCTTCTTCAGTTCATCAAAATCTAAAGCAGATGCTGTAGGAAGTCTTGAAAACACATCCAGAGCTTTTCCTTTGAGGAAGGCACTAAGATGAGCTCCCCAGTTATCCCTACGCCATTTCTGTGATGTCGCATAAATCTCAAAACGTTGGATGTAAGCGTCAATATTATCCTTCGAATTGTCGAACGCAGGAAGTTTTGGTCCTTTTATTGGTTGTTGCATTTCCGTGCCGTGTGAAGAAGAGTCTAGCACTTTGGATCTTTCAGCTGCTAGTAGTTGGAATTTATGATCAAGTTCCATTTCCTCCATTTTGCGCTTGTGTTCGGAATCGGCAAAATGTTCTTTGCTCGCTTCCATCTGAAGAATGTATTCACGTTCCTCACGCTCTCTTTCTGTACGTTCTTTTTCCAGCTGCATCTGATGTTCACGTTCCTCCTTCGACTTTCTTTCTTCTCTTTGTCTTTCTCGTTCATCACGAAGTCTAGATTGTTCTTCCTTCACAAAATTTTGTAGAGCCTCATCCTTGAATCCCATCTGAGTACCAAGCTCCAGCAACTCCTGCATTGATTTCACAGTAGACATGATGGATGACTAAACTGAACCACCTTACCAATTTTAAGTCCAAACGAATAATAGTCTTACTATATATATATTTATCAAAGATTTTACTCAGCTAGCTTACCTTCACTTAAGTATCATAAGGGAGAGCCATAACTTCACTCACCAAAGCTGATCTGCATGTTGCCCTTGGATTAACTACTCAACTCTTAACCAACGCTAACTATAATGAAAAATATAAATCAAAAAATTAATCCTGGCAAACCTTCACCAATAGAAGAATTCTAGTTTGATTTAAAAAGAGTCTGTCATCCCACCGCTGCCACCAAATTTGTAACGTGGAATGAGCCAGGCTTTTCTTTTCAAATCAAAACAAGAATTTCTTCAAAGAAAACAAGAATTTTTTTACAAAAAAAAATAATAATAAAGAAAAGACAATTAACAAATAAATCACGCAATCACACACACGCACACTCACTCAAATGATCGTAACCAAAAAAAAAATGTTATATACAATGATAAAAAAAAATAAATGATCAAAAGATGTTTAAACAGCTGTATGAACTATCAACACGTGTTCTCAAAAACTCAAACCAATTTAGAACTCAATTTCAATCTTTACTAGTATTGTCCATCCATACGACAGTCTCAATCAAGTCCAACACTGTCCTTAAACCTCCCAAGCCTCCGGGGCTGTAGTCCCAGACTGTGGTTGGGATAAATTTTCACAAGTACTGGAGATTCCCGCGACTAAGTCGACGTAACCAAAAAAAAAATGTTATTTACAATGATAAAAAAAAATTAATGATCAAAAGATGTTTAAACAGCTGTATGAACTATCAACACGTGTTCTCAAAAACTCAAACCAATTTAGAACTCAATTTCAATCTTTACTAGTATTGTCCATCCATACGACAGTCTCAATCAAGTCCAACACTGTCCTTAAACCTCCCAAGCCTCCGGGGCTGTAATCCCAGACTGTGGTTGGGATAAATGTTCACAAGTACTGGAGATTCCCGCGACTAAGTCGTAGACATCATCATCGATATCGTCTTCATCAACATCATCATCACTGACATCATCGTCATCGACACCATCATCAACATGATCGTCGTCATCATCATATCATCGACATGATCGTCGTCATCATCACATCAGTTACCACGAACACCTCAGCATGGTGCACGGTCTGTTTTCCGTGCAGAAATATACTAAAATGTTGCAGTACACTTGCTGTAAGTCATAGGCACAAGCTGGTGCAAAACTTAACCAATCTGTCCTGACCCATTACATCGTGTCTTACACGGTGGACAGTTCAGCTGGGAATACCTAGCTATTGTTACCTGTCCTGTCGGCCAGAATTCTGCAGGGAATTCTGGGTGCTTACCAAAGAGGTGCTCGAAGGGCGAAACTTGAATTAAAACAAGGGGTACCCTATAGGTTAAACTAGTGATTGTTACAGTAAGAAACAAAAGTTGTATACAAACGGGGGTTCCCCACTTCGAGACAGATTTCCAAGGTAATAACAGTGTTAACTATCATAATTTTGCAAACACTTTGTCTTGGAGATGTTCTTTTACTAGTCTCGTAAACCTAAACCCCGCCATTGATGGTTATTATGCCGTAATCGGACGATTTATTAATCGGATACATAAAATGTTCTCCATTGGCAGCGTTGGAGGAGGTTTTGGAACTGCTTTTCTGTTTCGCCTTATCTGATTGGTTAATTGTTATACAATTTAAATATCTAACCAAGCAGAAAAGCAGCTCCAAAACCTCCTCCAACGCTGCCAATGGAGAACATTTTATGTATCCGATTAATAAATCGTCCGATTACGGCATAATACATGACCACCGATCGCTATCCTTAATTATTTTTTATGTTATTCTGGAAATACCCACAATTCAAAGGAGACGGTTCATTGCATTGAACACAAATAATTATGTAGCTGTAACGATGCTTATGGCTTTTTTGTAACTGTCAGACAGTGAGCTGCTATGGGCACTTGGTTCAAGGGTAACTGCTGGATCAACAGTCACTGAAAAAAGCTGTTAACAATTGAATGTTTCTGATGAGAATGCCTTTATCAGTATTCGGACATTAGGATTGTTGAAGATATGGTAAAAATTGTTAACGGGGGTTGTTAAAATCTTAACATAATTTTTGTTTTATGACATGAAATCATGTAAGCGACATGAATAATATCAAAATGTATTTGTACTATGTTTTGAAGAGCAATAGGACACTGTAGTTCCACACCAAGGACATTCGGAGCAATTACAAGTAAGTCGAGTACAAGAACCACCCATGAAATCCCTGAAACAGTGTGACGATGTGATGGAGAAAGAAAATGCCATAATTCCAAAACAGGAGGATGCCGGGAAGGAAAATTCTAGTATTCTTCCTTAAAGAGGCTGGCGGGTGGCAGCCATTTTTAGACTATTTTGATCTCCTTTAAAAGAAGAGCTTCATGTAAAGATATACAAAAATAATCAAACATAAATGGATGAATTGTTCCTTTGCCAAATGATTGTTCACAGCTTAAGAGACCGCATCTAAATATTAAAGTGAAATCTGGTGGTTAATTTGTTGACCCCCCAGCCTCCTTAACAGCCTGCAAGTGATGCGCAAATTCCCATGGTAGATCAAGTTATCCGCCTCAAGAATAATTATTGCTCCTTGTCGAAGTTTGTTGTAAAGAGTGAATTAAAACATTCTTTCATTTTCATTTATATTGTTTTTCCTGCTCCAGAAGAGTCAGGAAATTATAAATATTTTAGACATAGTTTCGTCATTATCAGTTGTGTGAAAATTGCTATGTTTTGCGATTTTTAGGACACCTCAGGTGACCTATTGCTATCCGTTTTCGTCCGTCGTGTGTAACGATTTAAACATTTTCAGCTTCTTCTGTGCAACCACCAAACCAATTTCACGCAAGTTTGGCACAAATCATCTATGGGGGAAGGGCAACTTTCATCCCCCCCCACCCCCTGGAGCCTAAAATCCATGTAATCTTTAAAAATCTTCTTCTTTACTCCTGGACATCAAGCAGTCAAACTGTTGGCATGAGTATAATAAGCATTGAGTCCTCTTCAAAAATTGTGAAATTTATGGCCCAAGTTTCAGGGGTTCTAGTGCTAGGGCGGGGCTATATAGAATATGTAATGAAAATGCATTACTTTTTTGCAAATCTTCTCTGCTCCTGGACATTAAACAAACGAACGTAATGCAAAGTTATGATGACAAAGGGTGCCTCTTCTCAAATGGTGAAAATCATGGCCCCTGGGTCAGGGGTTCTGGTGTTAGGATTGGGCTCTATTACTTGATTGATGGTATGTTATTTAACGTCCCTCTCGAGAATTTTTCACTAATATGAAGACGCCACTACTTGCCGATGGAGAGCTGTATATTTTGTCCTATAATCGACACTCAGGGCCATTGAGCAGTGAGGGATCTTTTACATACCAGCACCTACTGCGACACGGGACCTCTGTTGACACGGTCTCATCTGGACCGTTCTCTACGTCCCGCGGAGGGATTCGAATCCGCGACGTTAGGATCAACTCCTTACTCGCAACTCCAGAGCAGACGCTCAAACCACTGCGCCACGCAGTCGATGGGGCTCTATTGATTATAAAGTGAAAATGCATTAATTCTTTGAAAATCTTCTGTGCTCCTGGATATTAAACAAAGTAACTACATAGTTATGATGAGGAAGGATGCCTCTTCTAAAATTGTGAATATCAGGGTCAAAGTGTTAGGGCGGGGTTGTATTGATTACATCTATTAGTGAAAATGGATTAATTCTTGAAAATCTTCCTGCTTCTGAGTATTATCAAACTAACTACATACATAGCTATGATGGGGAAGAGTGCCTCTTCTCATGATGTGAATTATATCATTGTCCCATGGTCAGGGGTTCTGGTGTTGGGTGGGGCTCTATAGATTACATAGTGAAAATGCATTAATTCTCTGAAAACCTTCTCTGCTTCTGGGTATTAAACAAACTAACTACATGTACATACATTGTTAGGCGCCTCTTTCAAAACTGTCAATGTCATGGCCTCTGGTTTAAAACAATTAAATTTTTCAAAGTTTTTTACATGATGCTCATGTGACTTAAAAGGCTGGGTTCATTAAAATTTAAAAACAATTTTTATTTTGGTCTCATTTGCATAGCTTCTCTTAAACCCAGGGCCTAACAATTGGATATCGATAGCTTTACATCACAATTGTGATATTCAATATATCACCACGCTTATGATGATATGAGATATACACCATTGTGATGATCAAAGGACTAATGTGTTCCAAGGGACGCATGTGTCGCCTGCTTTACCTTGTTGGAGCATATACAGCATGCACACATAGTGTAAGACTGCGATAGAGTCTGTCAATAAAAAAAATTTGATTCTCAATTATTAAATGAAAAGCTCATTTGAAATTATTATAAATAATGATTTATCATTTCACATGTATAAATACGCGTGTCAAAGTCTTGACACCAATTCACTGTGTAGAAACGGACTAGGGTAACACGGAATAGGGTAAAGTGCGTTACCCTAGTCAAAGATGGCGACAAGCTCCTACGCTTCAAATATCCATGAATAAATATCGGTGAAAACTAATGAAAAACCTTACTTTTTTTGCAACAATTTGTTTTGCAGCATCCGTTTTACTTGCTCAGAAGGAGACTACATTTAACTCTGCGTAATTAACCAGAAAACGCGTCACGAAGTTTGGCCATAGATTAGGGTAAAGTCTAATAACTGCTTCTTTACGATTAGGGTGAAGTTTTTTCGAGATTTGGGTAAATGTACACAGAACTGCTTTAAACAATTAATAAAGTTGAGAAAGGCTTTCACGAACATATTCAAATACTGTTAGTATTTTTTACCCTGCATAGAAATCATGGAAGCAAAATTAAATCGTCTTACGTTCGTATCTCTAGTCAAAAAAAGGTTATATAACAGTTAATGTATATAAATAAAACATTTTTAGACAATGTATTACGATGGGTATAGCTGTATCAATATCCACAGAAATAATAGTGTTGAGTTTGTTTTATTTTTTTTTTTTTTATAATTTTTTGTTATGTTTGACGACGTATTGTCAATTAACAATGGTAATTTCCATTCTAATATCGATACGATATATACTAGTGAGCTTGAGATAAAAGATACCACCGAGTCTAAAACATCTGTTTCATATCTAGATATTTTACTTGAAAAATACGTTATAATGGTAATATAACAACCAAGCTATACTAGTATCTCAGTTAAATCGATACGTAAGAGCATGCTCTACGTATGAATTTCTAAAAGGGGGAAAATTATTGACAAAAAAGTTGATAAAACAAGATTAACAGTCTCGTTTGAAGTCATCATTTCGTAAGTTCTATGGTCGATACAATGACTTTGTCAGCAAATACAATTTATCATTGAGTCAAATGCTGACTGGCGTTTTTCATACTTATTGTTAGTCCATTAAATTGACGACGGATTTTTCCGTTATTTCCCGAACATGACAAGGAGCACACGGCGAGAGTGACCGGTCGGCAGGGGATGCTCACTCCTTCGTGGCACCGGATCCCACCTTCGATCATGTTTTGGAGGTCTGTGTTTGCTCTGCTCCTATTTTGCAATTGTTTTATGGACTTTTGATCTAAAATACTGTTCGTTCTCTCTATATGTTTCATTGAAAAAAGTGATGTCATTAAGTAGTCGAAGTCAATACCTCGGCTCCCCTTAGAAACGAACTTTTTATTCGAACAGTTTTTAATTTATTTAAAGATTTAATACTACTGTTTTTTATAGCTATTTTAAATACCTTTATACAATTTTAAAGGTGCTTCGACACAAATTTGATGTTAATGTTTTCTCAAATTTTCGGCATAATATGCGAAAACAAACCATCGGGGTTTCGCACAGATTACCATCGGACTTTGGCGTCATCATCGGACTTTGGAGTTTTAACTATGTTACTATTGCATTTCACACGGAAATATAATTTTAAAAACTTACTCTATAAATCTGGAAATAATTGAAACTAGGAATTTTGGGATGCGTTTAATTGATACATCCTTGAAAACAAATTTCATCCTTAATACATGTACTTATGAGAAGTGAAAAAAATGTTTTAATAAAATACAGTGTATATTCAAACTATTATCAAGAAAAATAAGAGTAGAAATGTGGGAAAACAAAACCAACTCACCAGTATTATCAGTCCGTATATATACTCAGTGATGTGCACAGAGTTAAACACGGCAAAACGTCAACATTAATAAAATGTTCGTGCCCTGTTTACAAAAACAGAAACGTTTCACAGGTATTCAACTAATGAAAGAAACACCTCTAAAGGAACACCTTACATACAGAAATTTTAAGAATCAGAACCCCAAGTTTAGATTTATTTTCTCTTTCGAAGAAATGCTTTGCCAGTGACCTCAATAGATACAGGAATGATATTTTATCGCATCGTTTCTCGATCAAAGATCCAATGTAAGATTCCTGCAAAAAAAAAAAAATTCTGGTCATTATGCACACGTCATTACATTAAATAACTAAATAAAATAACCCCCCCCCCCCCCCACCCCCACACCGTTCTTTATAATTTAAAAAAAAAATTAATCTGTAGATGAAAATATTTTCGCCGCATCTCAATCAAAAGAGTGCTGTTTCCCTACTCATTTTGTTATACTATGTTCATAAATAGGATCATGAACTAACTGCAAGAAGTAGTAATTCGCCATTGCTCTCGGTTCATTTTAAAATCTTTTTCCGTTTCATAGTGTTTTGTGAAATGAATTTATGAAAAGGCCCAGAGTGTGTGTCGAGTCTGCTCAGTGAAAAAGGTAGGATGACGAACAGTGATCTATCACTGAAAACTATACAAACAATATAAATCTGTGGGCAGGGTACAAAACACAGACCCCTGGAAATTAAAGAAGTAGGATCAGTTGCCTAGAAGGTGTTAACATCCCTCGAAATAGGATGTTTTAGGTCCTTAAACAAGGAAAATGATATTTTACACGTACTTCACCCTAGTCACCAAAAAACTTATACTGTAAACCAACTTTTATTCGCGTGCGAGAAATATTCGCGAAGTTCGCGAGAGCCTCGTCATCGCGAATATTTCTCGCCGCGAACCGGTCCTGAAAGCCTCTGTGACTATTAAGAACAGATCTAAAAAGACATGATCGCGAAAATTAATCGTCGTGAAGTAGTTCACCCCTGGTCAATCGCGAAATAAAGTCGTCGCGAATAAAAGTTGGTTTACAGTATTCTTATCCTAGTCAAAAATTTACTTTACCCTAATCATGCTCAAATTTTGTATTCGCAATCTGGCTTTAATAAGCGCATGTCATGCCGACTTAGCAATAGTTGTGTTTTTCTGTACGAAATAATTCAATTTTAACAACAAAATTTATAATTTAAGTCCGTTTCTACACAGTGCAATTGTCACTCCAATCGCAACTTCTCGGGCCTTTCCGACTAGCGGAAAAACGACCTCGAATGTATATGGTAGACGCCATTACAACCCTCCCTTTTCACGATCTTTGAAATAAATGCATGGAGACCTCTAATTTGTCGAATATGGAGTTTAACTTTTTTCAATGCAATGATACTACATAAAACATACTATAGAAGGGACTTCTAACTCAGTCTATCCTATATTTGAATAAACAGGAAATGTATAAATTTTTAAGATCCAGTGATGTTAATATTTCCGACCTCTGACGGAAAGACCCGAGATGATGCGATTGATTGTCACTCAACACAATCCATTGTTACCGATCCCGATGTATTTTCGTAATATTTAAATATCAGTTTGAGTGGCAAGTGAATACCATACAGTTTCAAACAACTGTACTTTAAGCTCATAAACATGTATAAATGCTAATTATCAACAACCCGTCTCTCAAAATTCTAAAATTTTAGGTTAAATTAAACTGTCTGAGGTATTTTTTGCAAAGTAGATCTATGGTCAAGGTCAAGTGAATTGTAACGCTGGTATTTTCGTTATGTTGTATGACAATCAGTGCATGTGCAAAAATAACATTGGATTACCCCCGTAAATGTCAAAATATGTTGTACATGTATACTCGTCTGGCACTTTTAACTTTTTATGTAAAGTGGGTCAAGGGTCACGAGTTAAGTAACTATGGTAATTTACCATAGTGCCAAGCAATGTGCAAAATATCAAGTCCACATCTCTTACAGTTCTTGAAATACAAGGTGTGACAGACAGACACACAGACACACACACCTGGTAAAGTGATCCCTTAGTGCCGCCCTTCTCTGCAGGCGACACAAAAATCTGTTGGTCATGGGATAAGGCTTTCATATTTGATATGTACATTATCTGTGACAAGATGTTTCCAAGTATGCTATGACTTTGTATCCCTTAACCTTCATGGTTGACCAAATTTTCAAAAAATTTAACTTTGATGATTATTTTTAAATGTCATATTTGACACAATATGCGATAATAATAAAATCCCACCCTCTAAGACACCAAGACCGAGAGGGGGCACCTTTCTTTTAATTTGTTTGTTATACGCAATTTATACAATAATTTTACATGAATATCCTCAATTCTTCCTGCAGTTATGCTCGAAAAACAATTTCACCGTCATTTTTTTTTAAATTCATTTTTTTCAAATTGATATATAAAGCATGTTTTTTTTACCGTAGTCGACATTTTGTTACACTTGTCATTGTACTTTGAAAGTTTGAACAAGTAAATGCATAATTTTTTGAATGGGAAATTATTTACCTAAATACATGTACATGTATTTTAATCTCCCTAACACGATATGCATGATTAAATTAAAATCACGATAAATCGGTATATCGATAAAATCGCTGATCCCTATCTATTCAGTTTTGTGGTCCAACCTAATACAATTATTGTTTTTCATTAACTAATAATTTTCAATTGCCAAAAAGTACATGACTATAGCGTACTCATTTGCAATTTCAAATTGTTAATCAGCGAGACACACAATGATTCATTGCATGACTGCACCTTAAACGGTTGTCTAATACCCCATTCATACGACATGATTTGCATGCCTCAGTATATTATACTCATATGTAAATATACTCATGTGTGCAATTTTTGTCATATGAACTGATTTGCTCACATGTAAATTCTGCACAGTTGAGTAAATTTACACCTGGTCAGGACTAGGTGCAAAGTAACTTTTGCATACATGTTGTCGCAAAGTATTAGTTCATGTATGTAGATTTTGTCGTATGAACACGCAGCAAATTTACTTATGTATGTAATTTGTTTTGTTTATTGCATAAATCTCTATTTTAAGTGTTGTGTTTATGCATTGTTGTGTGTATAAATTAATATCAGTCTGTTAGTATAGCGGCTAGAAAGCAAAACATTAAAAAATGGATTTTTATGGTCATCTTTGCTGTACTTCAAGGACAGCTGAAAGTAATTTGAGTTTTGATAAGGGTACTGCTTTAAAGTCTTTAAAGGATACGCCGGGTTGTTCTAGCATAGTTCTTTCCACAAATGGCTTTTTCAACTCTGAAAACAAGGATCCACACTTTATCTCCAGTGTCCTCTGAGATAAATTTGAATTTGCAAAAACGTGCGCATATTGCAA
>PRKT01000013.1:155572-190883 GCA_003671525.1 Saccostrea glomerata
CCAACAAAAAAAGGTTAACCCCAATTTTCAAAGTCAAACTTAGCAAAAGAGTGGGGGCTAGCCCCCCCCCCCTTTTCGTTGCGATGTAACGATTATTTGACATGCTTTATAACACTCCAATAACATTCAGACTTTTTTTTTAAAAGGTTATATCGACATTTAGCATATCGTCGGTTTGCGAGATTTATTTGGAGGCGCTTAGGAAGATACAACCGACGAATATTGCCAGCTTGTGTAGTAACAGCTATAAGACAAAAGTTTCCCAGTCAGGAATACTGTGGATTTAGGTACCCCTGGGAACCACGTTGATGAAAATACAAGTGTACACTGAGCTCAAGACAATCTCTGTTTTATCCTTACTGACCACAAAATATTTATAATTAAAAGTAATTTAAACAAAGCATTGTATTATAACATTCATTCAACCAATCAATTTAAGCGTGTCGTATGTCTTTGAACTGTGACATTCTTTGGTGGTTTGGGGGTACTCTGTGATAATGGTGGAGGGATTTGGACTCGGCGGTCAATGGCAGTCCTTGCTTTGGAGTAGCTGTCATTTAGTTCTCTCAATCCCACCACAGTGTCCATAAGTTCAGCAATGTAATCTAAGTAATGAAAAAATAATTGTTATGAGCTTATTTGACGAGATTTTGCCTTTTAAACATACGTATTTTGTACGAATCAGTAGCCAGTTTTACTAAAGGTCGTAAGTTAAAACGTAGGCGTAAACGTAGACGTAGACGTAACTTACGTCGATTTTGCGTTTTACTAAAGATCGTATCTTACGATTTGACGTAGATTTACGTGAAAATCTACGTGTGCTCCATAGCAGCCGTAAGAAATCACTTAGCGTTCTCAACTTCTAAATAAAAATGGCGACTATATTATTTATGCAGCGTTCTTTGCGCAAACAGCGTGTTTTCCGAGATAGAAGCCAGCCATTGGATTCTTTCGACGACTCGGAGCTCATTTCTAGGTACCGTTTCCCTCGAAGGATAATTTTGGATTTGATCGATGGGGTAGATGAGCAACTTCGGCCATATACAGAAAGATCACATGCCATCCCCACTCAGCTGCAGGTAATAAACATTGAAACTGAAAGTATCCGTGTCACATCCTATGGCAACGGGAGTTTCTAAACGATAAACCGTTAGGTCAGGAAAATAATAATCCGGTAAAAGTAGACAGATGATAAAATTATACTTGTAAATATCTTAATTTTGTTATCCTACAGTATGTACTTAAAGGAAATCATGAAGAAAGAAAACAGTTCTCTATGATGTTAAAAATCAAGGAATAAATAAAACCCCTGTTTGTTTGTTGTGTGTTTTGGGGGGTAAACAAAATTCTTTTTGAAATAGCATTTATTCATACACAACACATACATGTAGTGACGTACACATATCTTGTTAACTACTATGAAGTGTTTGGTTTTTTTTTTTTTTTCGGTTACATTAATTTTGTTAAATGCTCAGACAACCTAAACTAAGTGGTTCCAGTATTTTGAAGTATTATTTTTTGACGGAGTCGAAAACGGCAAACATTTTGATAGGGGCCGGATGGAGGGTAAAGTGGAAGCTCACAACCCTAGCACAAAAATTAAACTACATTGAAGTTAAGATCATATTACTTGTTTTTTTTTTTGAGGGGGGGGGGTGCTTTCGAATGTACATATTTTTTTCTCTTTCACATGTAAACCTCGACTGTGAATATTATCTTAAAGAAATATACCCCCCCCCCACACACACACACACCCTCGCACACACAACAGAAAAGATAATTTCGTGTTCGGGCAAAGGACATTTCCATTTTTTATGGGTTTTTTTTAGGGCTAATTTTTTTTTCTTAGACTTAGCCCCCCCCCCTCCTTTTAATTTGCTTCCAACGCCAATGACAGGTATATGTAGTATTCATCGTCCATATGATATTTATAATTGTATATTATATTAAATAAAAAGATAAACATGTAATTCATGCCTACATGTACATACAGTCCTGCAAAAAATCAAAACACAATACATTAGTTATACATGTACATGTGTTCGTGTTCCCCAAATACCGGGAAATATATAACCAATCTTGAATTGAAATATCTAAATTCTTTCTCCTTAGTTCGTATTTAAAATAGTCAATACTCAATACCTAGTAAAACTACTTAAAAGGCAGTGGTTGTATGACCAGTAAATTTACTAGTTTTTTTCAGTGCACCAGTCTTCTGCGCCAAACTCGAGCTCGTAATAGAGTTTTAGCGGGAAAATAATTAATTCAACAAAATTGAAAATTCACACAGACGCTTTAAATAGTTTTTTAAATTTAATATGGTTATATAACTTTATTTTATCAAAACAAATTTCATAAATTACATAAGAATGAAAACATAATTTAAAAGTTACATAAACCGAGTTCTAACTATCCTCCAGAAAACAGAAGCTTTTAACTTCGTATATGATGAAAAGTGTGACCTGTAATTTAAAAAAAAAATATATTCTCATTGTTCCTTTTCAGGTCCTATGTACGTTGCGTTACATTGCAAAAGCAGATTTCTTTTCGGAAGTTGGAGATGTTCACGGGGTTTCGAAATCCTCCGTTTCAGTGTGCTTACCAAGGGTGTGTCAGGCCCTTTGTGAGCACTTGCAGAACATTAAATTCCCATCTTCAGTGCACTCTTTAAGGAAAATAAAAGACGAATTCCACAGCATCGCCCGTTTCCCCAACGTGGTAGGGGCCATTGACGGGACCCTTATCCCCATCAAAGGGATGAGTACCGAGGATGAACACATATATGTATCGAGAAAAAACTTTCATGCCCTTAATATCCAAGGGGTTGTGGACGCAGAGATGAGGTCTGCTCAAATATTTTTTGCAAATTTGTACAATGCAGTCCACTTGCAAAAGTTATAACATACTTTAAAATGGAGAACATTTTGTTTCTCTTCTTGCTGAATTTTCTTTACGATCACACAATGTCATACAGTCGTTTGGCCAGTTCCAGATTTTGGCCAGTTCCGAATAATTAGTAATTTAAGGACTGATAATTAATAAATTCAACGGTGTAAAAATAAATTGATTTCTATGGTAAGAAGGCTTATCTATGAGTGTTTGAATTATGTGAAGTTTAGATTTTTTGCCCTCAGTTTGGTTCCGTTATCGTACTTAAACAGTCGACATACTTTTACAATGCAACAAATCTGAATCACCGCGACGCGTAAGTCTGCAGAAAAACCTCTGTAGATGCATAATTTTTTTTACATAAAACAACGTTCTAGGTATCAAAAGTAAGTTTGATATGTACTCTAATATATACTATAAATTTGTCAAAAATAAATATTTAGAACACTGGAAGATATCGAAATATTTTCGTGTTCTTATTTTACCATTTTGTCTTAAATAATCATAAAGGAGGCGTGGGGTATCATTAAAATGAGCTCAGTGCCCACAGTACCTCTACTTTCTCTTCAACCTTTGAAAATACATATAATTTATTGGTTAGCAATTAATTTAACTTTTCTTAGGCATGCCAATGGATAACGTCTGGGACGTATATTTGTTAATTTTAGGGTTGAATTGAATAAGAATCTCTAGGGTATCCGGAACCCGTCGGGTTATTCGTAACTGGTAAAATGGACACCTATGGAAAGTTGCGAAATAAATTTTTTTTGAGGGAAGTCTGAACTTTTATGAAACAATATTTAATTCCACAAGTCATCGAACTACCTTGACAAAACACTTGGATTTTGATATAATTCCTAGTATATTTATAGCACCGTCGAATCGGTTTTTTATTCGGAACTGGCCAAATAACTGTAATGATCATACTTTTACTCTAGATTTCTCAACATCAATTGCCGATTCCCAGGCAGTGCGCATGATGCATACATCATGTCAAACTCCACCATTCCGGACATTATGGCTAACTTGCCAGAGGGTGGTTGGCTTCTGGGTGACTCTGGTTATCCGTTGAAAGATTTTCTCATGACACCCTTCAATAACCCTTCCACTCCAACGGAGGAAAGATATAATCGTGCTCACTGCCAGACCAGAAATGTTGTAGAGAGGGCATTTGGCGTGCTCAAATCCAGATTCAGGCATGTGATATGATTTCAAAACATCATAATTATTTTCTATTAAGTATGATTTGTAACAAAAAAGTTGTACAGGTATCATAAGTTTACATGAGTGCTCATGGTCATCATCTACTGAACATTTTGAACATTGAACAATACATGTATATACATGTAAAACATACTGATATCATAAATCAGCCTTCATAATTAGGGAACTGAGGATTTGATTAATCAAATCATGCAAATTTTGCAGATGTCTTCACAAAAGTGGAGGATGTTTGCCTTTCAAACCAACCAAATGTGCAATTATCATCGAGACATGTTGCCGGCTCCACAACAAGGCAATTGAAGAGAGAATCCCCCTCCAACAAGGTGGTCGTGTTGTTTTACAACAACACATGTATGTTCATGGAGGAGCACCTCAGCGGTCAGCCAGAGACCTGAGACAACACATTGCATCAAGATTTTAAGTTAATTTAAGGTAATTTCACCCTCCTATAATGTCATAGGTATTTGCAAAAACTGTAATTAGTTTAAATTCGTACCTATTAGAGGAAAATTCATTTGCCATAGACTTTTTTTCAGTTTAAGTAACTTTCATTTCATACGCAATATTTAATTAAATATATTTTTATTTTGTAGATAGAAGGACAAGCTGAAATAATGAAGAACCTGTTGTATTTTGATTTCGTAATTTATTTTTTAATAAATTGTAGTAACAATAAATAATATATGAATACTATAATCTTATAATTTTATATATTACTCTCTGTTACCCTAGAAGAGAAATACAGTGCAACCATATATTAAATTTTAAGCATTTTTTACGGAGAAGTATTTATCTATTCAGAAAAAATATACAGAGTGTAATCAAATGAAGTTCATTTTAAGCTAAAATTCAATAACTGGAGGAACTGACAGTCCAGAGTCTAAATTCTGCCATCCCTCTAATATTGTTACAATTCTCTCCAGTGCCTGAGCCTTCCTTTCCTCAACATCCAACCTTCTCTTTTTCAATTCAACAAGTTCTTTCATCCCATTATCTGCAAAAAAGGGCATGTTGAAAAAAAGTTCAGTCGGCGGAAAAACGTTTCAATAAATCCATTAGATTGATGTCAGTACTAAAAAAGTTTACCAGTTGAAACTCAATAAATTGAGACTTCTTGAGACTGCAAATTCCTTAGCTTACAATGTCATTTCCTTGGAGGTTATTAAAAGTTGACCATTTGAATATCATTCTCTACACATGCATGTTTTAAATCTACCTTGAATTTTTCTTCAGAAACATTTTGTCATGAATTTAACTAGGTAGAAATTTCACAAGGTTGAATTTTGATGCCTTGTTTTTATTAATGATGGAAATTCTTTTATTAACTTACCATATTCTCCAGTCCTCTTTTTTCCTACTGGTTCCAGACTCTTTTTACTCTTGCACATTTGTGATGGCAAAGCTGAAATGTAAATTTATGAAAACAGATGTAAAAGACATTTGGTAATTTATTTATCTTGAAAGAAAACATCCAAGTAACACTAATGACAAAAGAATACATTGCTTAAAAGCATTTCCATATTTAAATTTAAAGCTAAAATTTTTAGGACACCTGAGTAAAGTTTGGTGACCTATTGCTATCTGTTTTCGTCCCTCCTGGGGCCAGCAGGGGTGGTGCTAAAACCACCAAAATTAATCATCAAGGTGAAAAATTTTGAAAATTAGGTCAAACATGAAGGTCAAGGATTAATGGGTCATGATTTGAACGACATTGAATCTACATTACCTGAGGATGTTTCCATATAAATAAGATCCTTCATGCTTTTGCTATTCTTAAAAAAACGAATTGAAAAAAAATTCCCTATATATATATTTGTTTGTAAAACTTTGACCGGCCACTGTGGCCCCAATCTAATTAAAATTAGATGTTAGATCCGCTTGCATACTCGCTACACTAACATCTAACAACATCCCATAGAGGGTCACGTCAGAGGTCAGATTTGGAACAACTCTAGACTTATTCGATTTGGTAACATCAACAAATATTCGATGATTTTTGCTCAGGTGAGCTATGAATAATGAATGAAAAGTGTCAGATATCAAGTATAGATGCATACATACCAGTACATGGAATTGAGGGCTCTTCAGAAGTTACATGTATGTCAACCACACATTCTAAAATTTAAAAATCTTGATGTAATATATTAGATAGCACATACAGTGTATGTAAATAAAATAAAAGAAAATGTCTTTCATATATGTAAGAATAATTCCAATTAAATTTTATTTTTTCCCATAAATGATGAATATTTTCTAAGTGCATACTAGTTGAAATCAATATATTTACATTCCACATTTAATTTGCTTAAAAAGTTTGAGGTAAGCTACAGCAATGAAGGAATAATAGATCATCGTAATGATAGACGGAAAGGGGAATTTCATGAAGGGGGCTCAAAAAATGTGAATTTTGATTATAAAATCAACTCAATGACTAAACCAGATTACCATAAGCAAAATGTATTATATATTCCTTTGACCTGAAACATTGTTAGATGTTGCACTGCAATCTCCAGTTACTCCTGGACAATTCAAATCACAATTCAAATCCAATTTCCCCTTTGTTTGACCTGTTCATCAGATATAAAAAAAGAGTATAAATCAGTACATGTATAATGCTTACAAAATTTTACAGCTAGATTTCCAATCATAAAGCAATTTTATGATACAGATAAAGGTTTTTTTATATATTCATTTAATTTATGAAAAGTAAATGTCTGAGATTCATGTAGCTGCAGAAGTGTATTTCTCTGCTTGAAAAAATTTGGACAGATTAAGCATAGAGCTACAGATCCAAGCATTGTAAAATCCTTCGATTATCGCTGAAGCTTATTGTCGCTCACTTTGGATATTTTGCTTGTATATGTTTAAGACTGCTAAAAAGTATATAAAGTATCAAGGGTAATAGTTAAATATATGATTAATTATAGGATACCAATCGAATAGCCAGAGAAAGATTAAACTACACGAAATAAAAGCCTGCAGTAGCGACAAATAATCATCAGCGTATAAGATAGAAGGTTTTTACAACGCTTGCCTTGGATCTGTAGCTCTCTACTTTATGTGTCCGAATTTTCTCAAGCAGATTGAGAGCTACAGTTCTGCAGCTAAGATTCAGTCATTAGGCCACACCAATAAAAGAAAATGTTTGTCGGACCCGCGTGCTTGTTAAATAAAAAAATTATACAAATGATATTAATTTAAAATCCCCGCACCATGGGAATTCTGTGCTGTTTTCTGTATATTTCCGCTCTATCTATCGTACTTTTAATCTACTTACTCTGCAAATCAGAAAAAATACAATTGTCCGCTCAAATTTTTTCACGCCCCGCCTAAAAATCTTGCCTACAAAAAAGTAATAATATTATTTAACCGCTAGCCCGCTCGTACTTTTTTCATCAAATGTCCGACAAACAAGAAATTAAATTGGTGTGGCCTTACCTATAAAATCCTAAAATATCAAATCCTACAGTGATTTCCATTTGTACATGTGTGTATACTGAAGTACGATATGTGGGATTACCTTGATCTGCATCTGATTTAGTATCCACTGCCCCTTCTAATCCATGTATCATCTCTGTTGGAATTGTACCAAGAAGCTAAAGATTCAAAGTATATATAAATATGTAAGCTTTAATTTGTTTGCATACAAAACATATAAATAATCATAATAATAATGAAGTGACTACAATATTACTTTTTTGATATAATAAAAAAAAACATCACTAGAAAAAAAAATCAAATATACTTTCTCAGAACCTTTCAATCGCTTTATCACCTTGTGTATGTATGATTAAATATAATTTTTATTTACTCACTTCACTTTAACTTTAACATGTTTAAATAACTTTTAACCCACTAGTTACCAAATACTCACAGACACCTCCCATGGCTTAAAAATTATTTCTGTACAGGGTCCACCACCTGTTTTTGATGCTTCTCTCTTCCTGAAAGCCTCCTTCCTTTTCACACTGGACAAACTGTCCTGTATCTTCTTTTTTGTTTCATCTAGTGATCTGCTACATGACACTGCTACAGCATTCACTCTGTATTTTATTATAAAAATAAATGTAAAAGCATTTTACTATTGCTCATCATTATTATGATAATATAATAAACACTGCTAAATGGGTACAAAAGATATCATACATGTACACGTGGAATTATCTTCATGAGTTCATCTTCGATTCACTACCGTGTATCGTCATTATTTTTTTCTACTTTCGCTTTGTATTTGAAACGAATATGCGGATCTATATCTATAGGCAAAATTGTGGCGGAAAATCAAAGTACATTAACTCGTATTGAGAAAAAATATAAAACTATAAAATCTTAAAGATATCTTTATATAAATTGCTAAATATCTTATTCGCCTACATCCATTACATGTATCGATATTAATATTGATAAGATTTAGAACACCGATTCGCGTATGTTACATTCTCCGAAGACGACTTACTCAGTTGATGAATATATTTTTACGTGGTTTAAGTATTAGGTCTAATGCATACATAATAGATGTAGACATATCTAATTCTTAACTAACAGAAGTGTCCTTTGAATATTTTTCAAGCAATTTAAGAACTTCATCATGGCGTTTATAGATTTATTTCTTTATGGCTGCAAACGTACGGAATCAGATAAATGTAAAAAAAAAAAGGCCCTATTGGATTTGAGTCCCGGACCTAAATGAATAAATAAAAATAAAAACTAACCTTTCTTTTATCTCTTCCCAAGCTCTTTTCTTTGTATCCGATGTTATAGCAGGTGAGAATTTGCCCCGAATAACCTTAAAACATTTACAGTATGCCTCTATTAGCACCTCCAGCTCAATCTCACTCCAGTTAGGTTTTCGAACTTTAATTTTATCCATTAGGCCTACTTTGTTTTGGTTGTTTTTTTTATACAAATATCACCAAAATGATTTGCAGACGACTCGTAATATATTGAAAGTAGCTAATACGCATGCGCAGCTTTCGTTACTAGGATAGTTTATTTGCCTTTCCTTCTGAAGAGTTCCTATCGTAAGTTACGAGAATCTTTACGTGTAGGGATACGTTACGGGCGCAGATACGACCTTTAGTAAAACGCTATCTACGCACACGTAAATTCAGTCGTAAAGTCTACGTTTACGTCTACGTCTACGGCAAAATTTACGACCTTTAGTAAAACTCGGTACAGATGTTTTAATACTCACTGAAGGTTTGATCTACTTTGACTTCTTTAGCGACACCATCTCCACATCGTCCTTTTGGATAAGAAACGGCGTATTGTTTGACCCCTTCTTTTGTCCTGCTCTGTTGTCTGGCACTGTTCTCGTTGAAGTGCAAAGCAGCAAGAAATAACCTGAATGATTTTTTAAAAATATTAATAATCATTAAAACGTTATCATTGAAGTCATAAATTGAAAAAAAAAATCTTATTTAATTTTAAAAGATGTATCGAAGAAATATGATTCAATTTTATTCATTAACTGCATGTGTACTTGCCGAGCCTGCATCTGTGTGAAAAGGAAATGCACAGCTTTATGAAACGACTCCAGGCTGGAGGTCTGGCCAATATGAGACAGTTTTTGGATGTCGGTAATCAAAAGCCTCCCTTTTACGACTGCCCTTTATTCTACATATGCCTTGGAACCTATTAACATAATACAAAACTTAAGGCAAATATACAGTTGCATTTTTGTTTTTCAAAAATTATCGTTTCATTCAAATCATCATACCAGTTTAGGAAAATTAATTACCCTTCGTTATCCATTCTCTGTCATCAAGAGGTCCGTGTAAGCATCTTGGAAAAAGATCGCCATGTCCCTCGTGAACATTTGTCACGTGGTTCAATATAGAAAGCCATTTCTGGGAGATGAGATCCCCATTACCGTCACTAGATGCGGCACACCAGTATAAATGGTTACTGATCGAGTGGGACCATTCACCAACCACGTTGCACAAACGTTTTTTTGATACAGCCTCTAACTTCTTATATACACCTTAGAAATAGAAAATGGGTACTATATTTGTTTTCTAATTATATAGAACAAAAATATTAAACCAAACTTATTTTAAAAGTACGAATTGTATACCCTGTGTACCTTTGGCAACATGCCACACGTCAAACATGTGGAGGATGTGGGACTGATCTCTTTTCATATAACTTTTCACTTGACTATGTCGATCAGTCACTAGATGCGATACATCTATGTCTTCTGTCTCTAGACGTGACAAACTTCTTTTCAATCCCTCCAGTTCCATATGATAGGAAGACTGTACTTCGTTGCTCTTGAGAAATTTAATTTAAATGATGAATAACACCAGCAATTGAACTGATTAAGAAAATTGCACAATAAAGTAAATGAAATTGGATTTGATTTTATAAATAAAAAGGAGCATTAATTTTAAAATACATTTGCATATTTAAGTAATGTGTTCGTTGGGATATTGTATAATAATTACCTGGACCAGCTGAACATCAATGATTTTTGATGTCTCCAGGTTCATTAGGGAGTACGAACCAAACTTTGCAGTATGACCCGGAGAGCAACATCTTGCGTCACCTCCTAACTTCACTGGAACCCCACTGTCTTTTAGATGATCAAACATGTCTCGCTGGTTTTTCTGCCATACCTTTAATTAATGTTTACATAAATGTTTAGCTTCACCAGGATGTATTTAAATTCTTTTCTATTAAACTTGTTTTAGCTTTTGTAGAAAGTTTCTTTTATAATACCAATTTCTAAATCATTTTAAAAAAATTTCTCCATAAAACGCGAAAATATTAAATATTTTGTCGTGTCTTTTAAGACCGTGGAACATTAACTGGCAAAATTGGAAATATACAACTTACGTCATTTCTATCTGTTACAATCAAAATATCCAGTTATAGACAATGAAATGGGCGGGTACAATAGGACGCGGACGTGGGGAAAACATCGGATTGAAATTGCAGATCGAAATTCATTTTCAATCCACCTCAGCTACGCTAGAAGGCACATTATTACTGACTGACCCAAAAGACAAAATAATTATTTCAATTTTGGTAGAGTTTGAATTTTTTTTGGTCCAGTGTTTTAAATAAATTAATATGTAAGGGACAAATATTTCATTTCTGTTTGATAAATATATGTATATCTTTGTGTTGGTTGGTTGGGGGGGGGGGTAAATAAAGTTGTCCAACAGTTTTCGGTGAGAATAAGTATAAATTAAACTCATGCACTCTTATAATCCTAGAAATAAAACATATTGTCATGTTAAGCCATGACCTGAATCGATAATTTTTTTACCCCCCCCCCCCCTCTTCTAGAATTAAATATCTCCTGAAAATTAATCTTTGTCTTCTATGATCTTTCGCGTTCTTAAGATTATAAGCTAAAACTAATATTAATGTGAACTTCAAACAATATGTATTTGGGAGTTGAAATTAGTTGATTTTTGGATCTTACATTCACTCTTTGCTTTGAAAACAGCTCAGGTGGATTGAAAATGAATTTCGATCTGCAATTTCAATCCGATGTTTTCCCCACGTCCGCGCGCGTCAAATTGTACCCGCCCATTTCATTGTCTATCACTGAATGTTTTGATTGCAACAGACAGAAATGATGTAAGCTGTATATTTCCAATTTTGCCTGTTAATATTCCGCGGTCTTAAGAATAATATTTAGATTTTTATGCAAACTACCATTTGAACAGCTGGTACTAAGTAAAGCTGCTGGAGGGAAAAGTAAGTCCTATGGCTGAAACATTGGATGCCAGCAAACTTTAGAGTGTTAATGGTCTTAATAGGGCTACCTCCACTGAAGAGCGTTGCTGCAGCAAGAATTAAATTCCCCCATGGCATCATGCCGGAAAATGGTTGGCTCGCCCATTCCCAATGATAGCTGCATTTCTTGCAAATATGTTGAATATGGACGACAGTGCCCAACACCCTCCATATAAAGTCAGATTCTTGTTTATGCATCCCACACTGTGAACAATGCGTTGGCAGGAGTTGCTTAAGACTGCTTTTATAGATTATAAATTTTGTGTCACCAGCTAAATCGGTTATATCTCTAGGCTTCACCTCATCCTCCTCATCGTCGTCTTCAAACGGCAGGCTCCACTCTGTGTCTGAATCATCCATTTCAGACTCCAGCTCGGAATCGGTCCACGTGTCATCCAGCTCTGTGTCTTCGGGGACTCTTGACTTGTTGAAACAATCGTCAACCTGTATTCCGATTTCCCTTGTTGTAGGCGACGCCTGTACACTGATGCTCTGATGACCCTGTTGATTATATTCGGCAGATCAAATAGGATTAATTAATATTCATACAGATTAATCTTGTCATGATTTCCTGTTGCCTCAGACTTCAAATATCATTGCTTAAATTAAATTTAGACACTTAACCACACACACACACACACACCCTCTTTCACACACACACACCCTCACACACTTATATACAAGTATTTTGTAGAATTATTTATAACAATTTTAAAAAAAAAACCTACGCTAAACGTTTGTGAAGTTTGGGTGAATGCATGATATTTAAGCTTGTCATCAGGATCTTGAAGAAGTTCCTCAGACACTTCGGGGAAATCTAAAAAAAAAAAACAACAAAAAATAAGAGTTTTTTTTCTGCAAGAAAAACATTAAAAATAAACATGTATATGACGAAAATGTGCTAGGGAGAAGACCCTATCCCCCAATGTACACTTTTACCCCCCCCCCCCCCCGAAAACATAGGGGGGGGGTCAATATACCTTTGGGTATGGAGTCGTCGCTGGGCTTTGTAAGTAGCTGAATGTCGCATGGCTCTTCTTGTGGCGATTCATTAAGTGCCCCAAAAGTCTAAAATTTATAAATTTTATTCATTTAATTTTTTTTATATGTATTTCAAAAATTAGTGCGGGTTTAAAAATCTTACAGAAGGTGCTTACTTCAAAATCTCTCTATCTCTCTCTCTTTCTGAATATATTTTGACATTTATAAATTATAAAAATATAATCGTAAATGAACTATAATAATATTTTTTTTACTGATGTGTAGTACTGTCTTAATATAATACATATATATTAAATATATTGATTTATTCAAATTTCACATTTCTGGTGTTTCAAACATCCAGGGCTTACTTCCAGTGCCCTTCGCTTGAAATAAGCTGTGGAGTTTCTTCGACGAGTCTTTGTCTCAGACTTGGGAAAATTAAAAATCGTTGGTACTGCGTTTGGCTTAAGATCAATTTTCTTGTATCCACATTTTTTGGCTACAGACGGATGTATTGCAAACTGGTCATCTGTAAAATGTTTCGCGCATAACCTTGAGGTGTCCGAGACTACAAATCTATCTCGTCGAAGATTCTGCACCCAAATTCTTCTGTATTTTGGATCCTTCGGAAAAAGGTACATTGCAACTCCCTTCTGTGACCGAATATTACAGTTAAATGCAGCGCACTGAGGCATTTTTCAAAGATATGTATAACTATGTCTCAGAGACACACTAACTATTGTTTACATACAAGTGGGTCTTATTGACGTCATCATCTAAGGGAGATAAGCGGCGATCATTGATGATCATTTTCGTAATCAAGTAATTTTTATCACCTCTACCGTAGTGAAGGTGCATTAAATTGTTCTTAGAGAATTAAAATTCTTTTTATTTAACATTGAGTAACGTATTCCCGTATATAACTCAACGTGTTCCAATTATTGTTTCGTATGACCTTTAAATGAGTGAAAATAGGAACGTTCAACATCAAACTTAACATTATAGACTAGAAATGATTTCTATACATTATCCATATTATGAGATAAACATGAAATAAATATGAATATCAGAGGGACTAGTTCATTCCTATCATTAATTACTGGGTATCCATATATATGTAGGTATTTTGTTATGTTATGAGTGTTTCTCCTTTGTTGAGCTTGTTGTTTTGAACTCGATAAATACATTTACTCAGTAGGAGTTTGCATACATCATGTACATATTTTTTGAATTTGAATAGGAATAGACTTATGGAAACTAATAGTAATTAGTTTTTTCTTCGGTACAATTAAACACTTGCATAATGTATGGAGACTCCGAGTTCAACGCTCTAGTAAGAGTAAACTCGTATGGGAAGAAGAAGAAGAAGACTCATTGACGACATAAAATGCTGACAAGATCAATTCATAAATTTCGGGACGCTTTAATAAGATTGCAAAATGTTTATTTTTTATCAGAGGGTTATGCATGTTAAGGTCTTATGTGTATAAAAATATTAAAAGAAATGCACTTGTATTTTTATTATGCAAATCGAAAACACTAGTATGTAGCAAAACATTAAAATCGATCGACAAGTCTGAGTATCTCAACTACAGAAATGCACATGTATGGTTGTTAAATGTGTGAATGGCAGTATGGTCGTAATTACAGAAAAAATATATACCTGCGCAACTAAAAATATATACAAGTACATAATAGGGGAAAAGGTGAAAGAACTATTTCCCCTCCACTTATGGCATGTTCCTGATTATATATATATTGTTAATGCACTCTTGAAGAGTACACGTAAGAGATCATTTTCATGTCCACAATAATCCCTCATACATTAACGTTATCCGTTATCTGGGAGGTAAAAATTTAAAAGACCTTTATGGATTATTTTAAATTTAAAATAAATGTACATAATTATATCAAGGATTGTCGTATACGTTATCGTATAAAGAACGGTCTCCACGTTCCTGGATAGGATTCAAAGTCAAAACGATAGGATTAAAGCCTTTCTTCATGCACGACGCTTAAGGTATTTAATGTATAACGAGCAAAATTTGGTACATATTTCAGGTTATGTTTTTTACTCCAAAATGAATCTATGTATATTTTAGAACTAAACTATGCAAACAGAAAATCTTCAAAATTACCAATGCTAGTGCATAAAAAATATGATTGCGCCCATGAGCAAAGGGTCCTTATGGCAATTTCTATACAATTTGAGTTTTTCATGAATTTTGATGGAGCAAGGTTAAAAGTTGCCAAATCTGAATTTTTATGATCCTACGTGAAGTCCAAGTAGAATTTTTCTTCAGTTATATCAATGATATATAAATTAGTAAATTCTGACGTCACGCTATTTTAAAATTAACTGTGAAAGTGACAAGTTGCATTGAAATGTTTGCACATATTATTGTGTCTTCTCAGAATGAAATCCTTCATACATGTTTAAATAGTTTTAATGAGTCTGTAAAAGATGCAGGTGAATATATGTATATCTTTAATATGGTAATTACCTTTAAGAAATAAGAGAAGTCCACCACCCTTTGGAAATAAGTTGATCCAGAATAATTCAAAACACAAGGCTTCGTGTTGTATTCCAAGCATCACCCAAAGTTAACATTTACACATGTAACAAGATATCTCTACTATTAGTAAGCTAGTTGCATTTAATACATAAACAAAACATTTTAAATAACATATTTACAATTGATAAATGGTCATCATAATCAGCATATGCACAATCGATTCATACATATCAATTATTATGCTTCCAATGTATCATAAAGTCAAACCCTTAGTTCTTTCTGATAGCAGCTTTGTGCATTTCTACACATGCAAATATACTGTCTCACTGCGAGTGCATGCATCTTTTCTTCAGTTGGAGTAGGACAAAGATCCTCTTTGTGAGCTGGGCGTACATAGGGCCTTACATTTCTGTGCAAGTAGAGTTGTCTCTCCCTTGTCATCCCAGCAGGATTTAGGAGCGCTGGGATCTCTGTGGCACCAAACTGAGGCGAACCGATTTCTTCAGTGAGAACATCTTTTTTTAAGAGTCCGTTCTTTTACAAACACGAACCAAGGTTCTGCAGAGGAGAATCGAAAGTGATGGTACTTGCGTACACTCTTCACGGGGCGAAAGTAAGTAGAGAGAAAGTCTTTCCAGTTTCGCCATTGCCAAGTATCACCGTAAGATACTGCTTCATTTGAAAAGGCCGATTTGTATACCATAGTTAAGAACTGTGCAGAAGAATCAATGTCAGAGCGTCGATAGAGCTTTCGAATGTGCGCAAATCCACTATCTACCAAGCACCTACAATGGTGAGAAAGCCAAAAACTACAGTTCGCTGACAGGACTTGTGGAATACGCTGTTATCACGAAGTTCATGACAAGGAAAATATCAGGTTTTGGCCTGGCTTTTCATCATCTCGATGCAAATAAGAATCATAATGGCAAAGATGGATTGAGAAATACTTTTCTTGCCAAAACAAGAGGGCAAGCAAGAATTATTTGCACCAGGAAAACTTTAGATGATGTTAGATGAAACCATTTTAAAATTCAGTGTTAGCTTAGTTAGCCTCGCTTCTTATGCTGGTAGATTATTAGCAGAACTACATTAAAAGGAAAACTAAAGGTTAGAACATCAACATTTGGCAGCAATGGATGTTGTACAAGTTTTACAAGAGCTTTTACATCATCAACTGAATTGTGGGCACTGTATCTGTTATTCAAAAGACAACGGCAAAAATTCTCTTGCTTATATGAATCTAGATTTCTCTGCAGAAGAGTAAATATTCTCTGACTCCATTAATTTTCAAGCAACAGATACACACTGGAACTGGCAACTATACCGGTTACTGTCCATGCAGTATCTGTCTAAGTCATCTTGGGTCCAACATAGATGTATAGCCACTTTTAAGTTCAACAGCTGCAATTTGCACTATGTGGGGCATCTGTTCTTCTTCGCCCTAAAACTATAGTCCTGCTGGACACATTACAGGTGACGTAAATATAGTCAATCAAGAGGACCTTAAATTACTTATTTGAAAAGGTCCTAAATATAGGGAACCGCGGTCTTTCAACTGGCGTTGGAATTTCATAAATAAATTTCATATTTCATTATAAATTTTGCGAAAATTACGCTAAACGATGGGCCAGATATGAAAAATTTTCAGTTATTATTTATAATTGTTAAAAATGGAAAAGTTCTTCTTTTTTAAAATAATTCTTAAAGTGTTTTACATTTCTTGAATCAGAATTTGAGAACTTGCGTTCATTAATATAGTATACATTATGGCTTGATAAGAAAATAGATCTGTACATCAAATAATGGTGATTGGCTATAATGGATATATAAACACCTTTTATACACTAGGCAATAAAGTATATTTTTGGGACATTGAGAAATCTTAGCTGCATGAATAGTCATTTATACCAATAAATTTTTTTTATCAAAAATGTAAGTACAGGTACATGTATGTAATGGTTATAAGCCGAAAACTGTCCATTATGTCAGATATTAGACGACCCGAGGCGCGTTAGCGCCGAGGAGAGTCTAATATCTGACATAATGGTCAGTTTGAGGCTTATAACTTACTTAAAACATTTCACCATTGTCGAACACTTCCATTGTTAACTTATTGGACAGCCACAGGTAAGGTCTCGTTCTGCTTGGATGACTACCTGGCACTGTTCATCAAGTTAGGCCAAAGAAAACCAGTTTTGGTTTTTCTTCTGTCTTTATTAATAGTAGGCATCATCGAAAGGTGTTTTATATCAATAAATATGAACATTAACTTTGTTTAGTCTTATTTATCCGCATTGCGACATTTTTATTTATACTACGCATGCGTAAAAGTCAGTTCTACTAAATTCTTTACAATTTATTCATTTTACAACGCAACGACCACGGATGAAGACGTACATTTTAATTTCGAAAAAAAAGACCTTCAGAATCGGGTGTTTTGACGATGCCATTTATCGATTACACCAAGATGCCTCAGTTCAGGTTTTTACTGTATAATCCGGATATATATTCTTGTGTTTCGGAATTTGCAAGAAACAGTTCCCGTTAAAAGGTAATTTTTGTAAAGCAATAGGATTTGAAGGATTTTACTCAAACAACTGTTTAAGCATTTTCTTTGAAATTGGGAGATTATTCCTGATGTATTTTTTAAAAATGCAATTCTCTTTTGTAAGCAGGTTTCGAACTCGGAAGGATTTTACTCCAGCCACTCCTTAAAACGACAGATACTCGCTTAAACGACGCAGGACTAGGTGGACAAATGATCATTAATCACCGAACGAAATTACAGATTCGTGAGCTAAATTTTGTGCTATTAAATACGGAAAAATGGATATTTCAATAAACAAAAAGCCCAAGGTTGTGTGTAAGAAAAAACATGCTTCTCCTTCATCTTTTGTGTCCGTTGGATTCTTTATATGTTCCGTGGATCAATCATTGTGAAATGAATCCATTATATAGCAATGAACGGTGAATTTAGGAAATTTATGATCGGAGCCACGGATGCGTTAACAATAATGTATCTGAGACATTCAATTCACTGGATTATTTGTGCCATTTCCAATAGGATTTTTTGTGAAATATTAACATTTAACGCCACTAATTTCCTACATTGTTCATATTAAATTGTTATATTATTACATTTTTATGATTTCAACACTTATTTATTATCACCATTATTAATCATTGATATTAATTCCTCATTCAGAAAACAATTATCTTTGTTCTTCTATGTATATGTATATATTATTGTAAAATTTTGTAAATGTTGTATGGCTATGCAGATTTTATATATGGGAAAGGACTACCTAAGTTGTTAGAACTTGTGTCCGATCCCTTTGACATATTGTCAATAAAATATGTTCAAAACAAAACATTAAATTGTTTAATTTGTCATTGCCTTTTAAGTGGTGTTTACTTATTTGCCTCGCCCTTTGTTCTCATTTTAACGTTACCTGTACCTGTCCAATAAGTTGAATCTTATTGGACTCCTACAGGTAACTTATTGGACGGGGTGCAGGACAATAACAAATTTATTGAACCTGGTTTAACAAAAGATGACGTCACAAAAATGTTTTAATGAGTGATACAGATCTCTAATGCTTATGTAATACATGTTAAATATGGTATCCTTATCAAAATAACATACAAAACTTTAAAGAATTGCAATCATTGCAATCAAGCCAGAATGAATGGATAACTCATTTGTTTATAGATAACAAAATTAAGTAAATGGAATATCAAGTACTATAACACAAAAAACTGTTTCTTGTTTTATAGCAAAGTGTGGTCACATAATCTACTGATAGTCAGTTGTACCTAAACAGTTTTGTTTCTCAAACGGTAGAATGCAACAAAACCCTTTTAAACAATCATCAAATACACTACAAAATGACAAAATTTACAATATGAGGAAACTCTTTTGAGTTTTGCAAGATACCCTCTTTTGTTTGGTAACCAGAACAAACAAATTTACATTCCCTGTTTCATCTAGGGCAATGTTATTGTAAGTTTGCAGATTGCCTGAATGAAAATGAAAACTTATTACGTAACTTTAAAAATCATAAATAGTATCTGTTTTGTTTTTCTCCTGCTTGTGCACTATACTGATGGGTGAGATGAACAGGAATTTTTTTTTCCCAATTTCTACTTCTACTTCTACTTCTTTACTTGTAAGAGGTCACCGACCCATCACACAAGTTTGACGTCAGACAAGAGGTGCATTTTAAAATCATCTATTTACAGTAGTAGTGCAGGATAAAAACAATTTTGGCTTGGTGTTTAATTCAGATGTACTACGAGTCTGGTCTTGAATGACTCGTAGTTATCGATGTTCAATAAATTGGGTGGTAGATCATTCCAATCCTTGATAGTTCTGGAAAAGAAGCTGTACTTACAGGGGCGTAGTATCCGGGGGGGCCAGGCCCCCCCACTTTTTTAACCAACCTTACTTACACTATAGGAAGTGTTAATTTAAAGCCTGTTTGGCCCCCCCACTTATAGAAATGTACCGAAAATGTAGTATAAGAATTGGTACTAAAAGTAGTTGACACTGAAAAAAATTTACATTCTCCTTACTATCCCCTGTATTACACTCAGTTGTCCTCCCTGTTTTGTACTGGTCCTCGCCTTCCCCTGTTACCCAGGGGCGTAGTATCCGGGGGGGCCAGGGGGGCCCCCCCACTTTTTTCCCCAACCTTACTTACACTATAGGAAATGTTAATTCAAAGCCTGTTTGGCCCCCCCACTTATAGAAATGTACCGAAAATGTGCTTGTCAACTTTTTCAGGTAAGCAAAAAAAAATTTTCTCTGCCTGGCCCCCCCACTTTCAAAAACGATGCTACGCCACTGACTTATATTGTTTTCCAGTGGATCTTAGCCTAATAAAACGTTTCTGATGTGTTCTTCTTGTTGATCTTTCTGATGTTTGGATGTAGTCAGGTATTGGTATTTCAATTTCTTGGTGTAGTATTTTGTGAAACATGAGAAGGCGTTATGTTTTTCGCATTAACTCAAGAGTTGGTAAATTCAATTTATCTAAAAGTGTGGTAATTATTCCTGGGTCTCTTGAATATTCCCTGGCAATGAATCTTGCAGATCTTCTTTGCACCATTTCCAGTTGTTGTATGTGTTTTTGTAGGTAAGGATCCGATACACTACTTGCATATTCCAGATGTTGTCTTACTAATGCCAAGTATGCTTGATGTTTTATTTCTTGGGGAAATTTCCCTAGATTTCTCCTGACAAATCCGAGTGATCTTGTTGCTTTGGTGGTTATGTTGTTTATGTGATGGTCCCATGAGAGTTTTGATGTCAGCTCTACTCCAAGGTATGGATTATGGTCTACTTTATCCAGAATATGTCCATTCATGTGGTAAGGGAAATCTATGATGTTTCGTTTTTTGCAGATACGAAGATGGTAACATTTGGTGGCATTAAAAACCATTTGCCATTTTTCTGCCCATCGTATAAGAGATGTTAGGTCTTTCTGCAATTTTTCACAGTCACTCTTGGAAGAAACAGCAAGATATAATAAGCTGTCATCAGCAAACAGTTGGATAGATGAGGTGATGTTATTACCAATGTCATTAATGTATAACAAAAACATCAGGGGGCCAAGGACTGTTCCTTGAGAGACTCCAGACTTCACATGGACTGATGAAGATTTCTCACCATCTACAAGTACCCTCTGTTGCCTTGTTACCAGCCATGACTCTATCCAACTGTTGATGTTTCCACTGATGCCATAATGGTCCAACTTTAGTAGAAGTCTTTTGTGCGGCACTGTATCAAAAGCTTTGCTGAAGTCTAATATCAAGAGGTCTACCTGTTGTTTTTGATCTAATTTACGTGATATTTCTTCTACTGTTATGATAAGTTGAGATTCACATGATCTTCTTTGTCTGAATCCATGCTGAAATTCCACTAGTATTTGATGTTTTTCAAGGTGTTCCATAATGTGCTTAAACATGATGTGTTCCATTATTTAACAGGGGACTGATGTCAGTGAAACTGGACGATAGTTTTTAGGTTTACTTTTGTCTCCCTTTTTAAATAAAGCTATGATGTTCCCTGTCTTCCAATCATCAGGTACATTCTTTGTTTGGAGTGTTTTCTTGAATATAAAAGTCAGGTAAGGTGCGATCTCTTTTGCAGCTTCCTTTAGGATCCGACAGGATATTTGGTCAGGTCCACTAGCCTTTGCTACGTTGACACTCTGCAGTAACTTTGCCACTCCCTCTATGCTGATGTGTAAATCTCCAATGACTGGTGCTACCGGTGTTCCAAGGTCTGGTGTTGATTGGAGGTCTTCCACAGTGAAAACTGATTCAAATTGGTTGTTCAGGGCCTCAGCTTTCTGTTTGCTGCCTTCTATGCTTGTGTTGTTTACCTTAAGTGTGGACAACCCACTATTATCCCTCTTTGCATTTTTGATGTATGATCAGAATCTTTTGCTGACTCCGGCTTTCACACTGGGGTTATTGTCACAGTTGGTCGTGTCTGATGATGTATTCAACAGGTTCCCGATGTATTCTTGATGTCCTTTCTCCAGTTCTGCTTTCACTTGCCTGCGTAGTTCTCTAAAGTGTTCCCAGTCGTCTTCCTTTTTGGTTTTTCTAGCTTTATTGTAGCATCTTTGTTTCCGCCTGATTAATTGCTTGATGGTTCTATTAATCCAGGGAATGTTCCATCTGGTAGTTAGCATTTTGGATGGGATGTACTTATCCATTAATAATGTCAGGATGTTTTTAAAAGAACTCCAACATTCATCTACTGGTGTATTGATATTATCATTACTGAAATTGTGATATCTGCTATCCAGTTCTTTCCTAATTCCTTCCATATCTCCTCTCTTATATACATACACTTTCCTCGGTGGTTTCTTATTTGGTCTTGTCTGGATGTCTATATCTAATACTACTGCCTGATGGTCACTCATACCGTCTTCAACAGATATGCTTTCAATTAGGTTGAAGTTTGTGGTAAGTACAAGATCTAAGATGTTGTTCTCACGAGTTTGTTCTCTGACACACTGATCTAGATTGTGGTCCCCTACCGCTTGTAGAAATGTATTATTGATTTCATAGTTGTATTGTGGCCTTAGTTTTATAGTTGTTGCATTGTCAGCCCAATTAATATCAGGTAGGTTGAAATCTCCTGTCAGTAGTAGATTTGGTAGTGACTTTCCATGATTGAGTCTATTCAGGGAGATGTAAGCTGTTCTAATGCTTCGGTGTCGTTATCTGGGGGCCTATAAAAACACCCTGTATACAGGGGTTTACTGCCCTGCACTTGTAGTTTTGTCCATGCTATTTCACAGTTGGTCTCTAGTGTTGTTTCTCCACTGGCTATGATATCTTTACGCACTGCATTAAGTACTCCCCCACCTGCGTGTCCTTCAGTAAAGAGTCTGTCTTTCCTTTGTACTTCGTAAAAATCTGGATTTAAGAATTCTGATGTTTTTATAGACTTATCAAGGTGGGTTTCAATTGCATGTATAATATGTGGATTGTAATGATCTATTAAAGCCGAAAACTTAAGGCGTTTTGTTTGACTTCTTAGGCTTCTGCAATTCATACTTATATTCTTAGTGTTTTTTTTCTTTCTTTACTTTGGATCATTCGGTAGAGAGGTAGTTGTTGCCTGATTTGCTAAGTCTGGTGTCAACAGGTCTGATGATGTTGATGTATCCGACAATGAATCATATGGATTGTATGTTTCCATTGGATCAAGGAAAAACGATTGTGAAATGTTAGGTAGTATACACTGTGGGAACTCCCATGATAGTAGTTTGTTGGTCTGATACTGTGTGTACTCCTTGGGAGATCTACCAGCACATTTATTGTGGACCCAGTATTAACAACCTTTGCATTCCAATGCTCGGTGATTTTTTGCGACTGGTTTTTCACAAACCCCACACGGGTGTTGTACTGGCCCGGGATTACTATTTACATCCCCGGAGAGTATCAATATTAGTGTGAGAAATATTTTCTAACATTTATCATTCCTGGGTATTTGTTTAAAACTCGCTGAATGTGAAAGCTAGGCTGAAACGTGTTCCACGAAACTACAGTTATTGAAGAATTTTCATTTTTGTATGTTTTGTCATATACAATCCTGGGGTAGCACATATAAAGCAACGCACAGATAGCAACAGACAACACAAGAAGCAGCATACATTGATATGTGATGGTCTTGATAAGAGAGTAAACATGTAGAGTAGTATAGGTATTTGATCTCCTACCGCAGTCCGTTTGTTTACCGCAATCAGCTGATTGGTTGTCACTACTTCCCATTCTTTATCTTTTAGCACTCTTCGTCTGAACATGGAAGGTAGTTAGTATAGGTGACTTACAAAAACTCTTCCCGTGAAACTTGTGGTTCTTTAGACCCGATTTTATATGGAAAAAAAGTCAAAATTTAAAGAGAGGGAAAAAAATGGCATCCATCTTGTTTGATGTCACAACAAAAACAAAAAACAAAATTCTACTTTCATCTGAGGAACATTCTGAATCACTGAACTGGCAAAAAGGAAAATAAGTTCATCCATTAACATACCCGATGGGATAAATTTCTCTTTATGTATTGATGTGTTTTGTTTCCTGGTCTCCTCGATTGTGTACACAAGTAGGGATTATCATATCCAGCATATTTCTTTGTGCCCAAAGATACTTTGACATGACTCCACTATAACTAAGATCAGTTTGTGTTGGCTTGTCATTGTTCACGAGCCAGTGTTTCATTAAATGTCCTTATTCTACAGATCAGCAAAAGAAAAAATCTTCATCTTCATTGTTATTCCTTGCACCATCTTCGCTTCCACTGCAGATACCAAGGACTTTATCGGGCTCCGTTTCTTTTTTAGCCTCAAGGAGAGCCTCCCAGTTTGGATCGTATTTGCATTTGCCACAGGGAGGTAGACTGAGGGCATCAGAATTACTGTGTTGAGAGCCTGGACGACGTTTAACAGTCATCTAATACAGGCCCAAAATCTCGATCCAACGCGCTAGTTGGCCTTCTGGTTGTTTGCAATTTAAGAGCCAACGTAGCGAGCCATGGTCTGTACGAACCACAAATCTCCGTCCATACAGATACTGTCTTCAATATTTAACGAAAGACACGGTAGCTAATAGCTCTTTCTTGGTGACACAGTATTTTCGATCTGCTCTCCCTAGTGTTCGACTAGCGTACGCTATGACTCTCTCTGATCCGTTAAAACATATATCCCATTGGAGACTACACAGGACTTCTCCATGAGCTGTTCAAAGGTTACCGGAGCGTTGCACACTCCTAACGGCATTACCTTGAACTGATATAAACCCTTCTTTGTAATAAACGCAGTCTTTGGTCTATCAACGGGATCTACTTCAACTTGCCAATATCTAGATGTAGATCAAGGGTTGAAAACCAACAGGATCCTGAAAGATGATCCAAGGACTTATCATCTTCGAAAGAGAATAGGCGTCCTTGATAGTAGCACCGTTCAATTTTCTATAAAATCGTAGGCTCCCATATTTCTTCCTGACCAGAACAACTCATGCAGCTCAAGGACTTATGTTGATTTTTCTATGATATCTCTTCAATTTGTTTGTCTATACTGTCCTTCCAGTGAACTCTAAGTTAACTGTCCTTCCAGTTGACTCTCTCTGGGAAAAAAATCCTGGATCTGCACCTGTACAGGATCTAATTCCTTCGGACATCAGAATATTTAAACCAACAGTAGGCCACAGTCACCTTTTTGAATACCGGTATTATCGCGAGTTCAGTTTTAATAATTTTAGATGCAGACATGTATTTTGGGTACTGACGCATGGACTCTTAAAATTTCGTCAGTTTTCGTATCCTGAAGCCTTCTGGTGTCAACAAAAGTAAGTCACAGTGCCTTACTTTATTTTTCTGATCGTTTGGGGAACAAAAATTACTTTAGTAATTATGTACGTCAAATTTTGTATTCACTGTCACCCGGTAAAATTAAAATTTTTAAACATTACAAGGACTTAGAGTATTCTGATTAATTGCACAGCAACATCTTGGTGACCTTATTTTAAATTGGCAGGTCGAAGGGAACAAGATGCATACATTGATAAAATCATTGATTGATTCAGTGTAAGTGTTTTCGTGTTCGTGTAAAAGATAAAAAATTTTGTCGAAAATAATTAATTATAACAGTGGTCGTCACCTCAACAGAAACACCCAAACTCATGCTAACATTTCCCGGTATAATTACATAAAATGTCAATAAAACCTTAATATCCATTCAAAATAAATTAAAAATTTTATTTCTACAATAAATTTTGATGAAAGTGAAGTTATGAGAGAGAATTTTATGTCTCCGCTTTTCTCTTTCTATATTGTAACTGGAGACGACATTCACGATATCCAAGTTATTTCAACAGATGGATACACCTGACAATTTGTCCGACTTTCCGGTAAGGTGAGAATAAGCAATTTAATAAGTTGGTTAGAAAAATTCATTAAGATTCCTTGTGTAGGATTATTTTTTCCTCTTGTTGTTTAATTCACACTTTTATGTCGATTGTGTGAATTTGGTTACATGTTTTTGACCTCATGATCAAATAAACAGAACTTGAGTTATGTAAAATTATGAATTACCGTATAACGGGTAGTTTTTACTGCTGTAAATTTTTACGAATTTTGGTTAAAATCGGGTGATTTCAATTTGTAATTGTAATTTTTTTTACGAATTGAGCACGTCCGTAAAAATTAAAATCATCGGACAACGATTGTTAACACTGTATACGTTTTCATACATGACAAACCGCTGTAAAAAAAGAAAAGAAAAAAAATCCGCGAGGACGATTAACTGCTTGTGTATTTACTATTTACCTTGCTTTATCATATGCCCTTTATTAATTTCTTTCTTTTTTTAAACACATTGCTGGGTATCATTAGTTTTGCAGCACAACCACGTGCTCGCCTTGATTTTACTAGAAACAAAGAGAGACAACCCAAATCATCATGATTTAATTGCCCGTATTACAGTATTTTAAAAAGCCGCAAACAGTCCAGTCAAAATAAAATAAAACGTCAAAGAAATTGCAACACAAATAAAATATATTGGAAATGGTAGATGGCATTAATGGTAACAAAATGTTAAAATCTTACAATCTAAATACATGCACGAATCCAAAAAAAATGGGAGTATATAGGATAGACTTTCGGTAGAATTCGCATTTCCTGTATGGAATTCCATAGCGCATCAATGTTGTCATCAGTGTGTACAAATGATGTCATGAGTTGGAAAAATGCGAAATATTTATGAGGTGAGACCATTTTATTTCTCATTTTTGTCCCCCGCTTGAAAAGTGGGGGATATTAAAATGGGTCTGTCCATCCGTCCGTCTTTCTGTCTGTCTGTAACGCTTTCGTTTCCACACGAAATCTCGAGAACCCTTTGAGCTTTCACAATGAAATATGGCATAGCAACTACCTATGGACTAAAGAAGAACCCTATTGATTTTGGGATCCAGAGGTCAAGGTAATAAATTCGCAAATCCTGTCTGTTATAACACTTTCGTTTCCGCGCGATATCTCGAGAACCCTTTGAGATTTTGCGATGAAATTTTACATAACAACTCCCTATGGCCTGAGGAAGACTACTGTTGATTTTGAGATCAAAAGGTCAAAGTTCAAGGTCGTAAATTTATACATTCTGTCTGTGTATAACACTTTCCTTTCGGGGTGATATTTCAAAAGGATTTTGAGCTTTTGCATTCTGATTTATACCAAAACTCCCTAGAACCTCTCTCACCCCTCTCAAAGTGTCCCACCCCGTTTGTTTTATTAGTATTTATTGTATTACATGTCGCTATTTTTAGCACAGGGGTATGAGGAGAGTTATTACGTATAAAACGGTTCTCGGCGGACTTTATATTCTTATTACATATATTTGAACTGTTTAATAAAGGTTAAATTAGACACGATGCATTGTGTAAAATTTTGACAATATTGAACGTGAATATATACATTTATGTGACTTCATTTTTAGCGTATAATTTTCGCTAGCGTCAGGCAGTTTCGTGGTCTAGTGGTATATCTCTCGCTTCACATGTGAGAGGTGCCGGGTTCGAATCTAGGAGGATCCATTTTCTTTTCTTTTTCGAAACATTTTTTTTACTGAATGATAGAATTCAGCATGCGAAATGAAATAATTATGGGGTCTGGCTTGCACAAACTCATAAAATCATCATTACAGTGTGATAAATATTCCATATTATAAAAAGAATCTTCTATACACATAATAAATAAGCAATTAATCTTTATATTCATATTGGCATATTTTATTTGCTTCAGTATTCATGTACACATTTAATAATTCTACAAATTCAGTCAGGGGGATCCGACTCGACCCCCCCCCCCCTTCCTAAGAACTGTGCATGGTTTACTTTTTCCCTAAGCGGGGGACACAAATTCTCTGAATTAGCTTGTTTTAATAGCATTCAATAATTATATAAAATTTTATGTTTCTGTCTTCATTGAAGAGGAAAATATCCCTTATTAAATATTTATGCTTCAGCTATGTTTTGAATGTACATGCTTCTATATGCACCTAAAAGTGGTGTAATAATACCCGCACTTTCTAAAGAAAGTTCGGGTATATTGTTGTTACTCATGTCCGTCCGTCCGTCTGTCACACTTTTCTTCCCTGAACTCCTACTACATTTTACACAGTAGCTTATTCATCTTTTGGGAGATGGTTGGTGGTGACATGTAGATGTGCAGTAAGGTTTCGGAATTTTGATTTTGCCCTGGGGGGTCAAATGGGGGTGGAAAAATGATGTTTTTATGCAAAAAAACCGTCTTCCCTAAACTCCTCTTACATTTTACTCAGCAGCCTAATCATCTTTTGGGAGAAGGTTGGTGGTGTCATGTAGATGTGCAGTAAGGTTTCGGAATTTTGATTTTGCCCTGGGTGTCAAATTGGGGTCGAAAAATGACGTTTTTTATGCAAAAAGCCCAGTCTTCCCTGAACTCCTCTTACATTTTACTCAGCAGCCTAATCATCTTTGGGGAGATGGTTGCATGGTGGTGTCATGTAGATGTGCAGTAAGGTTTCGAATGTTTGATTTTGCCCCGGGGGGTCAAATAGGGGTGGAAAAATGATGTTTTTTTTATGCAAAAAGCCCCGTCTTCCCTGACCTCCTACTACATTTTACACAGTTGCTTATTCATCTTTTGGGAGATGGTTGGTGGTGTCATGTAGATGTGCAGTAAGGTTTCGGAATTTTGATTATGCCCTGGGGGTCAAATGGGGGTCGAAAAATGACGTTTTTTATGCAAAAAGCCCCGTCTTCCCTGAACTCCTCTTACATTTTGCTCAGCAGCCTAATCATCTTTGGGGAGATGGTTGCATGGGGTGTCATGTAGATGTGCAGTAAGGTTTCGGAATTTTGATTTTGCCCCGGGGGTAAAATGGGGGTGGAAAAATGATGTTTTTTTTATGCAAAAAGCCCCGTCTTCCCTGACCTCCTACTACATTTTACTAAGTACCTTTCTCATCTTTTGGGAGATGGTTAGTGGTGTCATGTAGATGTGCAGTAAGGTTTCGGAATTTTGATTTTGCCCTGGGGGTCAAATGGGGGTCGAAAAATGACGTTTTTTTTATGCAAAAAGCCCCGTCTTCCCTAAACTCCTACTGCATTTTACTAAGTAGCATATTATCTTTTAGGAGAGTTTAATATTTTGAAAAATAGGTAAAACATCAACGTCATGGGGTAATAAATCATAGCATGCTGGGAAACATCTTGAATTCTTATGAGTAATGTACATGTCAAATGTGAAAGTCATATCTCTTCCATATCAAAAGTTATAAGCAAATGCAACAATTTTGAAAAGTAGGTTAAGCTTCAAGTACACAGAGTCATGATTTATTTAGAAAGGTCTTATCATAGGTAATAATTGATATACATGCATGTATAATATGAATTATTTCAAATTGATGAATTTAAAACAATGTAATTTTTTTGCAAGTAGGTCAAACTTCAAGGTCATGGGTAAAAAAAAATCATGCCATTGTCACAAGTAAATACTAATACATATATTTAATACAAATGCCTTGTCTCTTCTCATTCAATAGATGTGGCCGTGATGACCAAGGTTAAATCTATTGTGACAGTAGGACAGACTCACATACAAATGTACATATTTCTATGTGAATGGTTAAAATTGGCCCAGTGGTATTAGAGAAGTTAAAAATGTAAAAATTTTCCAATGGACCACAGACGTAATGTGATCAGGAAACCGGAAAAGCTCAAATGAGCTAAAACGTAGGATTCACAAGTATTTTGAAAGGGTTACTATGGTTACAGTGTTTGAAAAGCTTTTTCTTCATGCAATTTTTTGAGAAGCTGAAAATGTACGACATATGTATCCATTGTTGAAAAAACTGCACATTTCAGAAAACAGTATGATTGAAAAAAGTTAATGAAGGTGTTTTGAGTATCAAAATAAAGCTAGTAAAAGTTTTATAGCTAAAATTAACCACAGAACTTAGTCAATTTTAAGATGCACAACCTTTTTCAAATCTTATGATAATTATTTTTAAAATATTTATATCATCATTTCTGATTCAAGGGAGAACAACAGATACAACCAACATGTTCATGTTTTATGTTATTTTTAGTAATTTGTTTGTTTGTTGTGAAAACATCTCTCTCGGGAAATTTTCCCTCATATGGAAACACCAACACTTAAAAATAATGAAGACAAGATGTGTTTGTTAAACACTAATGCCCCTTATGGCAGCTTATGGCGAAGTTCTTCAAATGTATGTCAAACTCAAAGGTCAAGGTCAAAGGGTTAAAATTGTTGGTATCGAAAGAAAGTGTTGTCACAAGGAATACACATGTGAAATAAGAAATCCCTAGTACTTCAAGTTCGAAAATTGATTGCCAAGGTTAAAGTTTTTTTTGAAGTGGGTCAAACTCTAGGGCCAAGGTCAAACATTTATACCTGTTGAAAGTTCACAATGAATACACATGTTAAGCATGAAAGCCCTAGCACCTACTGATCAAAATTTAAGCCAAATTGCTGATCAAGTTTCTGCAGACAATCAGACAGACATAATATAAACACAAGAAATATATAAAATATGTATATAGTCAAATGGAAAAAAAATTCTATTTTGGAGTCACAAGATCAATTGTAATCAGGGTAATTTCAGGGACAGGGAGTGGCTTGGGAGAGTGGATCCCCCTCTGAAATTTGCTTTGTTATTTAAATAAGACTATAGATACAAATAAAGCAAATAAAAAATGACTTTGGACATCCTCCCCCTTAGAAAACATTGACCCCACGACCCCACTTTCATTGTTTTTATTTTGTTTTCAGGTTTTTTTTCTTTGCTTATGTGGAATTCTGGGCTGGCATTTTTTTTTGGACTGAGATGTGATCCTCTCTCTCCCTCCTGAAAAAAAATCTGGATCTGCACCAGTAACTGAATGTCACATCGACAACGGGCATGCGATGATCTTTGAACTTTAACCTAATCTTGCATTTCAGTTTATTTTACCCAATCTATACTTAAACTTTAATTACCGACTGTCATAGGATCTGTCAACTTCATGAAATATAATCCAATTATAACACAAAATGAATTTTTTCAATACACATCACTGCAGCTATCCCATTCGGCAAACTTTGGCTGATTCCATCGCCTAAATCAGATTAAGTACGAATCAGCCGAGTGGTGCTTAATCTAAAAAGATGATAATGGGTGATGCAACCCAATGTGATGTAGAAATTTTCCAAAAGGTGTTTACAAGTAAACATGTGTAGTTCAAGAACAAATTTTAAATTAATTCATAACAAACTAAGTTTTGACATAACTTTTTCATTTACATGTGTAGCCTATTTAAAAAAAAAACAACAAAAAACATACGTTTCGTGAGGGTGTGTGTGGTGCCGCGGGAGGGGGGGGGGGCATTGGTAAATTTAAAAAAAAAGTTTCAATTATGAGCAAAACATTTTTTAAAATCTAATTTACATCAATAATTAAATTATTAAATTCTGTTTTTTTTAGGCTGGTAATGTATTAAGGACCCTCTCTACACAAGTACAAAATGTTTTTCGGATATTGAGAAAAATTATTCTATAAAGGTGTTAATATTGAGCTTATTTATATGATTTTCAACATATGGTGCGTGGCATTTACCCCAAGGAAAAATAATCAAACACAACACAGTATCAGTGAATAGAAATCACTTGTTTACTTCCATAGAGAAAATACATGTAAATAACATGTTCAATTAATTTATCTTGGCCTTTTAAAATGTTAAGAATACCTGAATTGATTACAAATTGTGTAATAAACTGTTAATTTCTAATTTTAAGAATTAAGATCTAAGGGCAGATCACTCTAACTGCAAAAAAATATCATAGAATCAGAACTCTTTAATGTGCAGTGTAGAGAGAGTTCTTAAGCACATAGGCGTCGGAACCCGGGGGGGGGGGGGGGGTTTAGCCCACCTCCCCCTACTTTCAATTAATTGCTTCCGACGCCTATGAAGCATATAAAATACATATAAGAGGCTCTGAGTCAAAGATCACATAGTCACAGGGTCTGAGAGTGTTATACTCAATGTGACGAATACATGTACAGTGTAAATTATAGAATTAATTTGACTTTTTCCTTAGAAAGCCCAATATGTCCGAGTGTGTATTTAGAGGCAAACACCTTTGTGCGAGTATTACTGTCTAATGACAGCATCTAGTTTATGCAGTGGTGAGGGTTTGAATAGAGATAAGTTTTAAAATAATAAGTATAAATGTAATAACTATCATTTTTTCTCATGATTTTTATCATAAACCAATTCAAAAAGATGGGCTGATTAATTTTGTTTTTATTGAACGCAGTGCGGTAAAAGTATGTGTTCACTATGACAAAAGAATTTACCTATAGGAGAGAACAATTTCCCGGAAAAAGTGACATTTAAAAATTAATCTTTATTTGTTGTTTTCTACCGTATATATGTCTAAATGTTTCAAATTTGTAATTCATACCTAATATTTATTATTTACAACTTTACAACAAACCTCGAAAGTTGGCCAAAACACCATTTTGTCCATTAAAGCGTTGATTTTTGCATGTATTTTGACCTAGAAGTCCTTCAAAGCAGGCATGCCCCTAAATTAAACTGTGATATTTTGATAGGTTGTGATGTAAAAAAAAATTTAAGATAGGATTTTTAGGGGCACCCCTGCCATAGGGTCGAAATTCACGAAAAACCTACAAAAAATAAGGAAACCTGATTTTGATGATCTGCTTAAAATAAATGCCATATAATGTTATAGTCAGACTAGCTCAGTTGATATATGAGCTGATATTTACACTATCTATGCTCTCTTTTTAAAGTCGGGGGTTCGAATCCACCTGGTACCACACTTTTAAAGTTTTAAGAACCCTCTCTACACTACACTAAAGAGTTCTGATTCTATGGTATTTTTTTTTGCAGTTAGAGTGATCTGCCCTTAGATCTAAATTCTTAAAATTAGAAATAAACAGTTTATTACACAATTTGTAATCAATTCAGGTATTCTTAGCATTTTAACAGGCCAACATAAATTAATTGAACATGTTATTTACATGTTTTTTCTCTATGGAAGTAAACAAGTGATTTCTATTCACTGATACTGTGTTTTGTTTGATTATTTTTCCTTGGGGTAAATGCCACGCACCATAATTATGTTGAAAACCATATAAATAAGCTCAATACTAACACTTAATATTTTTTCTCAATATCCGAAAAACATTTTGTACTTGTGTAGAGAGGGTCCTTAATTTAAAGCCTTTTTAAAGACTTTTTAAATTTTTTATAGACCTGTGCATTTTCTTTCAATTATCTAAGTATCCTTTATGCATGCCCATTCTTGATATAAGAAACACTAAAGAAAGATCAGATCGTAACAATCCAATATACAGTTGTCAGTCAGGCGGAACAATATTAGCACACTTTCTCCGAGGACAAGAATACACCCCTATTTATGTGTTCGGAACCTTTTATTTTTTTTCGGTGTTCTGCACATTATAAAACCCGATGAGTTCAGAGTAGCTCTGGTGGTGGCTCTGGCGAGACTTCAGCGAGATAGGTAAAAATTATTCACGGAAATGTGGCTAGGAAGTGACTTGCACGTGGAGACATGGTAAACAGAGAAGTTATGTTGCGTTTCAGTTATCACCACCCAATTATATCTCTAGAAATGTACTTCAATCGATCTCTCTTGAATTCATTCAAACTTAAATAAGTATTGGCTATGATACAATTCCTGCACTCATGAATTAAAATTTCTTTTAGGACAAATATTCTTGGATGGGAAGCGGGACTATATTTTTGTCGTCAGATTTAGCAAATGAGGCACCAGCATGACTTTAACTGACAAATCAGATGAATGAGAATTGCATTATGGACACTATAAATACTATAGGAATTTTACGCTTGAAAGAAAAGGAAAATCTTATGGCACAAAGACCATTTTTCCATCCATTTCATTAATGAAAAGCATTTTCTTTTTAAATTGTATTATTTTCATGCTCACAATGACAAACAATTCATTTGTTAAATAAATTGTGTAAGTCTAGGTTTCTCAAAGTTATGCTGCAATTGAAAGCAATGTGCGTCTCTATTAATTCTTTTGTTGTACTATCGGTGAATACAATTGTCAGGTGGATTCCTTGGCCAAAACACGTGATCACGAGTATAGTTATGTAAAAACTGTTTTGTCTATTAACAACAGGAAAATATACGGTAGCTCTTTTGTGAAAAGATATTGATATTAATATTTAACAAAAAGATAATAACGGGCTATTTCAAAGATCATATTACGTGGTCTAGGACGAAAACGGCAATATTCCTACCCTCAACACCCTCCCTTCAAGTCTTGACTAACTTCTGCCGAGTTTTCCTACTGAAATGTGTCTTCTTTTTTATTCAGTTATAGTTTCATTTCTTAAGTTATTTAAAATGAAAGGATATATTAATTCTAGTGAATAAAGTATCCAAAAAATGTATTTTACCATCAATTATAATCTTTGTTTGATAAATTATTTCTAAGCCCCGAATACAATAACTTTCACCTCTTGAGATGTTTTCTATTTTCTTTTCTCAATTCCGTACCTCCGTACATGACGCAGGTTTAAATGTCCAAGTAAGCCGTCGAATGTAAAAGTAAGTCTCTTCATAAAACTCCACTAAGAAGACAATGCCAAATTTAATACAAAGGATGTTTACTTCATTGACGTTGCAAGAGAGAAACTTTTCTAAGAGAGTCCATTCTGAACACAATGGAATGAAATGTTTTAAGTAGGTTACAAGCCTCAAACTGTCCATTCTGTGAGAAAAAAGAACTATTGTCGGGCCTAACGGCCCTCCAATAGTTCTTTCTTCTCATAGAATGGACAGTTTTCGGCATGTAACCTTTACATAGACTGGTTCGTCGAATCATTTTCACGTGGAAGTAGTGTTCGAATTCTCGCTAAGAAGATGGCACAAGGTAAGGTTTTTCGTGTATTTCTATTCATTAAAGTACATGAAATATTTTGTTTGTTTTAAAATATTGATATACATACCGTATGTGGTCGAAAATTCTCAAAATCTTTATCAATTGTTGTTCTCCGTCTCATGTATTTAATGGATCATGCGTGTACCGGCAGCCATTCAAAACACTCTGGCATTACAGTTTGTTAGATTTCAGTCGATGCGATCCGTTTTTAATTTTTTTTTCTATATTTTTCAAATGTATTATTTATATTTATTATAATCATCATATATTTATTTATTATTATTATAATTATTTTTTTTTTAATTATTATTACATATTTTGAATGCATGGAAAGGTCAGTAAACCAGGTCCTCCCCTTTAATTCAAAGAAAGTTTGTAAAATTTATTGACAGGAAAAAAAAAACATTTTGAATACTATACCCCCCCCCCCCCA